>WAAB01021084.1:16124-59325 GCA_013389865.1 Piaya cayana | reverse complement strand
AGCACTGAGCCCTGGGGAACCCCACTTGTAACTGGCCTCCAGCTGGGTTTAACTCCATTTACCAGCATCCTCTGGGCCCGGCCATCCAACCAGATTTCCACCCAGGAGAGTGTGCGCCTGTCCAGTCCAGAGGCTGACAGTTTCTGAAGCAGAATGCTGTGAGAAGCTGTGTCAAAGGCTTTAAGAGAAATCCAAGAAGATATATCCACAGCCTTTCCTTCGTTGAGTAGGTGACTCACTTTATCATAAAAGGTGATAAGGTTATTTTGGCAAGACCTGCCTTTCATGAACCTGTGTTGACTGGGCCTGATCACCCAGTTCTCTTGCATGTGCTTCATGATAGTGCTCAAGATCACCTGTTCCATGACTTTACCCAGCACATTTACCAGGCTGCCGTTTGGTGTTATAATTGAGAAAAATGTGTACATGTGTATGAGGTACTGTTGCATCTTTGGGCTAAGTGTGTTTTGTTATTAAAGCAGAATAAGCCAGTCGAGGTTTTGCTCAACTAGTCTTGTGACTATAAAATTTAAAAGCAGACTATAGAGCTCTAACTGCTATGAGAATTAGGAAGCGGGTGACCGTAGTCTTCCCATGTTCAGTAGCTCTGCTCTGGTGCTGACTGGTTTTCTGAAACCTGCACAGAGAGAAAGGAGACTTCTTCGTTCATGGGAACTTCTTCCCTTTCTGTTCTATGAATAAAACAAGAGCCACCACTAAGATGTAAACTGAAACCAAACGTTTTTCTATTTTTATTTATCGTGGGCTCTGAGTACTTGCTACATGCCTTGTATTCAAGGCCTGAGTTCTCTACTTCAGTTCTTCCTGCAAACAGTAGCTGAACCATCTGAGAAGGAAAACACTCTTCCCCTTCCTCCCTTCACAGCAGCAGCTACCAAATCCCTCTGCAATCCAGCCTCTGTTGTAGAAGGAAATCTCTCTTCTGGTGCAGCTGCTGCTAAACCAGAAGCTGTTCCACCTGTGCATCCCCTTGCTGAGCTCTTTGACACCTAATGACCAGGTGGGGTCACAGAACTGGTGAGTCCTCAGGAGTGTTTTTTTCTTGTTTGGGAATGGCCTCCACTTGCACCTGTTTTCCCTCACTCCCCTGGGAGTGTCCTGAGCCGGGCTCTGGGGAAGGGATCTTCCTTTCTTCCTACTTCTGGCCCCAGGGAATGGAGCAAGCTCTGCTGCATTCAGGTGGTCTTGGGGCCACTTAAGGTTTTATGGTAATGAAGGTTGTTTTGTACTTGAGCAGTGGGGGCTTTAAGAGCTGTAAGGGTCTGGGCTTCAAGTTATCCACAGGCACGATGGTCAGTTTGTACCTAATGGAATGTCTTATTTCTTCTAGGATGGCAAGTGTTTGCTCCATCAAGGGTTTGGCCAGTTGGTTCAGTGCTTTGTGAACAAGAGGGAAATTACAGAAACAAGCGGTGCCCCGAGAACATGCTTTGCTTTTGGCCCCTGGGCAGCTAGCACAGATGCCAAAGGAAAGGGTGCTGTATTGACAGGTTTCTTAAGGAGAGGCTGGGGTTGCACCGTTTAGTTTGTGTCCAAAGGCATCACTTCTTCAAATACAAAGCTGGGCTTCCCCACTGAGATTTTTAATACCTGCAGCAATGTGAAAATGGTCTGCTTGCCCCCAAGTATATGATGGCCTGAACATACCCTGACCTAGAAGGGATCTTCAATATCTCTAGTCTTTTTTTTTCTGTAGGAGATTCTCAACTTACATCTTTGTGGAAAAATACATCGCCTAGAGATACGCAAGCTAGTGCTCATTAAGTCAATATAGGTATTAAAAGCCATACAGTGCTGTGCTCCATCCTGCTAAGTTAATCATGCAGAGAAGCAGAATACCTTAGCTCAGAGCATGCTGCCATGTGGCTAAGCCACTTCAGCACCTGAATTAGTACAAGCACCTACTCAGGAACGCATTTTGCCTTATGAAATATATGCTTAATTCCAAGGGTTCCAGTGGAAATTTTGTCCTACTTAAGAAGGGAAAAGACTGAGATCTTAAATGAGCTTCATCGTTGCTTATGATCTTACTTGAGAGCATCTTATTTGAAGTTTCAGCTATTTAACAGAAATTCTAGAGCCCAAATGTGGACAGTGACTTGTCACAGCCTTGAAGCAGGTCACTAGCATCACATAGCTGCAGACTGCATTGCACATGGTGTGCTGTGCAGCATCAGTGAGCAGACAGGACAAGCTTCCACCACACAAGGACTGTGATGAATAGAGGGGGTGATAAGAGGCACTGCTGGTAACGTTGGCAGAGTGAGGACTGGTGGTGACTTCTACGTTCCCAAATCTTTGAGAACTGGATAGGTTGGAAGCAGCTCTTGCATGTTCTCCATGTTTGGGACTCTCAGCAGTCTAAAGCAAACTGGTGTATTTTTTATTCTGGGAGGAGCAGACCATTTCCTTATCTCCTTACTCTGGAGTCTGGGCTGCTCTCTCCTTTTTTAGACTGTTTTTTTCTGATGTAAGTAGCCTTCATTAGTGCTTCAGAAAACAGTGATTTTTAAATGGTAATCCCAAATGCTTGACATCAATTTGTATTTATGCTTTTGTCAATGTAGGAGCTAAGGACCTTTAAGTATCTGGTGATGCTGTTTGTTTATGCTGTTGTGTGGCATGCTGTCCTGCTTTCATGCTTTAATGAAGAAGAATAGAAAGAAATAGAAGCCATTTTCTCTTTAATAAAGATAAGTAAGCATATGCAGTTCAGACAATATTTATTAAAAATATGAGTTGAGATACACACAGTGCTTGTAGATCTCTGGCTTTTCAAACATGGGAACTTTCCAGTGCAGAAATTCTCTCTCCTTGGTGGTTATCTGTATTGCTACTTAAGTGTGATTCTTTTCCTGGTGTTTTGGGTATGAGACTAAAAGTATTTGCCACTCTTTTTTGCTTTTCACTAAAGGATCTCCAAGTGCTTTTCACAAACTAGTTAAGTAATTCTCAGTTCAGACCTTGAAGTAGGTCAGGATTAACTCCAAATAGCACTGATCAGAGCTGATGGAAATGTCCTGACAGCTCCCAGAAGGCCTGTTCAGATCTGGGAAAGGGAGTTTAACATTCTACCTGTTCAATGAATTTCCATACTTGAGGAGTGGTTTGATATGGTTCCAAGAAAGTTAGAGAACTGGGGAAGTGCTACCCGGTTTCCATCATCTCAAGCTGTCCTTGAAATGGTTTTGTACATACACATTGCTCCACCTGCCTCAAGCACATGAAGGGACTGTCAGAGCTGATAGACAGCACAGTTCTGTCTGGTACAAACTAGGACTGATTTCCCATATCCATCAGTAGAATACTTTTGGGTAAATATTGCTAGAGGCAACAAGCCACATTAGAGGCTAAACTGAGGTGACCATCTGCTCTATCATCTTGTGTTGCAGTTGCTGCAGAGCTTATCTACATTGCTGCTTCTGTTGTCAGGCCACTCATTTGATGTCATGCCTCCTTCTTTTGCTACAGTTTCTCCATCAGTTTCTTTGGCAATCTGTCCCTTTCCATGCCTTACCTCCACTGCCAGTCTGTCATGCAGTCACTGGTACCCTAAGCCTCCTGTCCAAAGCCCACCTTTGGCAATTTCACACAAATGGGCTGTAGTTTCCATTAAAACCCACAACAGCTGCAGTTGTCAGTGCTTTGGAAGCTCAGGGCAGAAAACATTTTACACACTCGCCTTCTGGCACAAGTCTAGTATCAAGTTTGCAATTATTGTTTAGTGCCTTTGTGGTGATATCCACAAAATGGTACATAATAGGTTTTTCAGGGCCAAATTCAGCAAAAAAGCTTCTCTGGTCAATCTCTTTGAATTTCAATATATGTGGAAAAATACATAATTTCAACTGATCCTTCGTATAAGTGCGTATTAACATAATGAGTGTGTTCAGATGCATAAACATAGCTGATAGCCTCCACACGGCACCACCGACTGCATTATAACTTATACTGGCAAAGAAGAGCCGTCTCCTGCTTCTCTGCCAACAGCAGTCTGGGCCAGTGCACTTACTGCCACTTTCTTGAAAATATGAGAAACATATGAGATTCTGCAAGGATCAAAAATGAAGCTCCACATACACATGAGGCAGGTTAAGATCTGAGTGGACAGGTCTCGACCTTGCAGGCTGTGTGTCTGCTTGCTTTGGTACACGAGAAGGCCTCAGTTTGATTGGGCAGAAGGTTAAAGCCTCTCATCAATGAGTGCTCGGCTCAGAGATGGGGAGTTAGGCCCATATTTTTCAAACATGTTTTACACAAGGTTTTAAAATCAGATTAATGTCTAAGGCAAAAATGCAATACCATTCTGCACCATCTTTTTTACAAAAAGGGTTATCATATTTGGAACCTTTTGCTGTCTTTGCTAGGGTTTGCCTTTCCTCTCTGTCTGCACTCTCATTGCTAAGGAGAGGTGTGCATGCCCAACCTGAGTCAGACCTATCCACTCCTCTTCCTCAGCTAAGGCATCTGACCAGAAGTACTCCTTCCCATCAGGGCTGCTGTGCTGATTCTATGCATCCTTCTGTTCTTCTACTGCTCTGTCTGTTGGCCACTGATACCTACCTGCCATCACTAATCTCAGTCACGCTGCAAATTTTCCAGGCCAGGACTTGTCTGTTGTAAAACTGATGCAAGCCTGTCCCCAGCAGGAGCAGTAACTGCTATGATACCACAGCAGATATTTTAAAAGAAGTCTCTTGAAGTCTTTAAAGGTAAGAGTAAACATCACAGCTCTGTTTCATTAATAAAACAGCTTGACTAAAATGTCCACAAGGCACCTCTGTTGTCCCTTTCAATCCAGCTTTGTCTGCCAGGCAGGAAAATTCTTGGTGATGATCAGAGTGTGCTAGTGGTGCAGCAGAGGGGAGCACAGCTGCTGGTACACTAGGAGCCTCCTCACTGGGACTTCTCTGCAGATGACACACAGGTGTCCGTGTTAGCTGGATGCTGCTGCCCTAGAGCCGGATGCTCTAGGAAAACAGATTTTTAACGTTATTGGACAGTCATCTGGCTCTTCAGCAGAGGCTGATTTGGGTTAATATGGTAGTTATATTTTGGCTGACAAGTGTGCTGACAAAGCACAGCTGCCCTTTGATCTCACAGAAAGGCAGCATGCTTACGGTGGGGCTTTATTCTGTGTGGCTGCTGAAACCAGCACAAACATCTCTAAAGGCACAGCTTAGGCTACGGTTGTCCTGGCAACTGGTTTCTGGGCAAGACCCAGGTATGCACCAGCATGATGCTGGTGGTTGAAGTGGTGTTGCCATTACATTGTATCCCTGTGACCTTACAGCTGCCCACAAGGCCAGCTGGAAGCTGGGCCTTGGCTGCCACCATGTATGGTCCATTAAACTATTTCTCTGTTTTACCCTCCATTGCCTCAGTCCTGTCCTTCCTCCCTGCCTTACCAATTGCCTCCTGGCAAAGCCTTGTTGCATGTTAGGGCTTTGGTGTTTGTCTCAGCTTCCTGGTTTGGATCTGGTGACCTAATTCTTGCCCCTGACAACTTTTTCTTGGTTGAGGCTCTACAGCACCATCATCCCCAGCTCTCTGTTACCACCTTCTCACAGCCTCTCTATTGTTGCTTCTCCTCCTTGGGAATCCCTGCTCAGCTGTTCCCCCTGTCTGGGTGTCCCCACCCAGTTACACAGCTTTTACTGCCATCTCCTCGTTGCGTCTCAGACCTCTGCCTTGCTCCTAGCTTGCCACAATCTCTCCAGCCTGCATTATTTTTTTGCTCCTCTGGCATCTCTTCCCAAATGAGTTACCAGCAACTCAAACCAGCAGACTTCTGCTCCCCCGTTGCTTCTCATGTTCCACATCTCCTTGGGGAGGAAGATAAATCTTGGACCTTCTTTTCTGCTCTTCCCTATTGCCAGGCCTTCATGGCTTAGCACCTTGTCCCCTCCCCATCCCTACAGGTCTCCCTCCTGGGCTGGTACTAGTGTCCCATATATTGTTTCCCATGTACAAGATGTTTTCTTCAGCTGGCCTGCTAGATATCTTTCTCCCCATGCCAGTCTGTCTAACCAGCCCTAAAAAGCCCAGCAAGTTAAATCATGTATCTGTTTCACATATTTATAAGTGAGACACTAATCCCTGCATAGTGAAAGGATCATATGTACAAAAGGGGAAATGAGGATACCAGCATTAAAGGGAGAGGTGGGGGAGGGGGATATAGAGAACAAGGGCAGGGCAGATGTCAAGGAGGCGAGTTTACAGTGTTGAATGCAGAAAACCGAAACAACAGCACATCAGAGTATCACTGACAAGCCACATCAGTGCTCTTTCTTTGCTAGTTCTGTGTTTAAGCTCTCTTTTTTTTCTGCTCCCTGCATCTATGTGTTTAGAGCAGAGACCAAGTTCTCCAACCAGCTCAAAAAAATGAATAAAGAATTTAAAGAAACAGCAGGCATGCCTCTTCTCCGTCTTTCCTGTGATAACAGACACCTCTCCTTCCCTTTCACCCCAGAGGGAAAGCTGATCTGTCAGACTTATCCATTTGTGAAGGCAGCCCTACCAGGTCTCCTCACTGAATGCTCCATCTGATCTCCAACCCCTGTACAAGCAGGAAAGCTCTTTCTGGCTTCCCTAGCACTGCTCACATGCTGTGCAGGTCCCAGTGAGCAGAGGATTTGCATGTGATGCCATTACAGTGACCTTCCAAAACTCACCTCCATTTCCCATCTGTTGTGTGCTATTACTTTCCCAGGACACAAAAGCAGGTGAAATATCTGGATGCCACAGAAACCTCTCAGGCTGCAGCCACAGTAAAATAAACCTTCTTAAAGCAATGCAGAGAGAACCTTCTGTGTTTAAAAGCTCCTTTCAGACAGGGTTGCGGATTTTCATTGTCCTTTAAAGGATTCTGCAGTGAGTGACCTGGAGATTTGACAGTTGCAGCCCAGTCATATTTTAACACAATGCAGACAGCAGATGCTTCAATAAGATTATATTTCTTCATGTACATTGGGTCTCCAAGGAGATTATACATCTGGGGTCAAGGGCTTTCGGGGCCTGGCTCTACAGCCCCACAGGAGGATTTTTCTGTTTCCAGCAAAAAATATCTGCAAAGCACAGGGTTTTCTGCCAAGCCCTCTAGATGGAGTCATCAAGAAATGCTGCTCCCAAGAGAGGTTTTACCTACGGCTCTGTCAGGGATAGTTCTTATAATAATAGCAGTTGATTGAATCGCCCTCACTTGCTGCAACATCTTGCAGCTTGTGTATTGGGGCTCAGCCTGAGCAGAGGACCAGTGCTCACTCGTTGGACCACTAAAAGGTTATTCATGTGGGGGAGAACTGCTGGCATCTGGAAAGGGAGGCAGAAATGGGCACTTCGTAACAGTGGGGTGTTTTTGACATGTAGCTGTCTTGGCTGAGGCATCATCAGCTGGCCAGCACAGAAGATCTTGCAAGGGAGAGAATTAAGTCCAAAGATGCAACAAAAGCCCTCATGGGGTCCTCACTGTACACACTGAGAAGCCAGAGATTATCTAAATTTTCAAGAGGTTTTACAAAGAAGTTGCCTCCTCCTACCCCAGTTCTGTATAACCATTAATTTATCTGCTTTGGATACTGAATGATTTAGACTGAGTAAGCCTTGCCAAGATGGGAATTTCTGTTTCCACAAGACTTAGGAATCCAAATGTTGAGCCCATCCCCTCTAAAACCCAGTCCTGAGAGTATCCATAACTACCAGTTAAATTCAAGTACAGCTCCAGGCACTACCGGGTGTCAAAAGCACACACCAGCACAGACACAGGCCTTCCCACACCAGTGCCTGGAAAAAAAAGGGAAAATGTAGTTTCCTTTGTCCAGACTAATTTCTCCTTTGTTCTGTGTCTCATGCAGTCACTCAGAGCTCACGGGCTCAGTGTAAAATGCTACTAGATCATAAAGGGAATGTTTTATGTTTGCTGGACACTGAAATATGTAACAGCACTGGATGAGAACCAGAGGGAACATGGATCTCAGTTATTACTAAATCCTACCTCAGACAGAGCTGCTTCTAATTTCCATGTGTATTTTCCTAAGGAAGGAGCAAACATTAACCAAGAAAACTAGGATTTAGCTCAAGTGCTGAAGTCTGTGTAAGAGAAAAGAGCTGGTTTTAGCAGGTGCCCTCCAAAGCCTGCAGAGCCATACAAGGTATCTGTTTGGCTTCGCACTGCAGCTGGCCTTCAAATACAAACCGCCTCACCATGTTCTCCCCATTTTCATGCACTGAGTTTAATGGTGCCAGAAATGGTAAATGTCAGGAAGCCTTTGTGCAGTGGAATGTATAAACTATGGTTAGATAAAGCAGCAACCACAAGAGAGGCTCCATATCTGCTGAAGAGCCCTAAAAAAGGTGTCACAAATAGCCCTGGTTTATCTCTTTACCTTGCAAACAGAGTCAATTTAGCAATGAAAAAAAGATGGTTCAGGGTGCCTGTCAGCATGGGATTTCCTGGCACCAAGCCTACCCCCTTGCTAGGGATCAGCAGTGCTGCAGGAGCCAGCCTTGACATCTCCTAGTGACATCTTCTAGAGCAACACGGAGCCTGTGGTACTTCTCTGAGCTCCCCCAGTCAGCAAACCAGACAGAAACACCACATTTGGCTGTGATGTTTGGATCTAGATGTCACCTTCTTCAGGCTTGGGAGCAAACATGTTCCTAAGGTGTATGCCTGGAGCACAGTTATTCAGAAGCAATATGGTACTATATTTCTTTTTAGTTAAGTCATCAATCCTCCTGCCATGGAATATATGAGCAATGTCTTGCTTTTCTTGGAATCCCTCAATATCCACAGCTTTGTGGTTGAAGTGGTGGCAGCAATTTCCTTTTTTCTCCATATTTTGAAGAGACAGGAGGAGGAACAGCGGCGCTGGTCATCAGGGGAATTTAGCAGTGGGGAGGAAAGACTGAGGGAACCTGGGTCCATCCCAACCAATTTTTTTCCATTTATTTAAAAATACATAGTTTTGATGGCATGTGTGGGCTTCGGTTGTTGACAGACTGCATGAAAAGAGCCAATTTATTCTAGGCATTTGTGGCAGCTACATAGGAAAGCTATCCAGTTAAGATCAGCAGCTAACCCATAATGAAGCTTAATCTCCAGCCAAAAGCTTAATACAACAGAAACCAAACATCTGCCCTCCTTGGGCACTCTGGGATGGAGTCAAGACTTATTGGCTTCTGGGATGGCTCCTGTTCCTCATCATCTGACTCCTCCCAGATGGCAAAGCAGGGCACGTGCACTTGCTCTGTGGCTTAGGCAAGAGGCTGTGGCATGGGGTGGCAGATGCCAGGTTCTCAGAATTACAGCTACAAAACCTCAGATTGAACCATATGTAGATCTAGTAAAAATAAAAGTATCCCTCCCTTGCTCTGTAAAACCTTCTGCTATTTCTGGCCTTTCTCTCCCAGCATCTCTTTTCATACATGGCAGACTGAAACCATTATCCCTGGAATAAGAATGTGCATGCTTCTTTTTTTCACTATCTCACTCCTGACCTCTGCTGCTTTTTTACTATTCTGGTCCTGGTTTATAATAGGAAATTGAAAGCCCAGAAATTTTCTTCACATCTGATATTCATTCATCCTCCCAGCTTCTTCTTTTCCCTGTCAGATTAAAGGGAGAGAGAAAGAAACAGCCAAAACTGTGTGATACAATCGAAATTTTAATACCCCAAAACCTGATTCTCCTCTTAGTCTCATTTTGTGGAACTCTACTCATTTGATGGGCCTTATTCTGTACCCTCACAAATGTAAGAAGGATATTGGATGATATATTTAAATAATATTTGTTTTAAGCTTAACACTGAGAGTTGAGACAAACAAGTCTCATGCTCATCTGCCCATTTTTCAGGCCCGATGACTTGTCTACTTTCCTGATCTTATCATTCAAACACAGATATTTGAAAAGTGACCACATATTTAGAGTTACTCAGGTTTTACCAATCTGGGATATCTCTATCCTGATTTTCTTCTGATGGTTCCAGTTAACTGTATAGCAGCTGAGCACCCCGGGGCTGAAAATATTTTGAGCTGGAAGCCCTAAAATCAAGCCAGTTCAAATCAGAGGCTTTTAAAAATCATTTGGCCTTTGTAGGTGAATTGGTGAGTTCCCACTGAGAGGTGAAGGAAAGAGACAGCCCCTAGTGGAAGCTGAGTGAAAGCCGGATGAATGAAACCTTGAGAAGCATAAAGCTTTTGAATCACATAGCCCAGGATACACCTCTCCCCACTGAGGCCATAACAGCACATCTATGATGAAAGTCAGGGATGAATGCAGGATGGTTCCATCTTCTGTCACCTCAGAGGTACCTTTCCTTATGTTGCAAAGTGGGGAACGTTCTCATTTCATGCCCTTTCCCTCTTGGGTGTGAAAGCTCCTGAGGTTTGAAAAAATATGCCTTCAGTGACTGGAGTGGACTGGATTGGAGTTTCACGCAAAGTTATAAGCCTATATCCTAAAGACCACTGAAAGACAAGTTCAGTTACCAGACAATTAATAGGACCCTAGTTCAGCAAAACAGCTTTGTGCAGTCAGCTTCTTGCTGTACAGATGTCCTATTTTACTTTAATTAAGTGTAAGCTTAATTTGCTGCATAGTTCATTTAATATAATTTGCTGTAGTGATTTAAAAGATAGCTATGACTCTGTAAAATCAATTTGTCAGGGGTAGTCAATGCAAGGTGAGTATAATGTGATCATAGGCATGGCATCATGCCCAAACACTGAATGGCAAACATTCTTGCTTGGATATCACTCTTGCGGTGATACTGGAATATATTACCACCATGTGCTCAGCCCTGTGAAATGGATAAGAAGCACCATGCTTCCAAGTAAAAAATAAATGCCAAAGAATTAATTTGATGTTTTCTTTACTCTTGTGGGTAAATTATTCTATAATTATCCACTAAGAGACCTCTTGCATCTGTTTGCCAACACTACGAAGACACAGGACACTAGGTTTCTGGTTTGATCTTGTTTGAAACCGCTGAACTCCTTGTAGGTTGTGTGTGAGAATAGGTTGCAGGGCATGAAGATGTCTCAGTCTTTCAGAGCCAGGCAGAAAACTGCGGGACACAAACACCATGGGAGTGGAGACCTTCCTCTGCATTCTCTGCTCATGTTTGGTAGTTTTTTCTCTCTTTCATGCCACTCAGCCACATTTGGAAACAGTTCAGCAGCATATTCTGGGGAGACTGGTGAGGACACCTTGAACAGTTTCCTTTGTAGTCCCAGCCATAAGGATCTCATTGCTTTAAAAAGAAGTAGAATGAAAAGCATGCAAGAGCCAAAGGCCCCAGATGAAAACGATTCATGGAATGAAATGTTCCAAGCTTTGTTTGCTTGCTGGTTTGTGTATTTGTTATTAGAAATAAGAGCTACTGGGCTCAGTTCAGCTCCTGGGTTATCAGAGTGTTTAATCTGCAACATCACAAAGTGAAGACTTTCTTTCCAAAACCCAAGATACTTTCACTGCCATTAGTGATTTGGAACATTCTCCTTGGGTGATGAGCTGAACAACGATAGTCCAGGTTTTTTTTTTGACATTATTAGTGAACGGGTCTGTCCTTTATTTAGGGGCACCCCCACTACTGGAAACTTACAGAGATAAGTGTCTGTGATCTACTCTTCTCTGCTGATGTTGTCCAAACAAAAAAACCCCTCATCTCTCAGTAAAGTCCAGTGGCTCCCGTTTTTTCTTTTCTCCACTTTAGAACTCCGCAGATGGAGTGAGGGCTGTACCTGAAAGCAACAGATGGCCTACTGTAACTGCTAAAACCAGGAACCATCAATACTATTTTCATGGTGTCTGACAAGGCAGACACAGTGCACTTTCTCTAATCGTTGCTGCAAGGTGCTTGGGTTTTTCTAGTCTAATTGTGGCTTCTCAATAGAGGCTGGGTGCTGTGAAGGATCACAAGGTGACATGATGAATGCTCTTGTCTCCAGAAAACTAGGCTGATCAAAGAGGAGCCACTGAACTACTGAGTTTGCTTCTATAGCTGGTCACACTAAAACAGATCTGCTTCGTAAGACAAAAGTCTAAACATAGCTCAAGCTTTGTGGTAAGAGGGTATGTTGCAGTTTTTTCATGCTTTAGCAGCAAAAAGCTTGCAGTGAGGACCTAAGGATTATCTCAGTCAGATATTATCTGCTTTGTGCAATGCTCCTAAAGGCCTACCACTCTGGTATTTGTCACTTCTTTGTCTACCTCAGCATTCTAGGGAAAGATGCAGGAAGTTTTGTGGTGATAGTGGCAAAGTCTGGTGATGGCAGACATCACTACTGGGAGAACCATGGCATCTCAGTAAACAGAAACTCAAGACAAAGCAGAAAAATGGGGTACAGGTAGGGCACAGGCTAAGGGCAGGAGAAGATCAGGTTTGTTTTATGTAGGGTAACTCTGATTTAGCATATAAGGTAAAAGATCCATGCTAGTAACAAGAACTCCACATTGATTATTACACTGCCACTCTACCAGTTCATGGACGCCTCATCTAGCAGAAACTTAACAGGGAAATATTAAAAGCCCAAAGACTTGAATGACTCCTACTGCCCCTTTAACAAGTAAAAGCTAAATGAAGTAGGAAGCTGATCTTGGAGGGCAATCTGCTTAGATAAGTACAGGCTAAAAGTGGAATAATCCCTGAGATCTCTCATTTTGTTTGCTGTAGTTTGGACAGAAAGCAAATGCAGCTGAATTTTCCATAGCTGTAATGTGCTGGTGGGTCCGCCCTTCTGCCTGCAACACCAGTGAAGGTGGCCAGTCTGCTTTTCTGTAAAAAGGGTAGGAGGCACACATGCTGTTTTTCAAAAACTGTAAATTGCTGCTGAATATTTCTGAAAACAGTTTTGGTGGTGATGGATAATTCTGAATTCACATCAGTTTGTGTAAAGAGGTAGAAAATAGAGAAATGCCTTCTACCTGGCCTGAGAAAAAAAGCTTCTTTTTCCTAGGTGTAAATGTGTGTGGTCAGACAGGTTCTCACTAATACCTCAGGAGGATTCATTATAATTGGGTTTAATCCCGAGCAGGCGGAAAAAGGTCTGTTGCCTGGGGAGAAGCATTTATCTGGTCCACAGACTGTTCAGAAGACTGGGAGAGGGGGAGAATCAGTCAGAAGAAGATGGGCTAATTTTTCATGGGTCTGTTGTTCTTCATCTGTTTATTAGGGCCAATGACAGCAGTGAGGTTGTGCTGAGCAGTTTGTAGAAATGACAGAAAGATGGTTCCCTTTCGCTCTACTCCATCCCTGGAGCAGATGCTGCTTGGAGAGCCTCAAGTGTAGTAGCCTTGCCAAAGCTGTGCTGGTATGGAGAGCATGGAAAATAAAACATTTTTAACCAGAGTGCAGGACTCCTTGTGAGATCCTTTAAATTCCTTTTTTTTGAGATGAGGGAACCTCAAAGGCTTGGAAGCAACCTCCATCTCCTCTGGGGAGACAGCAGTGGAGAGAATATTTCATTGGAGGTTCCTTTGTGTACTGTTACTGAGCAACCTCTTGGGACCTTAACCCCAGGAAAGCATGGGCTGGCCTATAATTGTTTCCAGTGTCAGGAGCACATGGGTGCTTTTTTTTAAAGAATGCGGTAGGCATCAAGTAGATAACACCAAAGAATAAGAATGTATTAGCCTAATTAGACACTAGTCACCAAGCATAACGTGGAGAATTACTCTGAATATCTGTATTACCCTTGTGAGTCAGAGTTTTCACTGCGTTCTCACAGAGTTAACTCTTTTGGGGATACACTTTCTTTTCATAGAGGTAGGGGAACACTGGTAATCTTAAGGCAAGAATTGCTAGTTGGAAAATAGAAATAAAATTGAGGACAGTAGTCAGTATCAGTGTTAGTAACTGAGTGAATGATTTGGAAAGTTCCAGAATGTGGAACTGCTATCTGAAGATGCTCACAAAAGGCTCTTTTGGGTTTGAGGAAGAAACTATTCTGTGGATTCTGTTTTTCACCAAGGAAAAAAATTGCCGTTATCTTTTAAATTCTGGAGGCTTGCAGATTTACTTAACGGCTATGTATTTATTTGAATAAGAACTGATAAGTATTTTATTCTGTGCCCTTCAAATCAGACTCTGGACCTATTACCTTGCCCTTTAGTAAAAGTAATCACCATTCCTTTTTTTATAGTAATTGGTGTGTTTGATGTTGGAGCACTCTGCTTCTAAGAGGCTTAATTTGTAATTGCTGTTATGCTTTGCCTTCCTGTAAGTCTTGCTCTAATGTTGCCAGTTTAAAAGACCTTCTTGAATTAATGTAGTGAAGCTCAGTTCTTATAAATAATTGTGTCTTAGTTTTATTAATCCCTTCTTATTATGAGTTCTGGGGACAGCTGAAGGCTTAGACTAGCGCAGTTCTTTGCTGTATCAAAAGTCTACTGGGCTAGCACTATTTACTTGGTTTACAGTCTAAATAGGTAAAAAACCACCAAAAACTGAGAGGAAAACAGATACCGTTATTAAGGAGCTTGACCGAGGTCACACAGCAGAGCAGTTTGCAGAGTGCCCTGATTCCCTAAGTGACGACTGTCCTAGTTAAACATATGGAAGCTGTGGAGCTGCCTGCCATGCCTCTGCTTGAAAACACTGATGGTGACTTTGTATGTGTGAACACTTGTCTGATTATCCTATGAACATACATTAACTTTCTCAGGCTGCATGGAGAAGATGATGCATGATTATTTGCTAGCTGATTTTAAGGTGTATCTGTGTACCTGAGTAAAGAGTGGAGCAGTCATACCACCACTGTGAAAAAGGATGCCAAGGACTTGCAGGAGAGACACCGAGTACATTAGTTTTGCTCACCAGTGTTCTGAACTCCCTGGCTGGTAAGATTTGCTTGCTTTGCTCAACATCCCCAAATAGTTCTCTGTTCTAATACAGATATTCTGCTTTTGTAAAAGATGGGATAAAAGCTTGTTGGCCTGGAGATGAAGAGGAAGCCTCATTGCATTTGTGGAGGGGAAAGTCATCAAGGCAATGTTACTTTTTCATGCTCCTCTGGCAGGAAGGTAGGGGTCCTGCTAACCCTAGACTAAGCAGGAAATGGTAGTCTATGACAGTTACAGTATGGTCATGCCCTCCTGTTTCCACTGAAATTAAACTGCAGCAACAGACATCCTTTCCCTTCCCCTAGACAGTTTTTCTCAATTGCAATTTAGATTTTTCAAGTCAACTTACAAAGCTCAGCTACACTAGGAGGAGCTCTTCCTCCATTTCATCTCTTCTCCCTGTTCAGCTAGCTATTCACTAAAGCTCCCAGTAGTTTTTGCGTGGGCAACCTGTGCCAGTGCCCCACACCCATACGAAAAACTTCATTTCCCCCCCGCTCCCAGAGTGCCCTGCGCTCCTCTGTGGGAATGGGAAGGAGGGCGGGATCGCTGGGAGCGCAGCCCATCGCGAGCCTCGGTTGAGAGCGTTGGCCGCGCCCCCTCTGCGTGACGCTCGTGGCGGGAGGTGGGCCCATTGAAATGGGCATGCGCGCTGCAGGGTTTTTCCTATGGGCTCCCCCTCCTGCAACGAGCACCCAGCGAGCACACGCGCTGCCACTATATCGAGGCTGCTGGGTTAGAGCTCGTGAGGAGAGGGAGGAGAAAGGAGAAAGGGAGGGGGGATGTATGTGTGGAGAAGTGATATTAAATTGATAAGTTTTGCTGCAGCTGGTTTGCATTCTCAATAAGCTAGTAATGTATTTGCCTTGTATTGAGGGATAATGTGCAGTCAATCTTCAGATGTGGAGATAAAACAGCTTGAAAGCACAAACCGCACTTACAGAGTTGTAAGAATTCGTTGATTTGCCTAGTTGTTCTGTGAGATGTAGTTGTCTTAGGCCAAGAGAGAACCTGAAGGGAGTCTGCAGACTTGATTGGATAACCTAAAAGAATAAACATTCTCTGAGGACTTACGTAGTTCTTTGTCTAAAGCTTGTATATAGTCCTGTTTTTGTAAGATTGAATAGTGAGTTGTAAATTAAAAATATTGCCTTTGCCTCCTTTTCAGTATTTTACCAGTGAATAAGTATTTCATTTAGATAGTCACATACTCTTTAAGTGAGAATCTCAATAGAAAACACAGACCCGTAGAATGGTTTGGGTTGGAGGGGACCTTAAAGCACAACCAGTTCCACCCTTCCTGCCATGGGCAGGGGCACCTTCCTCTAGATCAGGCTGCCCAAGACCCCATCCCAATTAGCCTTGAACACCTTCAGGGATGGGGCAGCCATGATCTCCCTGGGCAGCCTGTTCTAGTATCTCTCCGCCCTCATTGTGAACAACTTCCTAATGGTCAATCTAAATCTACTTCCTGCTTCCAATTTAAAGCCATTTCCACTCATCTGATCAGTTGTTGCTGCTTTGGTCCAATGGTGGGTTTTTTTCACTCTTAGGGTAAAATAATACTTACGTTTTAGTTCTCGTCCTCATATGCTTAGCTGTGGGCTCTGATTTCTTTTATGCTGTTGGCCAAATTAAACAACTCTTTATTTAGCCTGGAGAAGAGGAGGCTGAGGGGAGACCTCATTGCTCTCTACAAATACCTGAAGGGAGGTTGTGGAGAGGAGGGAGCTGGCCTCTTCTCCCAGGTGTCAGGGGACAGGACAAGGGGGAATGGCCTCAAGCTCTGCCAGGGGAGGTTTAGGTTAGAGATTAGGAGGAAGTTTTTTATGGAAAGGGTCATTAGGCACTGGAATATGCTGCCCTGGGAGGTGGCTGATTTGCCTTCCCTGGGGGTGTTTAAGTTATGAGTAGACGAGGTCCTGAGGGACATGGTTTAGTGTTGTGGGAGTCGTTGGACTCGATGATCCAGTGGGTCTCTTCCAACCCGGTGATTCTGTGATTATTAGTCATGTTCGTTATGAGTTTGACCATCTCGAGTCTTTGATACTAAGCTTCAGTCTTTCTGGTATCTCTATTCTGGGTCCTTTCTGTTCTTTCACAACTCCTAGGTCACCAGAACTGAGAATTGTTCTGGCAATATATGTTATAGGGCTAAATACTTAACTGTGATTATTCTACTACTTGTGTTTAGTTGTCCAAAGATAACCTTATTTGTTTCCAATGCAGTATAACACAAGGAGTACTTGTTCAATTCACCACTGAGTAATTTTTAGCTTTCTTACATTGCAGAAATATCTATCCTATAAACAGTGCTGACTCTTCTGTTCATACTGGTGTGATCTTCTACGTGGTTGGATTTGAGGAGATGTAATGTAACATAACTGCTTTCAGACCGATAATTTAGTTAGACATAGACTTATATGGGAAGTCTATACCACATTAACTTCAATATTTAATGTATGCTTCTCTGTTCTTTAGTAAGTGTAATTGCTTGTGTGATCATATTCCAAGCTTGTCTCAAAAAATTTTTTTTGTTTGTCCAGTAGGTTGGGGAGCATGGCCACTAAGAAACTAAGAAGAGCGAGGTTGTCTGAGGAGCTGTGTGAAAGGCTGAGTCGCCATCAGATCACTACCTGTCAGGTGGAAGGGTTATTTTATGCTTGTGGAGGGTGGTTGTTTTGAGATTTTTCTGTGTGTGTTTTAATGCATGTTCTGTTTACTTTTCTGTAGTTTAATATGCAGGGAGTTTTATTTTCTGTAAAGTAGGGGGCATTTCAGGCTCCATCTGGCCTGTTGCTCTGTAAAAATACAGCTTTTAAATTATACTTAACTAAAACATTAAAACTTCTATATACTTACTACTTTAACTTCTAAAGAGCATGAAGATGCTTTATTTTAGCAGGGGTGTGCAGCTACTACTTGTAAGGAGTAAGACATCCCTTTGTGAATGCTTCACAAAAATACATTATACTACATAACCTAGTGTGTGAAGGTGCTGTGGTCTTAACGCTATCCGTTATGGACTGATTCAACAGTATGTTCTGAAGTTGTTCTAACAAATGCTTGCTTAAAGAGAAACAAGAGGCCCAATATGTTTCGATAGTATACATCAGGAATGCATTGTATAGCTGAACCTGTAAAAAATGATGTATTTTGAAGCTTTTTCAGGTAGATAGAGACTTCTATGCATAAAAAAGTATTGTTGTAATTTCATTATGCAGTTCTTGAATGTTTGGTTGCTTGACTCCAGATCCTTTAAAATATGAATATGATTTCTTTTAATATACTGGTACCAGCAAAGATAGGAGAGGTATAGCATAATAGTAAGTAACATCACACAGTATACTGGTTGTGTATATTTGCATCAGTTTAGTCTCCAGTCTGGATTTCTAGGTTGATCTCTGAACTGTTTTATCATCTTTCAGGATGTTTTATGTCTTTCCCTCTTGGAGCTAATGAAGGTGACGGGACAGAGCTACTATGATGTGCAGAAGCTTCTTCGTAAAGTCAGCCAAGCTTGTGCCCCCAAAATGCAGACAGTAAGTATGCTTGTATTGATCTTGGATGTGGATACAATATATGGAAAAAACCTAAACAGCGTCACTCATCTTTTTACCTGACAGATTTGTGACGTCTCAGGTTGATTGCATAACAAGATAGTACTCTTAATTTAAAATTTAGGTCTGTGAGGCACTTTAGTTTGATGCAGTGATTTTTACTAGACATTACAGCCTCAAGAGATTGTTCAGGCTTGCAGAGTTGGTTCTGAGGGCAGTAGGTAATTACAGCATTATTTAATGCAAGCAAAGAATAAGAATTTCAGTATAAATTTGTTTTAGACATAAAATTGGTGCCAAAAAGGAATATTGAAAATAGCTTCTTGAGGATTTTTTTTACTTATGTAAATGAACTGTAGTGTGGATTAGACTACAGGTAACCTAACTGGAGAGAGTGCAAGAAGGAAACAATTGTTACCTGCAATGTGGTGGCTGGATTTTGTTGAGGCTTTTTAATTCAGGTGAAGAGATGTCAAAAATGGTTTCTTTTTAAAAAAGGGAGGACATAGACAGCTCTGACCTGTGTCAGAGCAGCCTGAAAAACCCATGTCAAAGTTTTTTATGTGTAATTGGCACAGTAATTGTAGCAGCAACTTTGTGAAACTTGAAATTCGCAAGCATACTGCATTGGAGTCAGTGCTATGCAGAATTAATGACTTCTACTGAATGGATTAAAGGGTAACTGATTATTAGTTTTCAATCAATGAGAGTTAAGAATTAATTAATTGAAGATAGATGGAAGTTTTAAGTAGAGTTCTAGTATTTGCTTTTGCCTGTTATCCACACATCGCTATTCAGTTGTATTTCTTTGCTGAGAAGCTTGGCAGATAGCAAAGATTGTCAGACAGCAGTTGTCAAGAGCCATTAATACAGAGCCAGCTGACCGATGACCAGCTATGTAAGTGCGTATCTTACAGAGCTGTACTATTATTTAATATTGTGGTGAAGGAGGCTCTGTGAGCTATAAATGTGAGGAAGCGTGATGAGCTAAGAGAGGACTATAGCTGAAAATAGGAATAGTTCGCTCATTGGCATCTGTTAAGTCATTCCGGGTTGATGAAAGCAAATGCAAGAAGTATGTTGTTTCCATTTAAAAAATAAAATATTTTCTTATTTATGGGTTTGTTTTCTTTTGCTTCCTTTCTTCCTTTTATAGGCTTATGAAATGAAAATGAGGAATTCTGTCAATCCCTCTTCAGCCTTTTTATCCACCACACTGCGTGGTTTGGATCAAGTCTTGCAAGGTGGAGTGCCCTGTGGATCCCTCACAGAGGTAACTTGTTTAAAATCATGGATAGGTTGAACTGTTTTGTCAGGTGTTCTAAACACAAAATACACAATTTTTGGATAATGGCTTTTTGTAATTGGTAGATCCTGTACTTTTTTTTTTAATGTTTTTTTTTAAATGTTTTTTTTCTTGGCATGTCAGGTAAGTAAGAATATGAAGGAATTAAAAAATTGGTGAACCTGTTGTCCTTTAAAAAAGTGAAAAATTTCCAAGAAAATTTGGGCAAATTGTCCACTGTATTTTGCAGTGGGAAAGTTGTAGTGTGGTTTTGTGGTCAGAGCTCAAGGTGCTGCATCAGGAATCTGTCCTTTTAATACTGACTCATGCTAGCTTCACCAAGTCATTAGATTTTATGAAGGTGCAAGAAAGAATTAGAATAAAAGTGTGAAGCATATAGACATGAGAATGACTTTACAGAGCTTTTGTATATAAATGTAGTTTATGCAATAAATATGTAAGGCATTTGTTTTAAAAAGCTGTAATTAAAGCCTGCATTATACGTATATATATTGCAACACTGTAAATTGCATAGCTATCTACTGATTTATCTACAGCTCTTGTCAGTCTCTGGACTTTGAATGCAATGCTACTTTTTGCTTAAGTTTTCCTTTTAAGGACAAGGGGCCACTTCATTTTCCAGTACCTGTATTTCTCTATGGGCCTGCAGAAAGTGATAGTATCTTGCATAGTTTCTGTAGTCTGGAAAGACAGAATTTGTGTTGACACTTATAGGAGTCATCAAGTAGAAATACAAAGATGCAGTCTCTGGTTTAGAAATTTGCTGCTCTACAAGCGGAGGTGGAGAAATCATGGATTGTATTGAGATGTAAGGGACCTGCAAGGATCTAGTCCAACTCTTGTCCCTGCGTAGGACAATGCCAGCTTTCATAGCGTGTGTCTAAGTGCATTGTCCAAATGCTTCTTGAATATTGTTGGGCTTGGTGCCATGATTGCTTCCCTGTGGAGCCTGTTCCAGTACTCCACCACCCCATGTGTGAAGAACTCTCCTCAGTGTTGTCATCTGCAAACTTAGTTATTAAACCTTCAAGAGTACTGGCCTTAAGATGAATCCCCGTGGAACCGTGCTAGTGACTGGTCACGAGCCCGATGTAACCCCATTCGCTATGACCCCTTGAGCCCGGCTCATCAGCCAGTTGCTCACCCACTGCATTCTGTGAATATCCAGCTGAATGTTCGACTTTTTGTTTAGGAGGATGCTGTGAGAGACTGTGTCAAAGGCCTTGCTGAAATCCAGAAGTATATTGTCAGCTGGTTTCCCTTGGCCAGTTAGGTGGGTAACCTTGTCATAGAAGGAAAGTAAATCTGTCAAGCAGGACCTTCCCCTTGTGAACTTGTGTTGGCTGGAACCAATGACTATGTTGTCTTTTAGTTGTGGGCGGATTTTTTTCAGTCTTTCCTTAAAACATTTATGTCTTTAGAAATAAGAAAATCTGGGAAAATGTCAGTAAATTCTGTTTTAAGAATGGTCATACTTTATATATGGCAATGTATTTTAAGGTATTTAGGGGGAAATGAATATATTAAAAGACAGGCTGAACTTTTATCTGCTTGTAAATGAAAAGCACCACACCAGGAAACGTGTTACACTTTAAATTTCCTTCTGAAAAATCCTTGGATGTTATTTTTCTCTTGTTCTAACATATTCTGGTTAAAAATAGACACCTGCCTAATGCAGTTAGTTTCAGTAGGTGATTTTGCTGAGTGACTGATAAGATCGGAATTGCACTAGTAGTTTGGTCTTGGTTGCACCGTCATGCCAGATTGGCAATACTGATGCATAACAACTACTTATTCAGGAATATTATAGAGGGAGCTAGATAGACTCCAGAAATTAGGTGACTAACTTAAGAGCTCTGAGAGTTTTTTAGGAAAAAAAAATACTGCTTTTTACTCTTTTTAGGTACTAAATGTGGAGAGTGATTAGGGCATGTGTTAGGCGTTTAAGCAAACATAAAGGCAGTGAACAATTAAGTGTGCAGAAACTGAGTTTCTTATTTAAAGTCTGCTTCTGGAGATTTTTAAGAGCGTTTTTGTAAGAGTCATGAGATCTGAAGCAGTTTCAAAGGTTGGCAGCACAGCAAGTTTTCTTCAGCATGATTGTTGGATGAAATTTTAATAGAAAGCTATTAAGTGTCTGCTGCTGGTGGTTTGTTCTGCTGCAGATTGCAGACACTTTCAGTTGTGTTCTTTTTGGATTCAAGTGAATTTAGAGCTTCATAGTTTTAATTTGCTCTTTTGCAACTTATTGGAGCAAAGCTGACCAGCAGGTTACCCTTCAGTATTTTTGATATTAGGTAGATATTCTAAGTCAGAGAATAGTTCTCTTCAAAAATATGTTGTGTATAGCATTTGCTTCCTGACTGGTGTGGTTAAATTGTAATATTCCTATTACTTTACCCAGCAGTGAGGATGGCTGGAAACTTGGAGTTTGTGTACATGAGCCATAGGTCTGAGACTTGTGGCTGTATTTTCTACAGCAAAGCTGCTTGCTTCTTGGAGGATTTGATTTGTGTTACGCTGTCTCGAACCATTTTTCTCCAAACCACTATTAATTTTAAGTTGGAAGTTAAATTGTAGCTGAAATTTTGTGGTCAGATGTCAGAGCTTTTGGCCAACTTCTCTGAGGAAAAATTAGAAGTACTGGCTTTGTGAATATTGAAGACTTTAATCCCCTGGTAGCTGAAGAAGAATTAGCTCCCTGTGGCTGGATCCAAACCCTACAGATATGTCCAAGAAAATACATAGCTTATTGAAAAATAAAAGTGTATTTTATTAGGCAGAGATAAATTAAAACTGTTGTAGTCTTGGCATTTCTATCTGGGTGGACTTGATTTTTTTTTTTTTTCAGAGCAAATTTAGAGTAAAACAAACTAAGCAAACTTTTTGCAGGCATTTGCTTTAAATTATATCTGAAGAATTTTAGGGTCTTTTTAAAATTAAGATTGTATTGTTCAGAATACTTATTGAACCAGTGGTAACCACAATAAAATGTGGTAGTTGATTAAAATTGTTCATTTTGGATTATTTAAAATCCTGTTTTAATGTCCTTTGAAGTAATGGTGGTAAAAGATGAAGTACTGTTATCTTTGGGAGTAAAAATTCTCTCTTGCTTCATTGGCTTGCTTCCAGTACACGCTGGTACTGCAAGATTCCCTGTCTTTCTCTGACATGATGCTCATATCCTCAGACGTTTTTACAGCATCCCTGCTTAATTAGCTCCTGCATCAGCCACTGAAATACATGTTGATTCAAATGTGCATCCTAGGCAAGGCTGAAACTACAAGCGTTTTTATGAGGTCTCCTCACTGTTGTCCAAATGTTTTAATTTAACATCTGGATTGAATGCCCTCTTCTCGTTCATTTCAAGTCATCTTTTTAACTAGAAACAGCTGTTGAGATTCCTTGGCTATCACAGTCTAAGGAATGTTTATTGCCTCTGCAATTTTTGTATGTGCTTTGGGTTCATATTAAAATGTGGCAGCTATTGTTGAGATGTTATTTTGTAATTTAAGTACAGTGGATGGAGGACAGATAATTGCAAAAATATGACTGATTCCTGAGCTTTAGTTCACTAAATGCAGTGTGTGCTTCATCTAATGCTTCTCTTGCATTAAAACTTTAGCTGGATTGACTGATATGGCTTGTTTTTGAGGCCTTCTTGAAGACAAAAGTGATAAAAGGGATTTTAACCAACTGCTAACAATAGCTAATGTGTAACTGTAGCTGATACAGTCCCTCAGTGTTGCCTTGTTGTGTTTTCTCTGCTTCTGGTCATGTTCCTGTTGCTTGAAATGAAGCCACGCCAATACCGTAGTAGGGTGTTTGTACTTAAAACCAAACAGTTGTGCATTTAGGCTCAAAAGTCAGTTTGATTTTGTGTGTCTGTCTGTTGTAAGGTTTCTTTTTTAATTTAAACCAGCAGCTCTGTTTTTAAGCCTTTGTTTATTAGTAGTAGGTGTTTTGAGGAGGTATGCCTCATTTTCCAGTTTAACTTCCCTGGAGAGGCTTGCTTCTATCTTGCATTATTTTTGATCTCTGCTAGCATCAGAATGAACCCATCACTCTGTTTTTAGTGCTTACAGACAGTGCAACTTTGTATTTTCTATTTTTGTGGTTTTTCAGCCCTCTTAGTATTTCAGACACCATCATCTCCCCTCTCAGAAGCAGTGACTATTGTATTGAAAGACCCAGTGTAGTAGTAATGAACATTTGATTGTCTGAACACAGAGCCCAGCATTCATTTACAATCTCTGCAACATCTGCAGTGGATGAAGAGCACTCATCTCTACTCTCATCTCTAGCAGAAAAATCTTGCTCTCAGAAACTGTGCATATCATCAGTGTGTTCTTTTGATCCTTGTGGCTTTTGTCTTGGGTCAAAATTGTGCAGGTACTATTTCGTGCAAGTTGAGCATGCTCCTCTTGAATACTGCTTAGCTAACAGTAGAATTTCAGTCAGTACAAGTGAAAGCTTAAAATTGTCAAGCAGGTCTGGATCATTAAATGCTGTTCATATTGAAATATGGTAGTAGGGAGTTAACACCAATGACAAAACGCATACTGTGTAGCAGAGTGTAGTGTTGGGCAGATAAAAACTATCTTATGTATTTGTGTTTCATATTGAACATTCAGTCTTTACAGGATATGTGCGATTATTCTTTTTATTTCCAAGGGGGACCTGGTTGTAACGAAGTTTGTAATGATGATTCCTCAGCACTCATTTACATCTGTGAACTCATTAGCTCTGGAATTTGTTTTCAGTTCTAAATGCTGTCAATGTCACGTGAATGTCAACTGTGACTCTTCTAGTTCTGCTTTATTTTAAGACAGCACAGAGAGGGTGATGGAAGAGTACTAGGTGTGTCTCTAGGGAAGATCTTGATAAACGCGAGGAGAGTAGGGGACCTCAAATATGAGAGGTAAAAGAGCATTTCAAAGAAATAAAGTATAAGCATAGTGCTATGTCTGAAGGAGAAATGTTTATTCTTCAGTGGATGAGCTTGACTGCAAAGTATAGACCCAAGAGTAACTGCAAGGTGTACTTTATGGGCTGCATTATATCTTGTTGTAGCTCTCTTCTCCTTGGGTAACTGTAAGAGCAGAATTTGAGGAGTTCTGACTGATGGGTCTTAGTTAAAAATGGAATTGGGATGAATGTGACATCTTTTGTTTATGTTACCAATGTTTTTCTTGCAGATAACTAGCCCACCAGGTTGTGGCAAAACACAATTTTGTATGATGATGAGTGTTCTGACTACGCTGCCTGTAAGCATGGGAGGACTGGATGGGGCTGTTATATACATTGACACAGAATCTACGTTCAGTGCTGAAAGGTAAGATGCAAGATTCTGAACCACACGCAACTTCTTCAGCACATTTTATCTTGGAACCCTCAATTATTTTCTGAGCAATAATTAAGCATTTATAAAGTAAATATCTATAGTAGGTATTAAGCATTCATCTGTTATATGCAGTTATTCCATATATGTTGGAATTAATTTAGTAATGGTTTGCTCACCTTCCTATGTTGCATAATGTTGCAGATTCCAGTTGGGGTATGACAAGGTGGATGGCGCACTCTCTAGTTTATAAATGATCTTAACAGTCCTGTGCCTGAAATCTTTCTTTGCAGTTTAGTTTGTGGAGTTAGCAGGAAGGTTTTGAGAATGTAAAGGCCCAGTGTTTTGAGTACAAAGGAAATGGAGGTTTTTCTGTGGACAGTAGGGCAGACATAGCCGGTTTTCCTTCTGATTTGTGTCTGCCTCCTGCTGAGTAGAGTCCCAGACCTTTCTGCTCTTATTTCCTTCTGCAGTAACCTCACATATCTGGTGTCCTTAGCGGCCATGCAGTACTTGCTTTCCTTTACCTCTAACATCTCTGGTTCTTTTAAAATATTTCCTGTTTTGCTCATGTGACCAAAAGCTGTGCACTTCTGATTTCTTCTGATTGCTGAATGGACAGGAGACAGTGTAGGCTCTTTACCTGCTTGACAGTTATGGATGCATGCATTTGTTAGTTACCACTCTTCCCATGTTAGCAGGCTGATTATCAGTAGGTCATTTAAAGGTAGCTCTAATTTACTTTACTTAGCTACTAACTTTTCCAGACCAGAAGGATTTCATATTTTTGAGATGTCTGTTTCTTTGTCAGTGTTGTTTGGAAATAGTGAGTTCCAAAGTTATTAATGGTCTGGGGGAGAACAAGTACAGCAGTCTCATCCTTGTTTATGTAGAAAAATGGGCAAAAAAAGGTTCATGGAAATAATTTACATATTTTGGATGATGTTGTGGTTATAACCATGGCCTGAATCTAGGGTATCAAAGCAAATGTATTTGCATTAATTAATCATTTGAAATTGTCATGGATGAAAAGGTGGGGTTTATAACCCTCTTTTTGTCAAATTAATTTCACAGAAGTTTGAATTGATTTAAACTGGAAGTGTAATATATCAGAGAAAAAAACCTTCAAGCAATGGCTCCACAAAGTATCGTGCTACCTTCTTACATAGCACTTAATTTTTATTTCATGACTCTGAAATGTGAGATCCTATCTGTCAATTACTATTTGCAAGTGAGTTAAGTCTTGTTGCTTAGAAGTGAATGCTAAAGAAAAGAAAACAGGTAGACTTGAAAATGAAACTGCTGAAAATAGATTAGGGTGTAGAAAGGAAATGTGGTAAAAATAACAGTAATTATTGCTAAGGATAAGAATATTTATGTATTAAAACATGTTTATTATTTCTCAGTTGGAAAGGGTAACTAAACCCAGTTTCATCAGGCAGACTATATCTTATAATTTCTGTGTTGCAGCTTCTAAGGAGCAGCACCAGCAGAGTGAGGGAAATGCTCATTCCATTCTGCTTGGTAACTGTTAGACTACATCTAGATCCCGCGTCCAGTTTTGGGTCTTTAGTGTGAGAAAGACACAACAAACTGCAGGGAGTTCGGCAGATGCCTAGAGGTTGGAGCACTTTTTGTGGAGAGACTGAGGGTTTGCTCAGTATAGGGGAGAGAAGGCCTTAGGGGGGTCTAATAGCAGCCTTCCCCTACCAATTAGGAGGCCGTCAGGAATATGGTACAGTGGTGCATGGCAGGGACACAACAGGCATACGTGGAAATCCTTTTCTGTGCTAATATATTGAGAAGCTTTTTCACGACAAGGAAAATTAGGAATTGGGAAAGGTTACCCAGAAAGGTTGTGCTATCTCCATCCTTGGGGCCTTCCAACATAGAACTAGAGAAAGCCTTAAGTAACTTGTTCTGACTTAAAAGCTGGCACTACTCTGAGCAGGATGTTGGCCTGGAGATCTCTTAAGTTCTCTTTCTAACCTCAGTTTTCTTACAATCTATAATTGTGTATTATTAATGGATGACAAGTAGAAGAGATTTTGGTTTTGTTGTTGACCTAAACATTTCAGACAAGGGCAAATACTAATTCAACAGGAGTTTATCTTAAAGGGGTTAATGGAGACATTTAGCAGGCACTGTTTTTATTTAAAACTCAAAAGCCTCTGCAGAAAACCTGAGGAGAGTTTTGTTTTGTATCCTGCTGCTTTTTAGGGCTGAGAGTTGCTAAGTTGTGGCTGTCATACTGGCTGTAACTCTGTGCTGCTTCTAGAAAGATACTACATAAAGCTGGTTAATTTTAATTTTTTTTTCCAGAAAGGCATGCCTCTTTTGTTGTTCTGCCTGGTAGATCTCACCTTGGGGCAGAGAGCTCTGCTTCCACAAGCTTTTATAGTCTTGTTACTTATTCTCTAACATGACAGTTGAGTTCCTCCATCTAATAATACTGAGAATAGTGATCAGAATTGAGGCTGGTTGTCTCATGCCACTGGTTTCTTTAATCTGTGTGTTTTTCTTTTGCATAAGAGAAAGCTGTAACAGTGTGGGTGGTGTCCATCATTCAGCTTTGTTAAAATATGGACACTAGGACAATTAAACAAAGTGACCTGGAAATCAGAATTGTTTTCATCAGTTTGGTAGCCATTCAATTCAGCTCTAGTCAGCCATTAACTGCAAATGCACCAGATTTATTTAGAAAGTCTGAAAATAATTTGGTTTGCTTTTCTCTCTAGCCATACTTATTGCTTGTGAAAAACACTAAATCTCTGTGAACCAAAGCTGAGAATAAATGGATTTTCCACCCCATGGGTCTCTGCCCTAATTGTGGAGGACATATTCTGTGCAGTTTTAGATTTCAGTATGACAAAGAGGTTTTGGATCTTAAAGAACTTTGAACCTTCAGGGAGCACTGTGAATAGCGCTGCAATCTCAGCTAGATTTTGGAGTGTAGTTTTGAGTTGTTTTGTGTAATGATGTTTTCTGCAATATGTGTGTTCATTAGAGAATGTACATCTCACTTCATACAGATCACTGTTGCCCAAACAGTCTGCATCATTAATTGTGCAAATGGAAAGACTGGATTCTGTCCCTGGAAGTTTTGCAGGAAAAGCATAGATTCTTTGTAATAATTAATGTATCTGATGAATGTGATTCTGACTGTTGTAGTGAATTTCATGCTCAGGAGAGATATATAAGCATTCATGCTTAGTGTTGCTATTTTTAAAACAAGTAAAAGTGATTTAAAAGAATTTTTGGAAATAACTTTAACATTTTTGGTTTTAATGAAAGGAGCCTAAATATTACAAAAAACATCAAGATAACTAGGAAGTTGTTCCACTTCCAGTAAGATCCACTAGATGCCACTCTTAAGCTGTCGGTGGTGGGATATGTCTGCTTAAAATACAATGAAGTATTTTCTATAAGTAAAAAAAAATCTTGACTGCAGAAATGAGTTCACAGTGCTCAGATTCTGACTATGAGTTTCCAAGTTAAATTCTTGGATCGTTTATTTAAGGACCTAGAAGAAATTGCCTTGTGTTCAGATGGGTAGAAATTTCTACTGACTTCTGAAGAGTTTGCAGGCAGTGAGCATTTCTAAAACATGTACCATTTAATCTCCTCAATGATTCTATGTGCAAAGTCTCATTTAACTGAAAATGTTGACCTCTCATCAGTAAATAGTTTTAGATATATGCAGAGTCTTTTCAAAGCATGTTTTCTGAATATAAAATTATTTTGACAACAATAAATGACTTCTTTTGGTGTTATCACTGGTTGTCTGTTACACTTCTTTAGTCTGCTCTGATAATAAACAGTTTTACGCTTAACAATTGTAATTCAAGGTTTTGAAGGGTCATGAATTTTCTAATAGGGTAATAGAGAATATTTAATCATGGAATCCCATATTCAGGTCTATCAGTGAAGCAGCCACTTAAACTGTTTAGTCACTTCATTATATCAAGTCATGCCAGTTGTACCTGTGCTGTCTGAATGGATCGAGGTTCAGTTGTCACTACCTGGCTGCTGGAGCCTCAATCACTTTGTAACTAAATGCTGATTATTTTTTCTTTTGCTGTTCTGAAAAGTATATTTTCTCAAGATTTTGTAAGCCCTTTTTACAAAGAGGCAACTGGCACAATGGAAATAGTTTCAGTGAAAAAGTCTCCCATACAAATGAACTTGTTTCTAAGGAGAGATTATCTGTGAAAAGGTTTTCATGTTGGCAGGATATTTTCTCTACATGTACTACTTGTGTAAGTATTTGCAGTTGAACCAGACTCTGTCCTTTGCAATCCTCCTGTGTTGACTGGATCTTGTACTGGATATTCTGTTTATCAGCTTATTAAAGCAGACCTTGTGTCACCACAGAAATTTGATTTCACAGCAAGATAAAGGTGGAAGAGAGAATGGCTTGTGTTGGAGAGTACAGTTGTTTAAATGAAAATAGTATTTTAGACAGAATAATTTGAATAGATGTATGGTTAGCCATTAAATGGAACCTGTTTACAGAACTTGAAGAACTTTGCAGTTTCCTTCTACAGGAGATGAGCTGTTTCTTTGTGTACAGACACATTATCTTTAGCTTGTGTACCACTGACTGTAGCATCACTGAGAAGAGAGCCCAACTCTTCTGACCTCCAGTATTTCAGTCTGACTGCTAAAGTGTGCTGCTTCTTTGAAGAAAATTTCCAGTATTGGTATGTGCTTATCATTTATAGGTTTTATTTTGTTTGCTTTGTGAATACTTGATGCCTTATTATCTCGTGTTATTCCTTCTGCAGTGTTATGCCTTCTGTTTTTTTGATAGGTTGATTGAGATAGCAGGAAATAGATTCCCTACTTACTTTGACTCAGATGAAAAGCTGTTCTGCATGACCTGTAGCATTCACCTGTATCAAGAGCTGACCTGTGGCAGTGTACTGAAGAGGTATTCTTTTTCAGAGTTTAAGTAAAAGACTGTTTTGATTGGATTGTCTATAGAATGATTTAACAATTGTCAACCTGAAAGCTGGTGTTAGCAGTGTTATATTATTACTTATGTTATTTTGTGAGCATATTTCACAATGAAAATGAATGCAGTTGTATTTTAGCATCATCTTGTGTATTTTCTATTAGTGAAAAAATTATTCTAAGAATACTTTATTCTTCTAGTGCAGCTTTATCTGAGGACTGCTAGTAACATATTCTTAATGGAATAGGTTTGGCATACTGCCTTTGGAGGTATACAGAAATGGATCTGACCTTCTGCATGTGCAGACATCAAGGATTCTGTTGCTCACAATGAGATGCTGCTACTGGAAGCAAAACGGCAAAGTTTCAGTGTCAACTTACCGTTAGTGTTGCTAACTAGAAGTTCTTCCAAACCTCTTTTTTGGAGAAGTTCTGCTTTGGGTTATGTGCCCCTCTGAAGCCTCAGATTAACTTCCAAATCTCTTTGATATATGCGGATGTTAGGGGAAGTCGTGTGCAAGAGGGAAAAAGAGGGACTGACTTTCAAGTTATTAAAGTAAACCTTTTATTTAAACAATTCAAGTTATAAAATGGTTATATAGTATAAGTAATGTTTTTGATTATGTTTATGTTTTTTTTTTCTTTCTTAGAATTATGTCTTTGGAAGAAGAAATTATTTCAAAGAAAGTTAAGCTCATAATAATTGACTCTGTTGCTTCAGTTGTCAGAAAGGAGTTTGACACAAAACTCCAGGGCAACTTGGCAGAGAGAAGTAACTTTTTGGCTAGAGGAGCGTCAGTGTTGAAGTATTTGGCAGAGGAATTCTCTATACCAGTAAGTTGTTCCTACTTCCTTAAGTTTTTGCCTTACAGTATCAAGTAATAAAACCTGAGAAGAATAAAAATAACAGGAAGATGAAAACCAGAAGAAGCTTCTAGCAGGAATCTTCAAGCAGGTACCAGCTGGAAAATAGTTGGGGAATGGGGGAACAGTAACTGTTCTGCTTGGTGGGTTTTGTTGGGTTTTTTTAAGTCTTTTTTTTAAAAATTTATTTTGGACTTCAAATATGGCTTTACAGGGTCTCCATCTGTGTTTCAGTGCTTTCTTTTCTACTTTTTTTCCTAAATATATTATTTTGCTGCCATTGCATAGTGCTTACCTTGATGGTTCCCCTCTAAGGCAATGCTCACTCTAGCACATACTCTGACTACATGTTGATCTTTTTCTGCCTCTGTCCTTTCTGCTTGAGTCTATAGAGTCTCAAAAGGCCTTATGCTCTGGAGCAGTGTCAATTCCTTTTGTGATTAATAATGTGTGCTAATTAATGCAGAAAGGAAGGTAACAGCTCAACAAATCCTTTTCTATGGGCTTGCCGATGAAATATCGAGGAAGACATGGACACTCAGTGCAGGAACTGTGTGGGACTGATGGAAAAGTGCTTTAGAAGTTTTAACCTGCATGACTGTGTGTTCCTTCACTATATGATCTACAGAGGATCATATAAACTCAAGAGATGTCAGTGAGACTCAACTCGAATAAGAGACAAACTGTGGCAAGAACTTGATTAAGACTGAGGCCTTTTCCCTCTGATGCTCCTGAAGTCACAGCAGTTAATACTATAAATATACATGTCAGAGGTGTGGAACTAGCTGACTTAGGAGGAATGCATTTGTTTCTGCTGTGTAATGTCTGAAGAATTTTTATGGGGGAGATAAATCCTGTGTTTTAACATTCAGGCAGAAAAAATGGCATCCAAGTTAATGCACCCCGTAATTTTCGCAGTGCTTTAAAAATCCAGGGAAGAATTGTGTGTAAGTATGTATGCTTTCATATTCTGGGAAAATATTATGCAACTCTTTGAAAAAGGGGAGAAGCTTTATGGGAAGGTACTATTTTTCTCTGTTTCTCTATTTTCTTCTCTTTTAGACATCTGCTTTCTCCCCTCCACCTTTGTTAAAATGTCAGATGGATTGGAACCTCTGATAGTTCAGGCTGCAGCCCTGCATACAGTCATAGGGACAGTATTATATCGCAAAAATCTTAGAATTGGACAACATGAGGTAGCCTAAGGTTGTGATCCTAACTCATCCTGTTAAAATAAAGCACAAACATAATGGAAACCTTCAACCATTAAAGCTAACGTTAGCTTTGAGGCATTTGTGATACCTGGTGTGCTGGTCTTTGTTTCTCACTATGTGCCCTTTGATAAGGAGTTTTGGGCAGGAACTTGTGCTCTGGTAAAAGCCATGTCTTTTTGATTCAGTCCATGAGTTATCTTACATTTTAAAGAAAATTTTTAAAGATCCATGGAATTACATGTAAATACATAAGACTGAAAACTTGTGTATTTTTAAAGCACCCACCTGTTGATTTGGTTTATCAATTTATTCAATAGAAATCCAAGTGTATTTTCATGTATTGTCATCTTTAACACACATTGCTTGTTGATTGCTTCTGGAGTATTTTAAAGATTTGTTAGTTTTGTGTTACAAAATAAACTGTAATAATTCCTATTAGTTAAGAATTCTAGAAAGTCCTTGACTAGAGACTTAGGGAACCGTGTTTGCAAGAACACATGCCAGGCTGTGTATAAGTGACGTGAAAATCCACCATCAGAGTTTGTTATGCATGTGGAAGTGTAGGTGCATAGTAGAGAAGTCTGCTGTTGCACACACTGCATTAACCTCTGCTACTTGAGGTTTTAGCATATCCAAGGTTCTTACTCTAAATAACTATTAGAATTTTTTCTTACGTTTTTAGTAACATTGAAAACCATAAATATTAATTTGGGACTAAAAGAGCATAAATTGTACACTTGAAGCAATATGTAACACTTAAGGTAGAATCAGTGCATCTAAATACTCAGTTGGGCAACAAGTAGAGGGACTCAGTCTGAGACTCTGAAAAAGATTTGGAGTTAATGACTGATAGGAATTGAACTTGAAGTCAATCCTTTTGACTGTAGTTAAAAGGTCTGGTGAAAAACTGAGTAGTTGAGCGGGGGAATTGGACATAAGGAGGTTGTGTATTATCTGTTTAGCTGTAACTGTTACTGGAGCAGTACATCTGATGTTAACTGTGCAGGAAGGATGTTGAAAAATCATGTTCTAGAGAATAGCCTTAAAAATGACTGGGAGAAAGGGAGAACAGTCTCAGTAATTAAGCATAAGGTGTTTATTAATAATTTTTTTAGCATAGCTAAGGTAACACTAAAAGTTTCTGCGTTAGTCACTATGTACCTGCTTGAAGAAGAGGAGTTTGATAAAAGCAACCTTCTCTTCAACTGACACAGATATACCACAGTTTTGTGGTTGGAAGCTGAATTATGCAGACTCAAACTTCAAATAAGATGTGTGTTCTTACTGGACTAATTAATCACTGGAATGCATTATTAAACATAAATAGCTACTCCTCACTGAGTGTTTTCAAATGGACTTTTATTTTTCCATTGCCTAAAAATAAATTTGGAGAAACCCTGTACTACCTCGTTATGCTGGAGCTCAAACTAGTTTAATTCAGTTCCTTCTCTTGGCGTAGCCAGCTCTCTAGCTATTTATAATTACACCTTCATGATGTCAGGATATCGAGTTTTATGTGCAAAAGTGGCTAGCATTCATAGCTTTTACGGAACTCAAGAGGAGCTGTTTCTAACCACAGTAACTCTACATAGTATGAAGGATTCAGAAAAGAACTGACCATACCTGCCTTAAAACTGATGGTCATTCTTCAGTAACCTCTCTGCACCTCTATTTTCAATTTGTAAAATGGGAATAACCAAGCTGTTAGTTGTGAAGATGCTGTGAGGACAGGGTCATTGCTGTTGAGAAAGCGCTCATACTATGTCAGTGAGCAATGTTTAGTTGTTCATTGGAAAGTAACACTTGCAATCCTCAGAATAAAATCTAAGTAATTATTTGGTGAACGAAATCTTAGTCCAGCTTTTGAGATGAGAAAAAAATATTAACCATTCTTTGAATGGCACTACCTTAGCCACTGAATGAAGCAAATGACGGAGTGGTGTGGTAGTGAATTTTTGCTTGACTGGGTTTTGAATTTTTAGGTTTGTAAGGTACAGAGAAACAAAGCTTTTTTTTCTTAGGATATGTATTGACATTAGTAAAACATTTTGTTTCTCAAAGAGGAACGTCATGCTTTATTTCCTTTTTGGTCCTTTCTTCCACCTAACTTAGCAGTAAGAACAGTTCCATCTTGGGCTTTTAAATGTTGCTTTGGATTGCTTCTGGTTTGTTGACAGGCCACCTGGCAGACAGATTGGTGACTGAACTGTCACTGAAACTCTTTTCTTCATGAGGCACTGTGTAGCAGTGTTGCTTTTTGCCCTTCCCTGGGCCCAGCTGTGACCAAAGCCTACTTTTTTTCTGTCAGGTTTGGCTGAATTGGATCCATTTGGATCAAAGGCAATTTCTAGAAACTGAAAAGGACAATTTTACTATAAATCAAACTACCCCCATTTTATTTCTGAACTCCATTGAATGTGTAAAGCTATGTGAAAAGTTTGCATGACATTTATCTGTTTTAGAACACGTACTTGACAGCATTTCAATCTGAATGTTTTCTGTTAGGGTGTGTGTAGATACTGTCTACCTGATTACGTATTTGAGCACCAATAATCAGTCTTGCATATTTCCTGTCTAGTTTCTTGACTTCCTTAGCCTCCTTAAAAAAAAAAGGAAACAAATACACTTTGGGTTTTCTTTCTTCTCTGTGTTCACAGAAAACTATTATTAGTAAGTGGTGTTCAGTAAAAGTAGTTCAGTGTGCATGCTGTTGGAGAGAAAAATGATACTTCCATTTCGGTGAAGAGTTAAAACTAAGACCCAGTGTGACTAGAATAGTTCTTGAGATTTAGCTGTTTAGTTTATAAAGCTTGTTCTTTGCAGAACCTGATCTTCTAGTTGTTAGTGCTTAAGAAAACGTGTGAAGCTGGCCAGACGTTTCCATGGAAAAGCATTCTAGAAATGGCAGCTGCAAAACCAAGCTGTTCTAAGTATTCTTTTAAGTGTCAAATTGGGACTGACTATGAAATTACTTTGTAAATTACTAATTACAAATTACAGTAATCAAATTATAACACTTGCTTTCCTTCGTACTTTTGTCTAGGTTATGTTCTTAGATCTGTGAAGTGAACCTTTGTTATAAGAATGTTGGTTATCATTAATAGCAGGAAATGCGTAATAGTATCTTTGGATATATTTTTTTTTCTGAGACTAAGAGATGGTTCTAGGAGGAAAGACTTTCATCTGTCACTTGTGATTTATAGTATAAATGGAAGACAAGCCTTATGTATCTATTCTCTAAGGCTTTTATTTGCAATGCTAAATAGATCAACAGTAGTCAAGAAGCTCGTAATTTCCACAGGTAATATTTTTTCCTCTTTAACTGCCATGTGCTCCATTTAAACACAAAAAATTCACTTTATCAGTATTGATAATATGAAAACAATCAAAACAGTTATAGCCAATTTTATTTTCACACTCAATTCTCACATTTTTTGTTTCAGTGCTTCACACTCACTTATGCATTCTACTATGTAAACTTTATACCAAATATTTTAATTTGCTTTGAAAAGCCTAATGTTCAACGAGATTTGTTTGGTTTAGGTTGTGTAAGTTTTTTTTTCTTTTCAAAATCAGTTTATTTGTTTAAATTACTTGACAGCTGCAGTGCCTTTTCTCCTGTCTTTAGTTAAGTGTGTTTAATTGTATCATTGCAGCTTCCTGCAGTAAAGTGTCTCAAGATTGAAGATCTTCTGTTGGCAAAGAAAGAATATTCAGACTGTTAATTTTCTCTTCCCTTATAAGCAAGGATTTCCATTTGGGCTCCTTACTTCTGTTTATTTTGTTGCTTGTCAGTTTCTCCACCTTTGCTGCTGCTGTTCTGGTATTTGACAATATTTGTTTATGGAAAGCTAAACAAACTCCAAAATGGGAGATTTCTGAAGAAAAGTTGGTTAAATGCCAATTCCCTTTGAACTGGTAATAAGTATATAGGGAGTTTGGAAAAATGGATAGCTGATCTCTTGTTACAGCATGTAACAATACTGCTGACTTTTTCAAAACTATGGAGATAGAAATTCACCTGGAAGTTTGATGTCTGTCTCTGGACTGTAAGGTGATAAAATGTTAAGTCTCTTTTTATACTTTGATATTAAAAAGTATTTTTAATTCCAGTGTTACAGAAACAGTCTTTGCAAGTTGTTTAATCCCCAAATAAGAAAATCTTCTCCCTACTTCCAAAACTTAGAGAACTGGTTTCATTTTTAAGTTTACTAAAAAGAGAAATATCTTGTATGTTATACCACATCAAAACGTGTTTCTTTAATGAGGAGCTAACCTTATCAGAAGAAAAAGGTTTGAAACAGAGTTACCAGAATTTTATTAGCCATATTCAGGCCAGATGTGGTTCAAACAGTTTCTAGTGATGAGAATCCAATGGAAAGTATGGGTCCTTTTCTCTTGATGTACTGATATTTGTGAAGTGTCTTGTCACTCAAGTTTCAAGTGTGTTTTGTGTTTGTGTGTGTATGTGAACTTCGAACAGCCTTCCTAACTGGTAATAGAAGGTTCTTTATATACATTCTACATAATCACACTGAAGTTGTGATCATCTGCTTGCTGAGAAAGGTGAAGGTTTACCTAATAACGTAATTCTTTCTGTGTGGGGCTGCTACTGGTTTTGTTTCTCCCCCTCCCTGCCTTTTAGCTTCCATATGAGTAGCTTTTGTGCTTTTTTTTTTTTTTTCATGGAGTCTGTCTGTTTCTCTAGGGAGCAGTATGAGAGTTAGAAATATTTGTGACTGCTTAGAATAATCTTTTGAACCTGCAGGATTTTAAGATAGTTCACCAGCCTCTTGTACAAACTGAATTGTCCTTCTATGAACTCAGTAGGATGGAAAGATACTGGTGTCTTCTGCTAATCAAATTATGAACATTATCCACAGAAAGATAAGTATTTAGAATAATGTAGATATTGCAGAATTTGTTGACTTGTGTTACTCTGTGTGAATTACAGAAATACTGAATAGCCCTAACTTAGTTTTGAGACATGGAAATCAGTAATTAATTTGTTTCCTAAATCAGGAAGGTTACTTCCAAAACTTAACTTTCTTCTAGTGAAGGACAGTTCTTGGTCTCTTCAAGATGCTTCACTCTCCCCTATACCAAAATTCAAATTGGTGTTAATGTCCTCATTGTATGGTAAGCTGAACAGCATTAGAAAATTGTGTCTGAGCCAGCTATATCAGAACTTTTGAGTACAAAATATTTTCTTTTGGTGCAAAGAGGAATGCCTAACCTTGTTCAGTGAACTTCATAATTTTAAGTAACAGTTTGTGAAACAAACAAAACATTTCATGTTAAATTTCCTCCCATGCTATACTGAGTAATATATTTGTGCCCAAAGCTGAGTCTATACTTTCGTGGTTTTTACTTAAGTATTCTAGTGTTACCCTTTCCTTTCTTAGGAAAAACATGCTTAGTGTCAGAATTTCACATGTATGTGAACACTCTTAGTTGTAAGATGTGGTTGAGAATGGCTTTTGTGTTATCATTTAATTAGGAAAACAAAATGTTTAAAGGGGGCTTACTAACCAGAATTTTTTCTTTGCCCTCACTAGAACTTCATAAACCCAGTTTTTGTCGGCAGAGTTTTTGTTTCAATTATCCCTCTGCACCACAGTACTGAGCAAAAAATAGTTTTGATAAAAGGGAGTTAATCCTACTGCTAAATGTTGTTACAGTGGCAAAGTTAGATTGTTTTGTCTTCTTTTGTGGCTGTTAAAAAAAATTTTCTTGGAAGGCACAACTTTATTTTAGTTTAAAATGACTAGTTAAAATGCAATTATAACTATCTTCAGTACTGCCGCCATCTGTGTACTTTTTTTATATGTGTCTGGAGAATATGTTTCTGCAGTTTATGGCCCAACACAGTGTTCCTTTTGGACTGTCTGTGCTCATAAAATTTTTAATACTGCTGAGGAAAAGGAATGAGAAATGGTAGAGCAGAGTTTCCTGTTTTCATGTGGTGGTGAAGTATAGAAAAGGAGGTGGTATAAAGTTATATGATACTGTAGTTCAGTTTTCTTTTTCTTTTAAAGTATTCCTTCCATTGCTTTTTCCATTTTACAGTGCAAGTGATTTTGCCAAAAGCTATCATTTTGCACAATTGCACATATGAAATTATGTAGAAGGTAGGTAGCGGTATTAAGATTATAGGAGAGGGAGTTGAGAGCAATGAGATTTTATTACCAGATTTGGTTTTGATCTGCTACAGGATCATGGGCAATGCTTGCTGTAAGGCAGGGTAGACACTTTCCCTGATAGCTGCCTTGACTTGACTTTCTGAAAGACTTCATCCAAAATAAGTTAGCCTTTTCTTGTGTCTTCTGAGCCTCATTCTCATTACATTTCTCTTGATTTCCTTTAGCTGATTTACATCATGAAAGTGAGGTTGCCCAAATGGAGGCAGTGTTTCCAGATGAGTCTCAACCAATGTTTAGGTTGTCTCCATAGACAAGGATTTCTTCTCATGCCTTGCAGGACATCCTCTTCTTTATGCATCACAGTGCACAGTTTGCTTTCTTCGCAACAGCCCGTTGTTGTTGTCTTACCATTCATTACAATGCTGGGTCTGCATCTGCTGACTCAATTACTTAGCTAGTTGCTTCTCCTTCTGATGTGTTATTTTTCCTGACTTGTCAAGTTGATTTTGAATTCTAACCTTATATTTTAGTCTACTTGTAGTTCCCTCCCTGCTTTCCTATTTTTGCAAAGAAAATGGTCATTCTTTCTATTGCAAATTCTTAGTGTAACAATTTGGTAGAACCAGACTTCAAGCAGACTATACCATTTTGTTCAATAAAAGACCTTAAATACTGGCAACAGCTAGATGTCATTTTTCAATAAACTTTGCATCTACCCTGCAATAGATTCTTTTAGGTTATATTTCTCTAGTTTAAGTAACATACCTATATAAGAAGTTCTGCTGCTAAAACACAAATACAAGTGGTTATTCCTCCTGTCCCTAACCCTGTCATGTTAAGCTGTATATGCTGTAGAAATAACTGTAATGGTACTAAAGGGCTTTTATGCCTTTTTTGGGAGTTCAGGTTTTGGCAAGATGTATTGTTTTTACTGTGTGAAAAATTGCCTGAACCTTAAGGCCAGTTATCAATTGGAGACTGAAAAGAAATACTTAAGTTTTGAGTCACCCATTCTTTATGCATGTTTTCCTGTGTCACCCTCTTGTCCTTTGATTTTATTTAAACTGTAGGTTCTCTAGGAATATTTGTTTATTTGCATAGTATGTAACTGAAAGTGACTCCAGTCTCTAAAAGGACAACAATACAAAGGATATTTGACCACGTTACACACTGTAGAAAGAACTTACCTGTATGAATCATAGAATCATAGAATAATCAGGTTGGAAGAGACCCACCAGATCATCAAGTCCAACCATTCCCATGAGCTCAGTATAGACTAATTAGTGCTTTGATTTCGAGATTCTCTGGAGTTTATTCGCTTTGTGGTTGCTCAGCCCCAGGGCTCCTGAGAATGAAGAGGACCGGCACTGTGATTGTTATTCCTAGATAATATTGTACTAGCCCCCTGAGGTGTAAACTGGTGGGGATAAGAGGAAATTAAGATTGGCCAACGCATATATCTGTTACCATACAAATGTGCCCAGAGATCAAAAGTAAAATCTTCTTTGCTTGGAAACTTGTAGTAGTAGATACGATTGTATCGCCTCCCTCTTTGTGTCTACAGGATGGCTTTGTGAGAATATTGCATTGTGTGGAACTGGGGCTGCTCTTTCATGAAGTATGATCTGGAAACTTATTGATGCAATCAGTTTGCTGCTCTTAACTGCAGAACCTGCCATTTTCAGTGTAATATTTCCTCTTCTTCCACACGTGGTTGGATGGTAGTAACAGACAACCAGACCAAACAGTTGCAGCTAGAGGGCTGATGATCCTGTGCTGCCTTGAAAACAGGAGTATCTAGGTTTACAGGATAGGCTTTTCAGTCTGCACTGTTTTCTTCTGTTCTTGAGGTGTTTGTGCATTAGAGTTGTGTGTTTTGCTCTGATTTCCCTGCTCTGTTTTGCTTGGAATTAGAATCTGTGAGCTGTGATGTAGTGTCTCCTAAGCATCTTCATACTGATTTTTCTACAGGAAAACTCCATGGTCTTACTGACAATATGTACGCTTTGTATCATTGTGCACTGAAGTTGCAATTGATTTATCATCCCAATTTTCTAATTAAAGAAGGAAGCACATGATTTTAACAGAAAGCATTTTAATTAATTTGGCAGAAGTTCAGTATATTCAAACTGATGCAGACTCTTTCCAAATATAGATTCCAGTGATAATGTATGTGTTTTAGTAATCTCCTCAAAACTGTCACGTTGCCTTCACTAAAATGCATAGCTATATCTCATTGAGAATATAGTAAAGTTAAAAATTTCTAGGTATACAAAATTAGATTTAGACGTTTATTAAATAAGGCTGAGCAATCATCCGCAGACATTTAAGTAGACAGGAATGAATGAGATGCTGGTTTTTGTTGGTAAGACTACATCTGGGTTTCAGTAAAAGTATCCTCCCCCAGTACTCTGCTAACATTTTTGATATTCCAAATTGGATAAGTTGCATTGCCTAATCCAAAACACAAATTGCTTTCTTTGTCTTTAGAGTCCAGTATTTTCCACATTTTACTTTTGTATCTGTTGTATCTCAAACTTCTCACCTGGGGCAGAGAGTACTTTTCTCTTCAATTATATCTGATTTTTGATTTTGACTGGATTTTTGGCAGACTGTGGTATTATTTTTTTTGTGATGTGCTGGGTGATGTGCTGGTTAGCAAAATCACCTCCAATACACGAACCATACACTGGCACATGTGGCATGCTAAGGCTGACATGCATTGGATTTGTAGAACTTTATCTGGTTGCATGGAAGAGCTCCATGTCAAGACCCTTCCTGACATTGTAATGTAAATAGTCACTCCTGGGTAGAGAGCACAAAGTTTTCCAGGTGGCCTCCATGCAGAGTATATACGCAGAACTAGTATGCTATGTATTAGAACAGATGTGTTGTACTCTGCTTCTGTGATGCCCCTAAAATGAAAGTGCTAGAAGCAGACAGATGCTGCTGAAACAATTTGTGAAGCCTGCTCCTGCCTGTCATATTTTCAAGGAGCAGATTTGCAATAGCAAAGGAATGCCTGCTGTGCCTTGTTTTTCAGTTGGCTTAAGAAGGCCACCCAATACAAGCTGCAAGCAGAATAAATTAGCTGTGCATATCACAAGTGGCACGTGTGTAACGAGTTACTTGAAGCCTACATTACATAGAGTTTGAGTAGTCCAAAATCAAGGTGTGGTGTCAAGGATTAAACAGCAACAAGAGGACAGTACCTGCTTTTTTCCTTCTTATATACACTGTAATTCATTTCAGTATAGAGTTTGCAACTGGTTCATACCTGCTGATAAACCCAAACAAGCATGTAAACCAGCTGAAAAGCAACCCAGAATAAAAATGTAGTAGGCACTTGCTATGCAGCTGAACAGGCACTGATGCAGGCAGAAAGGAAGGGCAAGAATGCGCGGTTTCTGGCAGTAGCGTAGATTTTCAATGTAAAACTGCGTCTTCAGGAAAAAGGGTGAATATGAGTAAAAATGCTAACTAGCTTATTACTCGGAACAAGCAAAGAAAAATGTGTGTTAGGTGCTTGGAATATCATTTAAACTTTTGACAGCTCTAGGAAGGATTCTGTTACATACCATTGTTATGATGCTTTGTTCTCTGACTAAAGGTGAGGAAATGCCTGGCCTCGTGTAGCTTATTCTTACTTTGCATAGGGCTTTCATGCATTATTAGGTCAGTGTCCTGATTTTGGTCTGTATATTCTAGTTTTAAAATGCACCTTAATATGCTGTATTTGGAGCTGTAATGTATCCATGCATAATAAATTATAGCTAAGGTCAGAAATTATGCTGAATAGTATATCTTCAAACCATAGTATTTCTTTCTGTGCTTAAATTCAGAATGAAATATATAACAATCCATAAAATAGCCGATACAGTTCATAACATGCTTGCATTCCTTCATTATTAATGATTTCATATCTATCTGTCAGTATGCTATGGCTAAAACATTAGCCAAGTTTTGCAGCTGTGGCTTTGCTGGTCTGTAGAATATAGTTCTCCCCAGCTCCTGTTCTTTCTTTGCCAGTAAAAGGAAATTTTGCCAAGAAGTAAGTAAATGGTCCAAGGCTAACTTCAGTTCTAGGTGAAAGTCTTATGATCTTGATTTAACTTACTCGACCTGTGGTACTCTTCCTGTTACTTCTTTTATTTGAATTACAGTGGTCACAGAGGTTTCAAGTAATAGTGGTTTGTTTAATCTCATTAGAGGTGGTTGTAGTCCTGCGTTTTTGTAGTTCTGTTTTTTAAGAATGTTTATGCGAATTATAGTTGCTGATTTGATCTGAATGTAGACCCCCTAGAGACGTCTGTGGACATGAATGTATCTGCAAGCAGTATATGTGGGCTTTTTTGATTCCCTCCATTAAAATGTGAATGAAGGTGAATAATAGTTGCAGCAAAGCTAGCTATCAATGTGGAAAGTAGTATGTATGTAGAATGCTAAACTGCTTTGTGCATGATACTGAGCAGTTGCTGGAGAATAACAACTGGGACTATTGCTAGATTAATCATAAAATCATAGAATCACCAGATTGGAAGAGACCCACTGGATCATTGAGTCCAAACATTCCCACCAGTCTCTAAACCATGCCCCTCAGTACCTCATCCACCCGCACCTTAAAACATCTCCATGGAAGGCGAGTCAACCACCTCCATGGGCAGCCTGTTCCACTGCCTAATGACCCTTTCAGTGAAGAATTTTTTCGTTATGTCGAACCTAAACCTCCCCTGGCGGAGCTTGAGGCCATTCCCTCTTGTCCTGTCCCCTGTCACTAGGGAGAAGAGGCCAGCTCCCTCCTCTCCACAACCTCCCTTCAGGTAGCTATAGAGAGCAATAAGGTCTCCCCTCAGTCTCCTCTCCTCCAGGCTAAACAACCCCAGCTCTCTCAGTTGCTCCTCATAAGACTTGTTCTCCAGCCTCTTCACCACCTTTGTCACTCTTCTCTGGACAC
>WAAB01021084.1:0-15601 GCA_013389865.1 Piaya cayana | reverse complement strand
CGGTTCTCTTGCAAGTGCTTCATGATAGCACTCCAGATCACCTGCTCCATGACTTTCCCTGGCACTGAGGTCAGACTGACAGGCCTGTAGTTCCCTGGATCCTCCCTGCAACCCTTCTTGTAGATGGGCACAACATCAGCCAGCCTCCAGTCCAGTGGTACCTCCCAGTCTTCCAGGACTGTTGGAAGATGATGGAAGGGGTTTGGCCAGCACATCCGCCAGCTCCCTCAATACACTTGGGTGAATCCCCAAATTTTTACATAAGCTATGGGCTTTTCTATATATACCTCAATGTGTTTATACACAAGTAAATATATACCATATGTTACCTTCTCTGTTCTTACAGAAGCATTTGTGCAGCCATACAGTGAATTGGAGTGGGGAACTGATCTAGCCGAAAAGTGGCCTTTTATGTTTTTTTCCTAAGTGCAATATCCTCATATCTTGACTTATTCACTTTTATTCCACTGTAGTCCCTACACCCTTTTGTAAAGAACATCTGTATGTCTTACCAGTCTTTATTTTTAAACTGTTATCCTTGTAGCACCTGGTGCTTGGGCTTTCTTAAATTTCATTGCCACCTGTCCTCTGTTTTTTGGGGTTTTTTTTTGCAGTCTTTTGAGACCTTGTTGAGGGCTGATCCTGACCTGCTATAGTTGATTCCTTCTGTTTATGGTGCTGTGCACAAGCATTTTGCTAGAACAGTCCAGGGCACTCTAGTGCTGCTACTAAACATTGTGCTGTGGTTTATCTGTTCCTCTCACTAGAATGTGCTGATTGGACAAGTGATGTGTTTTTCTACTTGAGACTAGCCTTAAAAGTATTAATTTTTCTCAGATTTATTTTCTGTATTAATACAATGAAACTTAGGGATGGCAGGTAATTTGCAAGCAAATAATTTCCTCCAGAGTCTCTAATTATACTGAACTACAGGCACTGACTTTTGAACCCTCAGAACTTGAAGTTAGAGTTAATTCTCTGTGCTATAAGTCACTGCAGTCTATTTTTTGTTTGTAGTTTTAGATGTTGAAATACTAGTATTGATGTAAAAAACATTAACTATAGAAACATTTTTAAGAACTGCAAACAGATCTTATATTCTTGTGGGGTTTTTGGTTGCTCATTCTGTGTAAATTGCATAAACACTGGCAATGTTGATGGAATGTGGGAATGATTTGTAAAGGAGTTGACTAGCTTTTAAAAGAGGAATCACGGGTATTTTCTGCATTCCATGCCTACTGAATACTGAGCATACAGATAGTCTGAAGTGTGTTCTATTATTAATTTTGTATTCCATCAGTCCATTGTCATTAATTTTTTTGTTCTGTCAGTCGTTTTTCAGAATGTGTTTCAAGTCTTGATAGGAGGACATACTTTCTGGTAGATAAACAAAGAGCTAGAAGTTGTTTGGATTATGTTCTTAGCTGTGTTATGTGTATCAGCTCTGGCCTAAGTTTAACATGGAAAGGAAAAAGAAGCTTTAATGAAAAGGCCTGTGGATGATGAATTTTATTTGTTGCAAATATTGTTTGCTTACCAATGGAAGTAAGTAGAATATTCTTATTCTAATTTACAGCGTACTGTGCTATACCAATTTTAGGTATTTTATTTCTGTCAAAGGTAGTGGCTCTTCTGTGTATTTTGCACAGAGCCTGATTAAATTTGCTTTTGACTGTGATTGCTATTTGGCTGTTCCTTATGGAAAAATATTATTTCTGTGCACAAATCAGCTATGTTAATTTAGGTCTTTGCAAGTAAGTGTCTCATATGGGCTTGCTAGAGAAATAATAAACATAGGTGAAGAAGCTTACAGCACCATGTTACAGTTTAAATTCTTTCCCTTTTTAAGTTTTTGCATAGTTGGTTTAGTTTTAAGAACTTCTGTATTGACTTTGAGATTAAATATAAGATAGCTGTAATTATCCACTTCAGGGTTAGGCAGAATGCTTTGTTAGCTGAAATGTGCTCTGGTATTTGTTATTTAGTGGTATTTTTTTCATTATGCAAACCTTTGGTGCTCCCATTGATAGAACTGGGAATTGGCTGTGATGGATTATTTTCTGCCAGTTAGTGAAGTGTTTCTCTCAGAGCAACATCAACAAAGTGGTGCCTTTTCATCACCTTAGAGGGAAAAACTGAAAAAAAAAGTTCATGTTGTCTTTTGACCTATTGCTTAACAGGAATGCGAAGCTCAGATATGGAGGCAAGAGTATTTTTTTCTCTCAGGATTAAAGTGAATGCAATCATTCTCTGTTCTCTCCAGTGTTTGTGGTTGGAAATTATTTGACTGTGATGCTCAGAAGTTCAGAAGTAGAGGAGAAAGGTAATGGCTTGGAAAACTCAGAATTGAGCTGTGTTGGCAGATTAATGGATAGACTGACCCTGGAATACTGAAGTTGTGCAGGCCCGGGAGGGTGTCTGGTACTGCCAGAGAATCTTGTGAAGTCAGACCCAGTACTACGACAACTTTTACATATAAAGCTCAGGCCACCTTGGTGAAACTACACAGAAACCTGAAAGTGGAAGTGCTTTAAGCAAGCTATGTACAGTTTGGGGAGTGGGTAAAGGGGAACTGGCATAGCATTAGCGGTTCTTCTTTAGTTACATCATAGCTGATTTTTGTAAGGTAAATTCAGTTGAAGTATGGGCAGTTGGGAAATGTTTTGAAATATTATCGTCTATTGCAGAATAAGACCTGAGCACAGAAGTATGATAAAGAAAGTGTTTTTCATGTGACATATATGTTTGTAATTCCCAGCCCTTGAACCCTCTGGTAGTGAGCATGAAATCCAAAACACAGCTGACAAAGGGAAGGGCTGTTGTCAGCTCAAACCAAACACTTGCATATTCATAGCATGGTGCTTTTACAAGCAGACATTAGAGTGCATAGGAATAATTTGGTTTTGACATCTTTGCAGGAACCTCCTCCTAGCTGTGTGCATTTTCATATAGAGTGGCAATCAGTGCTGAAGGAAAACCAGATGTGCACCATATTGTACTAGTTTTCCTCTAGAATAGTAAGCCGACCTCCCTCTCTTATACTGCTGCCAAATTTCCTGCTGTAAATTGTTCTTATGTTTACCTTTATGTACCTTGTGACCCCTTCAGAATATTTGTGGTATTTTAAACCCCGCATTGTGTGCATGACACAGTGTTTAGTTTGGAAATGAAGTTTCATTTAATCACACATGCTGATTGTGGTGTTTATTTTGGAACCAATAAGTAGGAGGCAACTTGTTATATTTTATTAGCCTGGATGAATTCTCCCTGTTACTTGATAACCATGTATGAGTTGAAACTAAAAAAATCAATATTCAAAGGCATACCAATACATGGATGGCTCTTGAATTCAGACTCTCATCCACTCTGGGGTTGGATTCTGTTGGACACCTGAACTCTTTGGGTGTTTGAGGTTAACTGTGGTTGATAGTGATAAAGTGGCTATTTTGTTTTTGAAGGACTGTGTATAATTCCTTTTCATGTGCCAGTGGAGCTGGAGAGGGAGCTGTTTTGTAAAAAGCAACATTCATGTTAGAGGAGAGGATTTTTCTGTTTGTTTCTTCCCTCTATTGCAAGTGAAGGGAACTGTGTTTGCAGAGGGAGTTTACAGCTCAGTGGCCCTGGCCTTGTTTTGTTTGCTTCCCACGTCTGCATTTACAGCAGGATAAGTGTTAGAAGCTGTTTTTTTTTGCCTCCCCACAAAATGCTCCCTACCCCTAACATCCTAGCAAAAATGCTCCCATGGTCTGTGGTTAATAATGCATATGGTGATGATTTGGGCCCCAAATCTTATCTTTCTCTAAGTGCTGAGGGACTTGGGAAGGTAAAGGGAGTGAGTTTCCATGAGTACTTTTTAGTAGAATGTGACATAAAAGGGTGCAACAGAAAGCTGAAAGGAATCCACTGGCAAACTTTAATGTGGCATTGCCATGACACCCGTCTTCAATATTTTGAGTGCTAAAGCAAAGCAATTTTGATGCAAAGTTCTGTATGTTATCGCATAGTGGGTTTTGTATGAGATAGTTAAAGCTGTGTGTTGTGTGAATAGCTCTAAGCTGTATTTTTCCTGTAACATTCAAGTTGTTTTCTCCTTCTATAAGAAGATTTCTTTCAAGAAAAGTGCTGGAACTCTCTCCTAATAAAGCAACACTTTTAAAAGAGAAAATTTGATAGTTAGGTATTTTTGAGATACCATGTATTTTCTGTTCCAAACACAAAGCAAAATGCAGTGTTATTTCCATGATAGTTACCTGATGGCTCTTGGCAAATGCTGTTTCTCTGGTGTTTGCTGTAAGGTTTTTCCATATCTGATTTCCTTGATCGCCTGAAAGAAAACAGGATGTTGTAAGACCATAATCAAGATGAGAGGAAAAACAGGCAAATTCTTTGCTGTTTTTATTTTAAATATAATTAAGATCTTAAGATTTTCTGTAGATCATTGTATTGACTTGGATTCCATATCTCAGAAGTGATTATCTTCTGAGCATAATGTGTCTGTTAATCTACATGGAGGACAATACTTGAAGGTATGGTATCAAATTTGGTCTAAAATTGATGAGTTATTTCTGTATTATGTTTTTGGCACTGCCTTCTATTTGTCATCTTCAGAAATACTGCACTTGAGTGCAGACACAGTAGGTGGCACTTGAGTCATTAATTTTACTATGTAGGAAAGAAAGGCAAACTTGGTTATGGAGTTTACTGTTTGTAGCAATAGACACATTTTATTGAGGGAGCAGCTTCATAGATTTTGCTTTCATTTAAACATTCCTAGAAGAAAGTAAAACATGCACAAATTCTTTTGCTGTACAAACAGACACTTTCCAAGTCCTTGAATTTGTTGAATTTTTAAAAGACAAATAGATAGAACAGGATCAGCCTGAACCATAAATATATAGTGCTGCATTCCCTTTAAATACATTGTCACTGTTTGTTTTTGTAATCTGTTTACTGTGTATTCTCTAATATCACTTCCATAATTTTTTTTTTCCAGTCTTGCTCATTTTATTGGACCATTTGTGATGTAACCTGTGATAGCAGGTGAAGGATAAAAATCTGCTAACAAAGTGGATTTCTAAGATTATCATCATCTTATCAGAACAATTTGAATACTGTGTTCCTCACTCTGGTGAAGTCTGACAACCAAGGCTAAGACTATGTTGGTAGTTTAGCTAATCAAAATGTCAACCTATGATTTAGGGTATTCCAAGTTGGTGAACTGATGCCACGTTCAGTGATGTACCCTTGGGCAGTACTGTTTGGTCATTTGTTCATTTTTTACATTTTTAGTACTCACATTAGGTTGTGTACTGACAATCCTGAAAGCTGAAGTGGCAATACAGACTTCCCCAATAATATCCTGTCACTATGATTCAGCACTAATGTTTATTGCCGAGTTAAGAAGGTGTTGTCAGACTTAGTTCATGATTCATTCTGTGACCTTTCAGCTGATGCTCTTATAATACTTACTTTAATGAGGATGCTACTAAACTTGAACCTGAGAACTAGTTCTCTTTATGTTCCTCTTCCCATTTTGTTTTATTAGTCTGCCAGTTCCAGGTTTTAGAGTTCATGCAAATGTCTGAAGCCTAAGATGATGTTTATTTACTAGAGGACAGAGTTCTAACTGGATCTTTCATGTTGTTTAACAAGTGTTTGTAAAATAGGTAGAGATATTTATGTATGCTTTGCTAATCTTCGTGTGATTGATACATTTGGAGAAAGTGCTGCATGTTAATAGGTGTTGCTGGGCACTGAGTTTGACCAGTGTGACTTTGCAGGGAGCTTACCCCTTGGTTTGTTTTACTTTGACTATTTGTTGCTGAGTCTCATCTCTCGGAACAGCTCTTTCTGTTATACAGATGTTTACTGGACGGGAACATTAAAAAAAATAAGAGAAGAGTACAGGGAACTTTGTTTGAGGGCATAAATGATTATAGCTGCCTGCATGGTCTTTTCATCTCGTGACTAGGACAAGTTCCCTGATTTTGTAGCTGCATCTGTCCTTCATTCAGGATTCTCCACTCAGGTTAGAGAGTAATTTAATCCTTTTAGCAGCCAGTTTTGCAAATGATTTTTTTTCCTCCAAAAAGCCAGCTTTTTCCTCTTTGATTGAGACTCCCCAGCTGGAGGTACCTTTTTGCTTTGCCAGTTGGAGAAAGCCCACATCCACTTCCAAAGACTATGGCTGGAACTCACAGGCATTTCAATTTAATTCCAGGCAACTATGCCTTTACTGCTACCTTTGGAACATCTCAGCTGTGGAAGAAGTGAGCTAATCTGGAAATTTGAAAGTAAAGTACTCAGTAAAGCCCTGAGGTTTACAGTTGGAGTAATTAGGGAGAGAAATTGCACACCCTGTACTTGATTTTTGCTTTAATTAGTCTGCCTTTGATCTAGTCTCTCAATTTAAATTTAAAGTTTTGAATCAACAGCTTGCCACGGTATATTGCTTAACTCCTCAGCCTGTAGAGGAGATGTAGAATATTGTTTGTGCTTTCTGTTTTGTGTTTTGAAGGTTTTAGCTGTCACTCCTGCTTCCTGTTTCTTACTGGGATTTTTTCCACCTCTCATCCTCTCTTTTTCTTCATTCTTCACCCTCCTCTCCCAATCTACTTTCTTTATTCTTAAATGTCTTCATTAGCTTTCCATTCACTTTAGGATGAAGTTGAGAGTTCTAACTTTTAGAAGTCTGTCTCAGGCATCTTTGTAGTATTATCTCCTTCACTGTGGATCATTTTCACTCCTTCTGTGTGGCTTCTCATTTATTGTCTTCATTGCTGTTACCAGTTGGAATAGGCTTCCTGCACTTCTCTGTCTTGCTGTATGAGCCAGCTAAGTTTAGCTTTTATTTGAAAAATCTTTTTTATTTCTATCTTAGCATCTGAATTCCCCTTTCCTGTGTTAATATTTTCTATGTCTCAGTTTATCACAGTGTTGTTTTTGTGATACAGCACAAGGGTATTTTCACATACACTGTATCTCAACTTGGATGTTTAAGTCTACTGTGATCATATTAATGGTGAATGTTCTTTGTTTTTGTAGCAGATTTTGATAAGTACAGTCTATGGTTGTTGTACAGGTCCTCTTTGATAGAAAAAAACTAACTGCTTTAGAAAGAGGATGGCAGTTTGACAAGGGCATCAGGCCAACCATGATTTCTTGAAGAAAAGTCATGAAAACAGTAGTGTCAACATAAACCAAATAAGACTTTAGTTTTTTAAGTCTAATCCAAAATTTTTTTCCTGCCAAAACGCTTCTGGGCAAATACGGTAAATGGCATAGGAACCTAGTCTATCTGTTTTGGAAAAATAAAACTTTATATTGACATTACCAAGATTTGAACTTTGCTTCTAGGAGTTGGGTATTTCAGAATTAATCTAAGCTGTGTTACTATTAAACTTTTGTTACCTCTGAGTAGACATGTGCCCTTTTGTATTTTATAAATAAGCAGAAAATGTTTGGAGCTTCTGATACAGTTCAGAGCACAAAAAATGCTTATGGATACATGGGGTGGCTTTGATTTCTTTTTGGCAACCAGTCTTTTTTTTTTTCTGTAAGTGAAGGAGATTATGCTACTGATTTTTTTTCCCATGATGACTTGCCTGAACAATAATACAGCTACTTAATTTTGTTTCTTCCTACTGCAGTTTAAATATTCCTGCTACCTTTAAAATATTCCCCTATTTTGTATTTCTTTTTTTTGTTGTATTCTCTGAGAACTGACAGTGCAGCCACCCTGCTAGTAGGTGGACAGAAGGATACCTTGTTTAGTGCTCTGATTTGTGTATTTTCACTAGTTGCTGTTTAGTTAATAGCGGTGTTACAAGGTTAAAATTAGTTTTATGGGTTTCTGTAAAGTGGTTTGGTTATCTAGTTGCATCTGTTGCATTTTGAATTAACAAAACAGGAAGCAGTCATGTAGGAATTCTTCTCAAATATAGTGGAATCTTAACTTCCATTACTGGTGTTTTACTGTCTGATTGGCATCTCAGCTTTGACAATTACAGTGAAAAGCCTCATCAGTTCTAGTCTTACCTGATTTCATGGTATAGCAGAACATTAAATTGAAATACAGCAGGTGTGTTTTTCTCCTTCAGATGGTGATGCTTCAGGTTTTTTTTTTATCGCCCTTAAGCAAGCAAACTAAACTTAATAAAGGTGTACCTAATAAGCAAGTGGGGAGAATCAAGCATCCAGTATTTAAAAAATGAATATGCACCTTCAGTAGTGTAAGTAAAACCTTTCTAATCGTAGTCTTTGATTAGGATAGGGTTGTTTTGGTTTGTTTTTTTTTAAAAAGAGTTTTTATGTTGTAGTTAGGACAGGGTTTCCAGTAGTGAAAGTGATCTTTCTTGAGATTTTGAAGAGCAGCAATGAAATAGGTGCCAATTATCAAGAATACTGGCTTGACATTTTTTTATTTCATGCCCTGTTGCATTTTTCACAACTGCTAGGCCACATTGGATTTTCCATTAAACTGTTAATGGTCATGTCTGCTAAACAGTACATATGTATTTATTTTAACAGCTCTGATGATTACCCTTACCTACTTAAGGTGGGATTTGTCATTCACATTGATGCTATTCTTATGGTAGTGGCTCCTAACAGTTGACACTGAAGTAAAATGTGGTTCCAAATCAAATAAAATCATATTTGAGAAACTCTAAGGTAAGCATAAAATTGCATCTTGTCACATCTTGTGTGTGGAAATAACTGTTGGTTTATCACAGAGTTTCAGACTGTTACTTGCTCAAGGAATCTCATAATCTGTACCTAGTAATGCAAGTGACACTTTGCTGCTGCTTTTTAAGATAGTCCTACAGGTTGTTGGAGAACTTTGATGAAGGTAACTCAGTTTTGTTCTGCTGAGGCTTTCCCATATTTCTGGTACTGTGAAATACAGAAGACAGAATGAATAGTGAATAGCTGGTTATGTGTGATAGTGTCGAAGAACTGAGTAGGATAAGGCTTAAGACACCAATCTCTTGACTCTGCTCTTGATTATTACTGTCACCCATTGCTGTAGTAATATGTAGGCATGTTACTACAGAAATTTGTAGTCTATAAGAATTAAATTCTGTTTCTCTTTTGATCTTGCAGTCTGCCATAGGTTTAGCTTCAAATACTACAGTTTCTTTGATTAAGGTTTTGACTGTCTTACAGGCTTTTGAGAAGAAAGCATTAATATAGAGACTTGCAAGCAGGATGCAAGGACTTAAAAAGGAACTTCACCAAAGGCTTCTATTTCTGGCAGAAATAAAAATGGTTTAAAAAATAAAATTAAAAAAAAAAACTAATTAGTTTTGCAAAGTTACAAACACAAAATTCATTTTGACTTGGCTTATGTGAGGTCTTTATTACATGCACAGCTTCATATTTTAAGCATTATAGATGAAACAAACCCCCACAATCCTTTAAATAAAATGAATTACTCCAGCACTTTGGAAATGGAGAAAGCAAGAGAAAATAATAAAATAACTTTTAATAAAAGTTAATAGTACTGCAACACTAAGTTAGTGGATTTCATTCTAGGTTTTGAAAAGCAAGAATGAGGAACAGTTAGTGTTATTTTGTTTTGTACATACTGTTCAGTTATAGGAGTGCAATCATGCCTCTCATATGAGACAGCAGTCAAATAATGTGCACAAAAGTATGACCAATGATTTGGCTGTACCTATTGGTTTCACTGGAAATGCCATGAGTTTGTTGTCCAGACAGTAAAGTGAAATATCTTCAGTTGGTAAACTCTACTTGCTTTTATCTGCATCTTGCTGAAGATTGAAGCCTTGGTTCCGGAAAGTCTAAATATTTGAAATCTGAGGCAGAGAAATGCAGATCATTTGAGGTAGTGTTTAATGGAATGACAACATGTTGCCTGTAAATGTAGTTAGTTATCAGCTAGTAAATGGAGAAGGAATGAAAAACAATGGAAAAGCTATTTTCATTTTGAAGTATTGTGTACTTTTCTTGTTTTGAAATGCAAATACTGAAGGGAGATTTAAGAACAGAACCAAAAAGGCACTATATTTTCCCCCTGCCACTTTTTCCACTAAAAAGCAGATCTTTTAGTATTTTGTCAGATGCCCTGAGCCTTTCTTATTCAAGCAGTAAAGACTAGCTGACTGGAAGGTCTGGAGAGGATAGGTAAAGAGGTGGAAAACAAAGGGAATGTGTGTACTTACCTGTCAAAGATGTCAAATTTACACATATAAAAGCAGAATTTGCCAAGGATTAAAATCTGAAGGAATGTACAAAAAGTTGTGCTGCTTTGGGCAGTGAATCTGAGTGAGGTTTGTTTTTTTATAGCTGAAGACGATTTATGATTTCAGCATGCCCAGTGGGCTAAACCCTGAAAATGTTTCATAACAAAGATAACCAGGATGAATGGTATAGGGATTTGTTATTCATTTGAAGGTGAACCTCAAAGTAAACATCACTGGTTTCCTGAATGTTTAAGTGGTACTTTGCTATGTTTGACTAATAAGTATTGTGACTCTGAGAATTTCAAATAGCAGAATGGATTTCATAGCAGATAACACTGAGTGAAACAGGGATGTGTGTGTCCAGTGAGCTTACTTCTAGTGTAACTTTATCTCAGTCATGTAAGTTATGAAAAGATTGTAAGTAAGTGCTCATCATGCAAGAACATAAGTCTCTCTAGTAATTAAAATGTGTTTGAATGCTTAGCATCAGTGCCTCATCTCTTAAAAATATTGTTCTGTTTGAGAGACAGCCCACACTGGTAGTTATTGTTTATTTTCTAAAGTATGGAATAATTTGGAGATTGTAGGAATGGGGAGAAAGAAAGCATGTACAGGACAAATGTGAGGCATTTAGTGTATATAAGGGTAGGTTATTCAGATATATTACCATTGAATGGAGTTTGGAATAGAGGAAGGTCTTAAGTATTGTGACTTGCTCTGAAGTTACTGGAATGTAATTTCGCTTCAAATCTGAGTACAATTTGAATCTCTTGGCAACAAAGTGAAAGAGGAGGAATATTAAGGTTTTGCCGTAGAGGGTATCAGATCCTTCAGCTTATTATTTGATTCTTGAAAATTATTTCTTACCCTTTGCTAAAATAGCCTCACCTGATAACTTGACTCTGAAGCTTATGCTGTAGTGATTGTGCTTTACATTTAAATACTTGTTTGATCATAATCCATTTGAGGCTTTTGTTTATTGCAACAAGCATATATTCAACTACCATTGTTAAATTTTATGAATGCTCACGTAAAGAGAAACTTTTTTAAACTCATAAATCTAATGTGGGTAGTCTTGTTACAAGGTACATTTGAGTTTTGAGATTATTAAAGTAGCACATGTATTGTTGATGCCTCAATGCCTTAGAGTCGAGTCCTGACAGCATCATGAGTAATGCTGCTTACTTCTGATCCATCATTGAAAGTGATCAGGTGGAACAACAGTGTTGTGGAGAACCCTTCTGTTTTGATAAGGCTTTGGTTGACTCAAGCTGTGCTGAGTTTTGCCAGCCTGGATACCATTCTTTGTTTTAATCTCCATTGAAGCACGGCTACGATGAGTGGCTATCTTCTTTCATCCTTTTGTGACTGTATGCACTGCGTGTGGTGTACAAAAGAGACTGGGAGTGTTCTTTCATGTCAGGGACTCTGTAGAACTGGTGAAATTTCAAATTAGGATAAGGTACCTGGTAGAAAATTAGAAACATGAATTCCTTTCAGATTCTTTATGGTGGAACCTTAAATGGGCCAGGCAACCAAAGTAGTAGGATTGCAGTGCCCTAAGGATGATGTGAGTAGTTAACTGCGTGCTTAGTTTGCTAGAATTTACTCTTAATGGCTTTTTAAAGCAAAATTTGCATGCCCTTATGCATGCAATGCTGCTACTGTGGAGAACTGGTCTGCTCCAGGGAACCTGCTGGGCCTGTTTAGTACTTGAAGCAACAAAATGATTGTTGTGTGCAGCACTGTTACCCCTTGGGCGTTTTTTGTGTGTAAATTTCTATGCAGGGTGTGATACGTGATATGTATTGGTAGGTTTAAGTATCTGTACTGAAAGGCAGGCATTTCCTCAGTTCTGAAGTCTGTCTGATTTGTATTTGGAGGTGCTGTTCGCTTGAGATGCTGACTGTTAGTGACACAGGTGTATCGGTGTTAATACGATCTTTACCTTAGTGTTCTCTAGCTGGGGATAAGCAGATCTGTACAGTGCACTCTGCCTCACTACGGTTGCTCAGGTTGTTCTCATGACTTTTCCATGCAAAGTACTGTAAATATGCTAACAAATTACTGTGGTTATCACAGAACCTGAACTGTTTTTGCAAAGCTTGAATTTGTCTTCTAGCTCCTACCTCAGAAGACTACTATCATCCCATTTCATACAGATGAAAACTGCATACAATGTTAAATATGTTTCAGGGGATTTGTAGATAAGTTGGTTGACCAGGAAATCCCTGTGCTATTGATTAGTCTGTGCTCAGTACCCATAGACATGAGGACTGAAGTAAGTTGGTGAATGCCTGGGATTAAATTAGCAGGATGAAAACTAGCAGGAGTGGCTGAGAGAGCTGGGGTTGTTTAGCCTGGAGAAGAGGAGGCTGAGGGGAGACGATATTGCTCTCTACAAATACCTGAAAGGAGGTTATAGAGAGGAGGGTGCTGGCCTCTTCTCCCAAGTGACAGGGGACAGGACAAGAGGGAATGGCCTCAAGCTCCACCAGAAGAGGTTTAGTATGGACATTAGGAAAAAAAATATTAATGGAAAGGGTCATTGGACATTGGAACAGGCTGCCCAGGGAGGTGGTTGAGTCCCTTTCCCTGGAGTTATTTAAAAGCCAGGTGGATGAGGTACTGAGGGTCATGGTTTAGTGATTGATAGGAATGGTTGGACTCTATGATCCAGTGGGTCTTTTCCAACCTAGTGACTCTATGATTCTAATGATTTGCAGTAAATGCATCCACAAGCATTTTTTGATAGATGGGGCTAGCAGCAGCAGGGGGCCCAGTTGTAATTAAGATGTTGAGCAGCAGCAGTTCTTCAGCTTATTTGCAGTAGAGAAATAAACAGAACTGGAAAGCTGTTTTATTGTCAGATAGTGCTGGAGTAACACAAATGGGTGGCAACAGGCCCACCTGGTAGTTAAGGATTCTGACTTCTGTATGCTGTTCTCTAAATTCCCATTAGATGAGAAAAATCTTTTCACCTCTGATAACGTTATTTGCTGTCAAGACATTGTCTTTACTTCTTTGCTATGCATTAAGATCATCTCAGTCATTACTTGACCACTTCCTTTAACATTGAAAATGTGTGTTCCTATAGGGAAGTCTGAAATGGTACATAAGGTAGTAGTAGTTTTATTTATCAGAATGAGATCATTAACATAGCTGGATACTGTGATGTAGTTTGAGAAGTTACTTGATTTTTCAAACATTAATAGTACATCAGCAACTTAGCAGCACTTTGTATAAATTACTTCTGTATAAGAAATTATGACAAAGGAGCAAGACACATGCCTGCTGAAGGATGTAGAGGACAGAATCTGGTTTATTGAATTTAGCAATTTAGGGGCTTTTCTGTCATTATCTTACACCAAGTCAGTATCTGTTAGTGGAACTTCTGAAGAATAACTATTCCTGTGCAGATTTTTTGTTCCAAATTACTCCTTCAGGTTTACTTAACAATTATGCCTCTGTCCTTTATTATTCAGTAGTATGAAGTTAGGAGCTACTACAAGTAGTTATACTTGTTTGCTGCAAGAACAAAGTCACCCTGACTGACTTGCTTTCACTCACCATTGCTGAATTTTCTTTTTCAAGTTTTATTATTATATAAAACCTTTTCACTTTTGTCTTGAGGCTTTCAGCATCATTTGTTTGCATTTAGCTTTCCTTTTATTGGATTTGTTTTCACAGAAAGAAGATTAAAGTTCAGGTAACAAATGTTTTGATAGTGTTAGGGGAACTTGACAGGCTGATGTTTTTTCACTCTACACTGTCAGAAATCTTTTAGTCTTTTTTAATTTCTCTCCTACCCTTTGCCCTGCTGATCCTGTCGTAGCCTTTGCTGGGGCTTCTTGCATCTCCCAAACCTACCCCTCTGCCAGGAACTATTTCTTTACCACTCTATAATGGGTTAATACGTAGAAATAGATGGAAGGTAACCGTCTTCTAGTGTATGGATTAAACTGTTTGTGGCCCATTTAAACCAACAAGTAGTTTTGTCTATTTCAGAATACATAAGGCAGGTGAATGGAGTGTCATGGAAACTGATGTTAGTTACATTGCAGTGTGGCATTAGTTACACTGCTGTTCAGGCATCTGCATGCTTAAATACAGGATATGTAAATAAGAATGTGATTTGGATAAGCACGTTCAGGACAGGATTTGGAGTTTGCTATTAATATCTTAAGAACTAACCAGCTTAATATTCTGTATTTCCATGTATGTCTAAAACCAAGCTTGTTAAATTTTTACTGATGTTTCTAATGACAGTATTGCCTGTTTGTGCATGTTTTGGAATATGATGTTGGTGTTTGTTTTCCTGCTTAGTTTTTTAAATTATCTTCTTTATTTGTTTGTTTTAAGCTCTATTCCATAGCAGAAATGTTGAGCAAACACTTTTAAGAAAGCACCAGAAGCGGTACCTTTTGTGACAGTTACCCTTTGTCTAGAAGACTGGCATAAGCCTCTCCCTGGATGGGGGAGAAGTTTGTGCAGTGTGGATGGAGTTGAAATGTGCATGCCATTGGCAACCAGTCATGATAAATATAATGGAAGTATGTTTCCAGTTCTGAAGCCTAAATCATAAGCTTTATAGAAACTTCTCCCAAGAAATCAATTAATAACCAGCTGAAATCTGTGTATGGGTGAAGGCTTGCTTTTATCAAGTATTATAATGACAAAAGAGCTGCACCTTGACCTGCTGCTGCATTGTGATTCAGCCTGTTCTGACTGAGGTGTAAATGTATTTGGGTACTTTTTCCCCCCCATTGTTACCAGCCTCACATCCATTGAGAGGGTGGTATTTCTAAACACTCTCTGTTTTGGCAGAGTGCTTACCTACTTTGTGGCTTCTAGAAAAAAACCAAAAAACTGTGTTTTGTTTTGGTAGATCACAGGCATGCTGAATGCTCTGTTTTTATTAAACAAGTATGTATAACAAAGTGGGCTTCTGGCTTCTTTGCTAAGAAATATAATAACGGATGTATCTGTCTCAGCTGGTGCAGGAGCTTAAATATGTTTGTTTTTTGGCCTTGATGACCCTAAGTACGTTATGTCAGACTAATGGTTCAGAGTTCTGTTGTCCCTTTCATTGTTATACCACCTCTCACAGGCTAGAAATGCACCTTTCTGTAGTTACTTAGTCACGTGAGTAGATAAGTAGATGATAATGACCTGGTAAAGGAAAATATTACAGACTAGTAGATGTTAAAAAGGCCGTTAGGTGAATTAAGTGTGTGTAATACTAAACTCATACAGATGGGCACTTTCTCCATGATTACAAATAAGGATGAACTTAGTTCACAGAGGAAATCTGGGAGCTGTATTCTGTTTTCTCAGTGAGGAGTAAGTGATATTATTTATTCCAGAAATATCCTCTGTGATGGTTTGGGTCAAAA
>WAAB01021081.1:41993-87882 GCA_013389865.1 Piaya cayana | reverse complement strand
GTTTGTTAGACCTGAAATCCTAGTTTGTTGCTTTGCAAGTGGGTGGGATATAAGAAACATGAAAAAAAAGAAGGAAGAGCGCAGCTCTCATCTGTAACCACCCAGCTGAAAACAGTTTTAATAACTTTCTGCATCCCTAAATGACCAGGATTGCATTGAGGTACAGCAGGAATCCAACACTGGGGCCTTCAAACCTGCCAACTCTGTCTCCCTCTAACTAAAATGAAGGCTTTTCAACTCCCCTTCCTTATTTACCGTTCGTTTCTCTCCCAGATAAGACCAACAAGGAATCCGTGCGTACGATCGAGAAGAGCATTTGCACCGTCTGCCTTGATGCGCCCATGCCCCGGGTGTCTGAGGACATCTACAAGAGCCGCGTGGCCGCTCAGATGCTGCACGGCGGAGGCAGCCGCTGGAACAGCGGGAACCGATGGTTTGACAAAACCCTCCAAGTAAGTGCTGGTGCTCCAGAGGTGCTCAAGACACGGGGCTGGAGGAAATGCTCTTCCCTGACACTGCAAAAGTCCAAGAAATGCCACAAAGCTTTCACAGGAAAGTTTGTTTGTCATATCAAAAGAGCAAAGAGATAGGGGAGACAAGGTGTGGTGGCTGGCAGTGTGGGATCCCAGAGTTTCCCTTGCGCTCATTCCTGCCTCAGGGGCTTTTGTTTCTTTCACTGGCTCTGCCCACACAGATTTCGTGTAGCAGTTCTTTGTGTTCCTTGTAAATCAATTTTCTGCCTGCGGTGAACAACGCCTCGTCTGCTTGGAGGCAGCCCAAACGTAGGGAGATCTGTTCCCTCTGTCTCCTCTAGGTTTGTCACCTTTCCCGTTTCTGCCAGGAGCTGCCCAATGGCTTTTTGTTTTGTTATTTTCAAACACGAGCTGCCATCCCAGTGGCATCGCTGTGGTGTCTTCTCAATTCACCCTTGTCAAGAGCCTTCAACAGCAGCTGCTATTCGAGCTTCCCCTTCATTAGCTGATAGATCCTGGCTTGTGGATAATAGCAATAGTGTTTTAAAAGAGTCTTCTACCTGCTGAACACTTCAGTGTTTTCAGCTATTTTATTCCTATTTGGAACTCTTCATTGTTGGGATAAAGCTTAGATGTTCTAGTTAATTGAAAAGTAAAGGTGAGCCAGCACATGGTGGTATTATTCCTATACTGTATGTGCAGTAGATCAAAGCCATTGAACAGCTCTGTAGTGCCAGGACACTGAGCGCACCGGTGGGTCCATCAGAAACGCTCTCACCCAGTTCATTTTACAGTGCCGCCGCATCTTCTAGGCCTGCAGAAAGGCTCAATTTGCCATTCTAAGATACTAAGAGATACCAAGATCTCTTCGGTTGCTCCTGCCTCACACACCGCGTGTCTCCAACACTGTCCTCTCCTGCTTCTCTCCTAGTTCATCATCGCTGAAGATGGCTCCTGCGGTCTGGTATACGAACACGCTCCCTCAGAAGGGCCACCCATCGTTGCTCTTCTGGATCACATAGTGGAGTACACGTGAGTCTTGCCTCCTACTTTTCCTTATCTTTGGAGATAGGTCTTAAACCACCTGCTCCCCAGGAATGGGCCTCTTCACAGCTCAGCCCATAGGACTTTGTTCTGGAGGAAGGGTAAAAGTAAGCTAATTAGATATTGCAGTTCTGATTGTAATGAGAACGGGGGGGGCAAGTTAATCTAGTAAATTTTGCTACTGCTTCCACTCTCAGGGAGTCACACTGTTCAGACTTAACAGGACTTTTGCCTGGGAGAGAAGTTTCTTTTGGACAGAAGGTGCAGAAAACATTTCATTCATACTCTTTGAAAACATTTTTTCAGCCTGGGACTAAGTGTCATGAGGTGTTACAGGTCTGTGCATTTCTACTCAGGCTCTAGTGTTTAAGGTCTGTCTTAATCATTTCTGTATGCAGGAAGAAACCTGAGCTGGTCAGATCACCCATGATTCCTTTGCCAATGCCCAAAAAGCTGCGGTTTAACATCACCCCAGAAATCAAGAATGACATAGAGAAGGCAAAGCAGAATCTCAACATGTAAGTACAAAGCAATAGAGAGGTCAGGTGAGCAACTGAGTAATTGATGTCCCCCTTTGGAAAGTGGCAGTGGTTTCAATGAGGCTTCAGTGCAGCCAAGATGTTCTCCCAGTGACTTCTTGAGTTAACAACATAGAACCTACCTGACAGGCACCCTAAAGCCACTGGCCAGGAATCAAGTCAGAGTTGCTAGAAGGGGTAAATGTTGATCCATCCCACTTCAGTGAGAAAGAGCAAGACTTTACTGTATCAAAATAGGGATAATAGAGCATATGCACACACACACACACATCTAACTTGAGGAAGATTTTCAGTAGTGGCTAAAAACTTCTCTCTGTCACGCAGCCCAAACAAGTCTGTGTGTGACTGAGCTCCTTCTGTCCCTGTGCAGAGCAAATCCAAATAGCCTGTTCTCCGAGCCTCATGAAAGCAAAGTCCGTACCTCTCTGTTACAAGAACAAGCAGCAGGTAAAAGAACTCTTCCTCTTTCTTTCCTTGCAGAATGGTTGAAGACCTGGATATCAAAGTCATGGTCTTTCATCAATTTGGGAAGAACTTCCCCAAGTCAGAGAAGATAAGCCCTGATGCCTTTATCCAGCTTGCCTTGCAGCTAGCGTATTACAGGTAAGACCCCCAAAAGCTGGTTTCTCTGCATCTTCACCACCAGCCTCAAATCTGTGAGCCTGATAGGGGTGGCACATACAAGTCTCGCAGGCTGCTATTGCCTGCGAGAAACTGCTTCCCAGTTTCCATGTGTTCCCTCTGCACTGGGGCTGAGCAGCAGCTTTCTCTTGTGGCAGCTGCCAAGCAACAAGCAAGATTAACCCCTCTGTGTGTACAGTTGTAGTAAGAAAGCATTAGAGATGCTTCACAGGGAAGTCTTAGCCTTCCCCTCAGTTCTCCAGCTTCACAAGAGGCCATTCCTCTCAGGACAAACTCACTTCTGTGACTTTTGATTTCCCTCTCCCAGGATGTACGGCCACGCCTGTGCCACGTACGAGAGCGCATCGCTAAGAATGTTCCGCCTGGGCCGCACAGACACCATCCGCTCCACTTCTGTCGCCTCCCTTAAGTTTGTGCAAGCAATGGACAGCCCTGACAAATCGGTGAGGATCTCAGATTGCTGGAGTAAGAGGACTCCATTCCAGAAAAAGAGGAAAGCTGCTTACTTGGCCAAGCCTGTGTATTATAAGAACTGCATCCAATATGATGCTAACCTAAAACGTAGCTTAGAGTACAGAGTTACACACCTTGGGTTGCATTTGGCTTTCCTTTCACGTGTACTGAAAGCCTGGGAAACAACACTGGCATTTCTAATCCCACCAAAAAGCAGCATGTCTCTTCTAAAAGTCTCTGTTTAGCTACTCAGACTAAGCTCTGCTATAGATTGATAGAGAACTCTATTGAGATTAAAGTCACGCAACCAAGCAAAATGATATAAAATTCAATCTAGTAAATCTAAGAATTACTCTAGTATAGACACACAGGGCAGAAACTCTCACCAGCCTAGTGGAACAGATAAAGTGAGGGCTTCCATACTGCAGCAAAACTTACAGACGGATCTGTGTGTTCTCAGGACCAGGAGAAAGCAGACTTGCTGCACCGAGCTACCCAGGCCCACAGGGAATACACGGATATGGTGAGTGCCCTGGCTGAAGCCAGGCTTGGGGTTTTATGTCGCAGAGGAGGGTTCTGGTGAAAGATGAGCTTTCTCTGCTGGCGTCGCGCTGTGGCTGTTAGTGCTCTTGTCTCACTCTGACCTGATGCTGCTCTAGGCCACAGAATGAACCCTTTCTGTCAGCCCAATGGTTTGTGTGTCCCTTGCAACTGCAAATACAAAACCAGCTTCAGTTATCACTGTCATTATGCTGATAAACACCAGAGTTGCATGAGGATTCCTTAAAACTGAGGAGCCCATAGGCAGGGGTGGTAAGGTTGGTTCCACCGGCATGTTTCCTTTCACAGTCCTTGCCAACAAGACTGACCTCTGATCCTAAAGGCAAGATGTAGTTTCCTTCTAACTTTAAACATTTAGAGATTTTTTAGAAGTGTTCTTTCCTTTAACACAAAGGAATTGGTAGTTTTGCTCGCCTGCCTGCTATCAGGCTTTCGCCTCCCTTCCTTACAGGCAATAAGAGGCCACGCAATAGACCGCCACCTCTTGGGCTTGAAGCTTCAAGCCATCGAGGACCTAGTGAGCATGCCAGAGCTGTTCATGGACACCGCATACGCTGTTGCGATGCACTTCAACCTCTCAACCAGCCAGGTAGGACTCATCTGCAAAACCTAAATGCTCCTTGTTTACTTTCATTGCCTTCTCCACGTTTCTCCTTCATTTCCTCTGTTAGAAACTAATCTTAATTTCATAGAATCATAGGATCACCAGGTTGGAAAAGACCCACGGGATCATCGAGTCCAACCATTCCTATCAAACACTAAACCACGTCCCTCAGCACCTCATCCACCCGGCCCTTAAACCCCTCCAGGGAAGGTGACTCAACCCCCTCCCTGGGCAGCCTCTGACACTGCCCAGTGACCCTTTCTGGGAAAAATTTCTTCCTAATGTCTAGCCTGACCCTCCCCTGGCGGAGCTTGAGGCCATTCCCTCTCGTCCTGTACCCTGTTACTTGGGAGGAAAAGGCCACCACCCTCCTCTCCACAACCTCCTCTCAGGTAGTTGGAGAGAGCAATGAGGTCTCTCCTCAGCCTCCTCTTCTCCAGGCTAAACACCCCCAAGCTCTCTCAGCCGTTCCTCATAAGGCCTGTTCTCCAGCCCCTTCACCAGCTTCGTTGCTCTTCTCTGGACTCGTTCCAGAGCCTCGACATCCTTCTTGTGGTGAGGGGCAGAAATTTTTAAGCCTTCTACCAATCCCATAAAGCTGCAGATCTAATTTACAGCTTCCTCAGTCTGTCTCAACCCTGTAAAACACCAGCACAGCCAAGGCCAACATCACTAGAAGTGGTTTGTCTCACCTACAGGCAATAGGAATTGCAGTTAGCTTCCAGGACAGCATTATGTTCATATCTGTGCTGTGATTCTTACTGATCTAGTTCTGCTTGTGACTTACAATCTTGGGAAGGTGTTGCAAAGACATAATGTTAAGGAAAGTGGCAGAATCCAGCATGTAGGTGGGTCTGACAAGAAATGCTGTCTTCTAGCTCTTCAGATATACAGCAGCTTCCTGCACTGCTGACAGAGCCATTTAGCATTTGATGTCTATATTTGTGGCCAGAGAGAGGTTTTTAATCACATTGTCTCCACAGGTCCCAGCAAAGACAGACTGTGTGATGTGCTTTGGTCCCGTGGTTCCAGATGGCTACGGAGTCTGTTACAACCCTATGGATGAACACATCAACTTTGCGATTTCAGCGTTTAACAGCTGTGCAGAAACAAACGCAGCCCGCATGGCGCATTATCTTGAGAAAGCGCTGCTAGACATGAGGATCTTGCTCCAGTCCGCTCCCAGATCCAAACTCTAAGAGGCAAACAGGATGCAAAACCCCCCACTTAAAGGGGTTACCCCTCGTGCACTGAAGTTCCCAGTTCCTCAGAAAATTATTTGAGGGGATGGCTTTTGCTGACTGGAACCTAGGAGGGCATCTACCACTTTGGTCAGCAAGAGGTTGCAGAACGGTCACCTGCAGATGTCAGACTCTATGGTGAGACGAAACATTGTCTTAAGCTAAAATAGAACTGACTAGTCCTCTCCCATCAATGCCAAGTGCACCTTTCTGTCCTCAAAGAGGACCAACACATGATTTGTATGGAACTTAATGTAAAGGAATACAGAAAGCACAGTCCTTACCAGTATCTAAATCCTTTTGGTGAGGAAGGTAGTTCTTCTCCAGGAAAAGCAGAGAATGTTTTTTTTGTATGATGGAACTACTGCCACACCAAGTCTTTTTGCTGGTTTAGCTTCCAAGGAACGCAGCGTCTTTCAAGCCTGACTGAAGACTTTACTGCTGCTCCAGCAAAACGCCACCATTGAACTTTGGCAAGGGGAGAAAAAGTTCTGAAGTCAGAGCACATCCAGGCCTGTTAAAGAGTGCACTGCACTACTTATCTTGCACACTCCAACCATTACGTGTGTCACAGGCCTGGGAACACTCCCTTCCCTTTGTTTTGGGATGCTGGGATCTCCTTTCTGTTGCACTGACCCCATTAACAACAGAATATCATTCGCTACAAACTAATCTGGGTTTGTTGTTGTTGCTGTTGTTGTTCTGGGCTTCTTGTTAAGCTGCTGTTGTGGTCCTGGCTATGGATCTTCAGGCTCAGCATAAAGCCGCTTCCCCACAAAGCTTCACAAAACTTCTCTCTCATCGAGGTTCTCCTAGCTTTGGCTTCGGAGAGGTGAGAAGGGGTTGCCAATGCATTTAGCAGGACACTTGCTTTGTTATCCCTTCCTTTGGAATTGAGGAAAAGCAGCAGATGCTGACCTTCTGTTTACTGCCCTTGTCTCCTTCGGGGCGCTGACGTTAACCCAGCCTGGGTTTATACTTTCAGAAACAGCGTATTTGTGCACAACATGTTATGACCAAGTTGTGGACAAATACGAATGTTTCTGAGCAGGAACTGCAGAGCGAACTTCCATTTCTGGCCCACGGAGTGCAGATCTGTTAGAACCAAAGGGAAACCACCCTTCTTTTACATCTGTCTGCTTTAACAAGGCCATAAGTCTTGAAAAGAAAGCTAAGAATATGTGGGCGCTGTAGATGTTCGTCCACTGTGGCAGCCACTGTTCTACAGTCACTACAGCACCTGTTCTGCCATTCTTGGGAGTTTTTCCTTACTGCTGTGTCAACTCAGCTCTGTTCTGTGAGAGAATGATTCTCATGACAGTGTTTTCACGTTCAGCTGTCAAACTTGAGACAGTAAAAAATTCTATATAAACATTAACATCCAGCCGTAGCGTAGGAATTTTTGTAAGCGCCTTCCAATGAAGCTGCCAGAATCCAAGCTCCTGACTATATTTTTACTTGTTGAAAGCGGATGGTAATGAAGAATCCTAGTGCTTTTTCTGCAAGAGGAATCGAGCGTTTAACTTGCGCACCTTCCAAGATGTGGCTGCTGGGACGTCACCATGAACGAGAAGCACTAGGAGTCTGACAGGCTCTTTCATTACAGGGGAATACCTGACCATAACTGCTACTTTTCTGATCATAGAACAGTGAGGAATAGCAACAAAGTGCCTTAGTGAACATCGGTGAAGAAATTTGCACTAAATCTGTTCAAAGTAAGAGAAAAAAAAATCCCTCATCTGCTTCTTGAAAGACACAAGCCAACACTACTGCATTTTTCGTAAAAGAATGTCCTTTCAAAGCTTCTATCTTACACCTCAACAAATCATAAAATGGAAAATTTAACTGAAACTCACCTGCACAGCCAGTGATTGTATGAACTGCCACTTTCATGTCATCTACATGGATTTAGTTGATCTTTTAGAAGAATCCTGAATGGACTGAGATACAGCAGGAGCACTGCAAGCCCACGAGCATGTGTCCCTGCTCTCCTGCCTCGCTCAAATTACATCTGAGGGAGCCTTTTACATTGAAATAATATTCCTTTTACCAAAGTAATCTTCCCCCTGGACTGAATCAGCTGCTTTTGCTAGTGGATGAGGTATTTTTCCCTGTCTGCAATGCCTTCGACCACTGACACTGCAGTATTGCCTCTGAAGTATTTGAGGCTGGCCCTTTTCCACTTGTGTCTCATCAAAGGGGAAGGTTCTCAAAAGGAAAGTGCCCATTAAAGATTAAGCAGAAGCTCGCACTGCTGTGACTGTATCTCAGAAGATGGGATTGATCTGCTCTGGATCTAAATCTGGATATCCCAGTAGCTTCAGCAGAGTACAGCTGCCAGAAGCAGACTGCCACGTGGAAAGAGATCCAAGATCCATAAAATCACTTAATGCATCCTTAATGACAGACAGAGCTGAAATTCAGATGAATAAAGCTGATTTTTTTAAGTGCCTGAAAGGAGACTAAAATCATTACAAAGATTTTCCTTTAAAAAGTCTTTCCTTATTGTACAAGTTCTGAAATGTGATGTCCTGACTCATTCTTTCTTGATTTCTTCAGTGTCAGCTTACAGAATCCTATTCTCCTCCCTGTTGTTCGGTTGTTTGTCCATTGTCGTAAAGGCACATAAGTGAAGGAAACTCAAATTACCAATTTGGAGCAAACAATGAAAGAAATGCATAGACTGAAAATACTCAGATAATTCTTGGGGGATGAGTGCAATTTGTGACATGGCCTGGTAGTGTTGCATGCTTTGCTGGTTAGCTGTGTTCAGTACTGTTTCGACAGCGTAATCCATGTCATGCAAAGTTTTGAGATGTTCTTTGAATAAACTAAGACACAATAAACAGAAGTGCTACAAAAAAAGAGGCTGAAGTCTCCTTAAGACACTATAGAAATTGTATAATTGCCCTTACAGGTTGATGTTTGTGTGAGGACAGCAGGGATGGCGAACCACAGCGTTCTGTCACCTTCCTTTTATTGTCTTAGCGTCTCCATCCAGCCCCTTCGAGTGCAGGGGAGGAATAGAAAGCATCTGCTTGCAAAGCCACATACTCCAAAGAAAATATTCCAATTCAGAAAACTAGTGCCAGGAGACTTCATACAAGTGCAGGATAATAAGGCAGAGCTCACATCTTTTTCCTGCACAGCACCACTTAGTTAAGGAAATCCACGAGATCGCTAAGGAATTTCTACCATATCAATTATTGCAGAGGTTTCCAGACAAGTACAGCAGAAGTTGGCAGAAGATGCAGAATACAAACAACTCGGAGAGCAGAGGAGAGTTTATTACAGTATCTTACAAGAGCAATTCTTCCTCTCCCTTACTCCTAGGAATTACTGTAGGAAGCTTGGGGTTGAAGGCAACGTGAAGTGGAACAGCTTTGTACACCTCACTGCTCTCCGTGAGGAGGTAAAACCTCTTCCCTACAACTCTAGTTGTCAGTAGGTGCTTCCACACATCATTCCTCCCGCAGTCTGTCATAACAGCTTGAGAGGCTAGGGATGCGCAAGCCACTCTGCAAACAACCCACTCTTTCAGCCTTGTCCTTGGGGAAGAGAGTTCCCATCTCCCCTCTGGCTTTGTAAGTGAACTTAGTAAGAGATATAAAGAGAAAAGAAATGAGTTTGCAAGAAATAAGTGATCAGTACCAGCTCACAAACCAAAACATACGGTCCCACCATATCTGCTGTCCTGTCTTAACAGGGCTGCTCTCAGTCTGATCAAATCTCCTCGTGAAAGCTGAGAGATGCCCCTTTATTCTGATGCAGATCCAGCGCCCGGATCCTTCAGATGTTACCAGGATTGTTCATCTTATACAAATACTAAACAGTTCTTTAAAAATATTTGCTGTAACAACTGAAAACAATTAGTTTGCTGCCCACAGCTACTTAAACACAGTAATGTAAGCAGCCTTCATTCCCAATCTCCTAGATCAGGATCGCTGCCTTCTGCAGTTAACACTCTACTCAGCCAGCAGTTCTTACAGCAGGTCCCGCTCTGTACACACACAAACTCCTACAGCAACAGGCACAGATGAAAACTTAAAGAAAATAAAAACAATCCAAATCAAGATGAAGAGAAACACGTCTCACTTCAAGGAGCTTTATAGTGCAGGAGTCTGATTAAAGTGGAGATATTGAAACAGGCAACAAGACCGAGCCGTGACAGTCATTTTACCTCTGCTGATGTGACTGCATTGAAGGCACACGATGACCTTTGAGCCCCTTCAGAAGCTGTGTCCTTCATCTGTGAAAGTTCAAGTCAATTGTGCTTTGAATAAATACTCCTCTGTAGTTAGATTTGAGCTGCTACGTTACACTAGAGAGACAGAAAGTGTCCATGCACAGCCCTGAAGCACTTCCAGTAGAGCCCTTGCCAGGATGGCAGAAGTCGTAGGCGTCACCAGCACACACAGATGGCAGCCGCGCTCCCACAGAGACGCAGCATCCCAAGAGCTGACCAGCCACGCGGAAAACCGGAACGGGAGAAGGATGGAACACAAAACTTGCTTGCAGGAGCTCGAAATTCAAGGTTACCACTGCAGAACCCCAACCAAGCCACTGCAGTAACTGGTAGGAGTCTCTGCCAGGACAAGCTCAGTGCTCAAGTGCACAGCTGGATTCTAACAGGCCTCAGACAGCAGCTGAGCCACTTACTGCTCATTCACCTTGTTGTTTACACACTTGTCACTTTGTTCTTTCTTAAAAATCCCTCTCCTTTAACAGAAAAAAAAATAAACTCCAGTGCTTAAAACTGAATCGTGTAAGGCTTTGGGCTGACTCTCACTGGAGCACAGCACCACTTAGAATCCACGGGCGTCCAGTAGCTGTACAGATCACAGCAACCCTGAGGTTATACGAGTATAAAGGAAGAGATGGAATAAACGTGAGATGTGTACGATAGCCTTGCCACCTCAATGAGATTCTGAGAAAGACACTCTTGCTAATTACACAACAGGAGCAGCAGTGGAAAAAAGGATAGTCAGTATATTTCAGGTTTTCCTTTGTTTTACACACACACACACACACACACACACACTCCCCCTTACTGGTATCTGTGCAGGCTTCCCTGCAGAACCGTCACTAGTGTTAAAAAATCAGATCTTTAGTCTCTCTTTCCATCTGTAGAAAGTGCAGTTGGAATTGATTTTTATCTCCCAAACCAGTTGCAAAAAGGCAAGGATGCTTTCCTCCCCTTTCTGCCTAAGTCACCCTATCCCAGTTCCCCTCCCTCTTAAGAAGTTCTTAAAAATTAAAAGCCCTATTTATGCATGACTGACTGGAGATTAGTTTTGTCATCCTCTTCCAGAAAGAGAAACCCAAACATAAAAAAGCAAAACCCAAAACACACAATGCCTCACCCACCCCAAAAACAATAGTTCCATTTAAAAAAATAAATAAATAATGTGTGTATTTCATGCTGAAAAAAAAAAAAGTCACAGAAAGGATTCGTTTTTGGTTTTCCCTCCCCCGAACACAACACCAGGCATTTTCTCCCCCCTCCCCTGACGTAGACATGATGGGAACATTCCAGCCAGCAATGTGCATCGGTGTTGAAAAATGAGTTTCCACTCCTGCACAGTCCCACATGCATCAGGGAGCATCCAGCTAGCTGCTAAAGCAGAGCAAAGGCTTTCAGGTTGTGGGTATGGTCCCTGCCTGTTCCTTTGGTCCGTTTGTTAAAAGGCTCCTTGCTGCTCCCAGGTCTCTGCTCTTCGCCGTCTCCGTTAAAACGTGCACTCTGGTCCTCACGCTTCCCGAGTCACTGGAGCTTCGTACCCAGCTTGCGTTGTCTGTTTCTATAAGGGCAACAGAGAGCAAGGTGAGAGAGGACCCCAGCCCTATCGCAGGGTAAACAACCAGAGCATTAAAATAAGGCTCTGAGTTCCACACAAAATAAACCTGCCCCTCACACGCCCTACAGGGAGATCAATCAGTCCTTACTCTTTTCAGCCCCAGAACATCCACTGTGTTTTAAGCGTGAGCACAAGCTCACATAGAATCATCAGGTTGGAAGAGACCCACCGGATCATCGAGTCCAACCATCACAGAATAAGAGAATCACAGAATAGTTTGGGCTGGAACTATCTCCAGCTCCTCCGCCCGCAGGGTCACTCACCTCGCCTCTGCTCTCGTGACTGTGTATTCAAACCACAGGATATTCGGGATGAGGCTGGTATCTCGGATTAAAAAGAACTCTGAAATTGGCCTGGAAACAGACAAGGAGGGGGAAAGGGGTAAATAAGATTTTTTTCTCCACTTTTCTGATCAAAATTAAAAATTAGCACAAGAACTGTTCCAGACTTAACACTACCATTCTATCGCCCTTCAGTCTGGGCAAGGAGTTCCTTAATACGTTGGATTTTTTAAAAATACAGGTTTATTTTTCTTTCCTTACACAATATTTCAGACTGCATTACATTTAAATGGCTTTGCGATTTCACCAAGCCATCAGACATTCATTAAGAAAGGTCTGTTCTGCTTGAAAGCTTCTCCAGCGCTCTGCTATACCTCATAACTTGAGTAGGGCCTTGCAAACTTAACAGTTGCTTAAATCCCTCCTCTGTATCACCCCTATCAGGCAAGGATCTGCGGATCCTTCGTATATGCATGCACAAGAAAACAGAGGAACAAGCAGGTTACACAACAGTCAGTAGGCAAAACTGGAAAGGAACACAGGGATTCTCAGTCCTGACATCTCTAATTTAGGCTGTATTTGATAGGAATGCTTGGACTCGATCCAATCGGTCTTTTCCAACCTGGTGATTCTATGAATCTATGTTCATAGCAGTCTGAGCAGCCCATTCACAGAATTAGAGAATCAAAGGTTGGGAAAGACCTTTAAGATCATGTTCAACCGTCAGCCCAGGTTGGACAGTCAGCGTTTGCACAGCTACAACTAAACTTTTAGAGAGTGAAGCATCTTTGCGTTTGTTTTGTTTCAGATACAGGGTACAATTTTCACATTAAGTGATAATGAAAATTTTCCTTTGCCAGGTAATTTCACTGCACCTGTGTGACCAGCTCAGTGCGAGGGACTTGTTTAATGAGCAAAACACCAAACCACAGAGCGCACACCTACCGGAAGGAAACCTCCACAGAAGAGAGAGACTTACCACGCAGCTATTCTTGGGAAGAGAGGAGTTAATATCTCTTGTGTGAAGGCAAACCAGGCTATGGCCATAATGCTCCCAGCCACACCTCCGTATAGGACTTGGCTCCAGGTGTGGTAGAGCAAATAAACCCTGCAGTGGAAGAGAAAAGTCACCGGAGAGGATTTAAAACAAGAAGAGTCATAATTCAAGGGCTGGTGTTTCGCTGGACCCTCAGAGTTTCTGAGCAAGTTCTCCTCCAGATATTAAGAGGGACATCTGACTTTTTTTTCCACTAAAAAGCTGGCAAAAAAAGTTGATTAAAAAAAAAGAAGGGAAAAAATGTGTTCCCTGCTACAGCAGTTTCAGCTTAGAGCGCTCCTAGCTTGAGCTTGACTCAATAGCCCTCCACATTCTTCTTCATGTATCTTGGGGTCAGCTGAGGAACTGCTACTGTTGGTTCTCACAGGAGACTTTTCCAAAGCCAGAGAGAGGACAAGTCCCCTCCAAGCCACCAAAGCTGGGGCTTAAAGGCTTTAAAACAGCAAAATCTTAATAAAAATGCTGTCTCTGCTCTCAAATGTGACAGCAGCCACTCAGAAAGCTGTGCTAATGGTCTGTTCAGTTACCAGGCACAAGAGCTATGGAGTCACATTCAATATTCTTCTCACTCCTGTATCATAAAGCCATTAAGACCATCTTATCTGATCCTCTGCCCAGCGCAGGCCACTAGACTCCCTCAAATTAATTTTTATTTCAATTAGATCACGTATACCCTTGTGAAACTGTCCTGTCGGCATTTTAAAAAGAACCAGGACTGAGGAACCAGCTCTGGTGTATGGCCAGCTGTGCCAATAGGCAAATGTTTTCCTGTGGAAAACACAGCCTTGCTTCTAACCTGAATTTGTTGGGTTTCCAATCATTGGAGTACATTTTATATATGTGTGTATATATATCTATCTATAAAAATCTAATGAAGGGGGGAAAGATCATTATCAAAGTTACATCGTCTTTATTCACCCTCATACCGCTCAATCCTGCCAGTTAAACAGCTACAATTGATTTTATTCACTATTGCTCAAGCAAAACAATCACGCTGACCAACTGTAGCAAGCTGCAGATGCTGGTGTGCCAAGACATGGGATAACACTTCCACGATTACTGCAGGAAGGAGGGCGAGGCAGCGAGGCTAGAGCGTGGCGATGGAGCCGATGGGGAGCTGCTGCAAGCTCAGCTGGTCTCAGTTTCTATAAACGCTTCTGTGAAACACCATCTCTGCTTATCTGAAGGGTCTGATGGCAACACAGCGACTTCTGCAAAGCTCTGACTTGTACAACGCAGTCATCAAGAGTTAGGTGAGAAGCGCAGGGTAAGGAATGACGGGTCTGCTGACTAGTAAAGGCCACAGGACTGTATGAGAGCATAAGACAAACAGTTGCTCCATACCTACTATATGAGACTAGCAAAGCCACTGTGACGAGGCAGATGGACAGCACATGTCGCCATAGTAAATCCAGAAACCTCGCATTGTTTGTTTGGTGCATTCTGAAAGAGATGGAGAGCCATTAGCACGGTGGCAGGGAGCGGAGGGGTCCTTATCTCTGTTTTCACTATCTCCACAGCCAGAGGGAAGCTCTACTCCAGCAGGGTCATGGGCAGCTCAATATCATCCCAGCAGCAATCAGTCCCACTGACAGAGAAGCCAGAAAGCCACACGCCTCCTTCTCCAACCGTTAACAGGGATTGCTGCGATGGAAGGCAGAATGCTCACAATTACTGCGACTGATGAGAAAGGCACATGCTGAGCATATGCAACAGGGAGCCAAGACATCAGAGTCCCTCCATCATCCACAAAGCTCAGAGGGACTGTGAGTTTTGTCTTCCTCCACACGTGGAGGCACGAGACAGAGTCATGCCCCAGCAAGAACTTCAGGAAAGCACAGCACAGCGTATAAAACTAGTACTTGGTAGGGATATGAACTAAAATGTCATGCAAGTGGGCCACAGGTATCACCTAAAAGATTGCAGACAACCCCACTATCAAAACCGAGTAGATACATGAGAAAGCAGCAATTCTTTCCTCCTCCCTATCCCCCCCCCAGTTTTTCCTCACGCTGTTGGATCACCATGGCTTAGAAAAGCAAGTCAGGAGACCTGTATCCAGATAAGCATCAGAGGCCCACCCATACCCTTCAGTTTTCAGTCAGGATAACCACAGTCCTGCACTCAGGTTGAGACAGACATGCTCCATCCAGCTGAGCCACAGCAAAGTGTGCGTTCCTCTGATTCAATCCCATAATTCCACTTAGGTGGTACACAGCAAGGGAGCCATCCATTTGAGGAGTTTCAACAAATTAACAGCCAAAACCTGACATAGAATTTTTACCTTAAATAAAGGAACAGAAAGGAATAGACAGAGAAAAACCACATGAATTGGGAGTGGCTGGACGGCATCCCATATTTTGTGGTCACTGTTGAATGGGCTTCTGGGGAGAGAAGAAGAAAGAGTATGGTCAAGGTCTACTCTGCACGTAGCGGCTGGAACACTCTAGATGTGAAGCCAGATTGCTCCGCTGGAGCATGAGTGCACGAGTCCACAGGACACGTCTCTGCTCAGATGGCTCTGGCAGCCCTCTGACCCCCAAACACCCAAAGCCAACATGAGGCAAAGGGGGAAAGACCCTCTAACCACCCCCCAGCAAGCCTCCCACTCAAAACCCCACCAAGACTGTGATACCAATAGGCCATATCATACCTTCACAGGGCCGAGGCTCACGGATAACGTTTTTTATTAACCAGTTCACTCCCTCGTTGAATGCCAGCCCTCCCAAGAAAGAGATCTGTGAAGGCAAGACAAACATGTCACCCTATCTGAAAGATTCATCTACTTACCAGGCTCCCTCTGTTGACAAAACCCCAAACCATCTCTTTCTAATTTTCTTTTTTTTTTTTTTGATTACTACAGTTAAAACCAACAGCTTCAAAATTCTCTGCCTGAGGAAGAAAATAATTTCTTTTTCAGTTCATTTTGTGTCTTTGGCAACACATTACGAACATGCAAGTTTTCAGCAAACGATAACGCAGAAAGAGACAAATCCCACACTCAATAGTGGTTGTGTTAGCGGAGTTCTACCAGCAAGTGTGTAAAGTGACATTTTTCACCAGGACAGGTTTTATAGGATTGTCTTTCCGCGACGACCAACAGGGGGAGTGCACACACTGTTAATTGGGCAAATAGCTAAAAAAAAGGTCTTTTTTTAGGCTTTCTGGCTATTCCCCTCTATGAACATTTTAATCTTGAATTCACTGTCTCCAGTCTAAAATGAAGTCACATTCTGAACTGAGCCAGACGGGCAGAGTTTATTTTTAATCTCCAATTCCGCTGTCCATACACCTCCCTTAAATTAGTCCTGCTGCCATGATCGATGACACTCTGCCTCCTTACTGCTCGGTCCCATTCCAGTGTCCTGAGCTGTGGGTCAAGCTGCTGCACGCCAGCTAACAGCTCTCCAGCTCAATGGTGATTTCCCACACAAAGAACTAGGAATCAACCCAGCACTTGCCTCCTCACTAACACCTAACAAGCTCCTCTATTAAAAAAAAAAACAAACAACCATTAATCTGTGCAATAGTCACCTTGGCTTATTCTCCCTTTTGGGTCAACAAGAAGCCTTTGGATAGCCAAGCTATCATCAGCTTCGTAACCTCAAAGTCCCAGCCCCAGGTCCCTTGAGCCACTGGTTCCCATGACATTTGATTAGAAATCTGCTGCTAAAATCCTTTTTCACTGGCTTGATCTCATCTGTTTCCTGAGTGCAAATGTAACAAATGGTTTACACCTCCTAAAGGGAATTTATCCATGACCCTGATTCCCAACTACCTGTCAGAACAGACAGAAAGCATTTGGTATTACAAAAAACATCTCTCATTTGGTCATCTGGACAGAAGCAAGAGTCTCTTCTGTCCCTGATATTGAAAGCACAGCTGGGAATCAGCCCTTACAGACAGACCTGCTACCTGGGGATTCTGTAGGTTTTATTTTGTATCCCGTTTTCTGCCTCAGCACTGTTCAAAGACAGCACATCCCACTGAGTTACAGACACCATCTCCTGCACACAGTGCCAATCTTGCAGGAACCTACCAGTGCTACCATCCTACTGGATCTTGGGAGTGTTCCCACTCTGCAGCAGTTTTATTTAGTTCCTCAGTCGGCTCCATTGATGGTTTTGGATAAATAACGCCCAAAACACACCACAGAGTAACAGAGAAGTCAGCAAAGGCTAAGCAGTCTTTAAATGGTGCGGGTGTTAAGCGTCTCCTGCTGCTCCTTGGCAGGAAAATCACCTCACCTAAGCCTGCTCTTTAAAGGCAGAAAAAGAAATGTGAGCACCAGGTGACAAAGGGAAAGACTTTACTCATAAGGAAAAGCTGGGAAGGGAGAGAAGGACTCACCGTGTGAAGCTCTCTCTTGAATATGATGAGTGTTACAAAGCCAACAATAATGAATATCGGACCAAGACTCAAATAAGCTAAAAGCTGACCAGAGAAATCACCTAGGGAAACAAACAAGAGAAACAAATCAGCTTGAACTTCACAGATACCACCTGCCACCAGAGAATGGGTCAGTCAGGGCTCCAAATCACTGAGAGAAGAGGGACAAACCCAGCCCTGCTCCACCTTGCAGACCGACTGCTCCTGAGGAGCAGAGGCAAGGAGGTAGCAGTGCTCACACGCAGGTTGGAGAGAGAGGAGCTCGGCATCACTCAGCAGAGATTGCCACCAGAAAATTTACAACGGCGACTATGGGTGTGGGCCTGGAGTCACTTTAATCCAACATAAGCACAGGCTGCTGGAAAAGAGGCAGCATCTTTCCCTCCCCCTCATTCATATCACCTCCCTGCGCCAGCAATTACCAGCAAGCACTCCCCAAACAAATCCTTTCCCACTCCCTTACTAAAATGGGTTAGTTTTCAGCTGGATCAGCTCCCTAATCTGTCTCACCATGTGTCTGCACGAACACTAGCATTAGCAAAATGGGGAGGAAATAAAAAGCTAAACATAAAGGGAGATAAAAGGAGACTCTGCTCTTTAAGCCAGTGTCGCTCCAGTGACTTTGAGCCTCCGCCTCAAATAGCCAACGAGTTTCATCCCCCAGGGAGGACAGGAGGGCAGAAAAGGCACCTCAAAACCATCTGCTCCATCCTGAACTGTCACAGCCACAGAAACAAGCAGACAGAACTACTATACATTTCAGTTTCCATTTCTCTTGGACAAAATACAATAGCGTTTGGAGAGACATCAGCATAAACTCCAAGGAAACAAAAACTCAGAGTAATTTTGCTCTAAGATTGGCGACTAACATCATGAGAGGGTGAGAACAAACTACCAGAGAGGCAGCAGTCGCTACAACAGCACGGTGTGAACCCAGTGAGCAGCTTGAAAAAAAAGGGTAATTCTTATATTGGGTTCTCAGAGACCATATCTTCTCCATCCCATCACCCCAAGCACAACAGGATCAGCCCCCACAGAAAAATTTATCCTTCCTCTCTCCTCTCGAAAGGAAACAGGATGCCTCTGCAAGGCTGAGCATTGGACTCGTTCCTAGATCAATTCGACTGCAAGAGCCTGAGTCTCCCCAGCCCACGCACCCACATTTTAGAACAGCACTTGGCAAACTGGACCTTAACCTCCGCCGCCAAATACAGGAACCGGAAAAAAACGGTTGTTGCACTGCTCCAAAGTTCACTCTGCTGATGGCATTGGCACATGGCTGTGGTTACATCAGGTACAGCACACTGATCCCTCCCGAATTCCAGACGCTGGGTTAGATTTGGGAACAAGAACACAATCAGCAGGGATCACTTTGAAGAGTTTTAGTTTGCAACAGCAGTGAAACTAGGAAGAGCTGGAGGACAAAACCTCCGAGGACGATGGATTTTCACTGCAGTGACGTTCTACTTCGGTTTTAACCTGAAGAGCATCACAAGACACTGAATCTGAAACCCTTCTTGCACCAGGGCAGGTTAGCCTTGCATCAGGCAGGTTCCAAATGCCTCCAAAGCAGAATAGCCACGGGTTATGGTTACACCGAGTGGATGCAGGTGACAGTACCCTTTACCTGGTAATGGAGAATCAAACCCCTTGTGGTTTTACACAAATCAAACTCTCAGCATAAGTAATCCAGTCTCAAATGATGAGGGGAATCACAAGAGAAGCCACCAGGCAATCAATACCTCCCTGAAAGCCTTAGGAATACATCCTGATAGTTTTGTTTCCAGTGTTACCAATGGAAGGCAGCTCCTCATCAAAGAATCTCCATGTTTCAAGTAATTCACTGTTCATCCATGGCACATAAAGGCTCTGCATTTCAANAGGGGACAGGACAAGAGGGAATGGCCTCAAGCTCTGCCAGGTGAGATTTAGGCTGGACATTAGGAAGAAATTTTTCCCAGAAAGGGTCATTGGGCACTGATAGAGGCTGCCCAGGGAGGGGGTTGAGTCACCTTCCCTGGAGGGGTTTAAGGGCCGGGTGTACGAGGTGCTGAGGGACATGGTTTAGTGATTGATAGGAATGGTTGGACTCCATGATCCAGTGGGTCTTTTCCAACCTGGTGATCCTATGATTCTATGACCAAAAGCCCTAATTTTGTCAAGTAGAAAACCAAATTGGATTCTTTGTCTTCTCAGGGGTTTCCATTTCTTCTGCAGATGGTGGAAGAATACTTAAGGAAGCAGTATTTTAATTTAATAGCATTACCTCTATCAAACCCAAGCTTCTCTATTATGTTCTAAAACAAATAAACAAAGCCACCTATGACTCCACCTGCACAAAACCCACCCTCGAAGATGAGCTGGAATGTCAGAAATTATTGCTCCCGAATGCTGCCTGCAGGCAGACTATCAAGTCCTTTATTCCAGCAATCTTAACACAAACATTTCAACTGCCCATTTAGAACGGAACAGAGATAGCATTAACCATATTTCACTTTGCTGGGGCTGACAGCAATCAAACAGAATCACATTCTGAAGCCACTTTTTCCAGGGGGGAAGGCAAATCGATAGCTGCGCACTTCTGCTGTGCCCTGGGAGCTACCCCAGGAATGCACTAATGCCATCAGAACCGTATGTGCTAGATTAGAGATTCAAGGCAGAGTTGCAGAAGCTACAGCAGCTCCAAATTGATGGGAAATCCCCAGTGAAGAAGGCAAAGCAAACTGAGAGAAAGGCCAGCACGGTGCTGCTGGGCCCTCGGAGCATGATTACTTGTGTCACTCCTACCCACTCTCATGCTCCAGTGCACTCAGAGACTTATTCCCAGGGAAAGGAGAACTGCAGGAGAGCTGACAGTTTGCAGTTCACTCAGATCCAAAACATGTCCCCAAGACCTTTCTTTTAAATTAATTTTTCTTCACTTTACTAAACTCGGGAATTTTAGAGCAATTGCCTCAACCAGTAAGAATAGAGCCCACTAAAACCTCTGGGAAAAAATGCGAAAGGAGAATCTACTTAATATGTATTTTGGGATTTTGCTTGTTTTCACTTTTGAAGCCCAGCCTCCCCTGGTCATCTTTTGGTGCTTGAGATGAGAAAATAAAGAACCCAAGTACCTCATTTTCAGGCATAAATAGGATGAAACACTATTCATAGCTCAGAAGCACGCTATTTTTTTCAGCCTTCATTCATCATCTACTTCTGCTCCAATTCAACATTTTACCCAGCATCCCTTCAGTGGAAACATCCAAGCCTAACCTGTATAGAATGTAAAAATGTGAATTGACAGCACTCTAACCACATCCTGCCACAAAATCTAGTTTCACCACCACTGCTTCCTATTGAAGCATCTATTTGTGGCGCTGCCGCTGTCGGATGCTCCTGACGAGATGCATGCGTGCAAGCTGCGCAGACAACACGCAGCGTATGTGTGTCACATGCGTTTACACCAGTAAATATTCATGATGGATCCTCATTTCCTCTGCTTGCGCATATCCTGGTATCACGAGTTGGGGGGGACAGTAAAAATACCTTCAGGAGGCTTTAAATTGTGGCATAAAAGGCACGCATCAGACATGAGATTTCTGCAGGAAGATTAAATGTTAAACCCAGCGTTAAAGAAGCCAAAGAAGCGAGTGGTATCTGCTTCTTTCCACAGACACTATTACTCAGCCACAAAACAAGACCTGACTGGTGAAACAACGTCCTAAATGGACATCACAGCAAAGGTTATCAGGATAAACATTCCTAGAGAAGCAGCACGTGCTGGCAGCGAACAGCAACGACATCGGAGAGCAGAGGCACCCGCAGCACGAGCACCTTTGCTCCCATGAGTTGATTCTGCACCACCGAGAAAATGATTCTGATTCTCCGCCACCAAGAAAAAGGGAAGGTTCCTTGTCAATCCGCAGAGAAAGGTGCTCGCACATCAGGTTCCTCTTCGTAAAGGAATCGCCCAGTGTAAGAGGAGGCCCAGAAAGCCCCAGAGCGGTAAGGATCCCAGCTGCACTGAGGAGAGGAAGTTGTTTTTCTTTTCTCTAAATAATAATTTAAAAAAACCCAAAACAAGCCAGGAACTCAATGTTTCTCCAGTGAAATCCACCCTGCAGACAGGAAGTCCCTGAAGATGAGTTTTAAGTCTGCAACAAAAAGTCATCCCATGCGAAGCATTGCATACAGGGAAAAAAAACAACCCTAATTATACACAACATGACAGGATTCAGTTTAACTGTTATCAAACAAGAAGCCTCAGGCTTAGTGTGAGCCAATACCTTCAGAATTAGAATCCAATACTCTGCAGCCGTCAAAAAGGCAAGAACAACATTTTTAAGAGCAAAACAAGATACTGATAGAGCACTGCAAAAAACTTGTGTGATTCTGAAAGGGGATAACAAACACAGAAGGCAAACAGAAAGGGAACAAAGGTAACGAGAACGAAAGAGTAGCCACTCAGAAAACTTCAAATAGCTCAAATTTTCAGCTGAAAAAGGAAAACAGAGGATACAACAGTTCTAGAAAGTCATGAATGATATGGAGAAACGGAGAGCAATTTGAAGAAATTACTGAGCAGTGGACTTAAAAGCAGAGAAGAAACAACCATTGCATTAAGTTACAAAGCTCAGTGCCAAAGACGCTGAGGGATCCAAAGCAGAAATGGGTTCAAAGAGCAAGGAGACATATTCAAAGTGCAGCTTTTAAATATGCATCAAAGGTCTTAGCAGTCCCTGTGCAATCTCCAGCTGATTACTGGAAACACGTACCTGCCAGCAACCCAACACCAGGCCAGAAAAGCTCCAGAACCAGATACTCCTGAAGTAAGTATCAGGATGATATATTTAAAGATCATCCCCTTCAGCAGCACATTTAACACACTGCCCTGTATCTCTGCTGTTGTGAGGATTGTCTCTCTATGTCTGATCTTGACAGTTACTATGGGGAATGTTTGTTTTAGACAAGTCTCCACGACCCCACTACTCAGACCAGTTCATCTGCTGTTTCTCACTTGATCTTGCTCAGAGCTGACATTGCAGAAAGCCCCAGGGAACAGAGCAGCCACACAAGCAATTAGGATGGGCACTAGGTGTTTTGCACTATTGATAAGGAAATATTAGGTAAAGCTAAGGAGGGCGAGCACTGTGTTGGAAACACCTCTCCCCTTCACAATTAAAAGCAGAAGCCCAATAACGGGCTTCATCTGCCAGAGAGAAATCAGCAGTGACTGATTTTCACCTGATCACAGTGAGAGGGACCATCGCTCTCAGCAGATGAAAGCTGGGATGACAGCAGCTCTGCACTGCAAGTCTTTAAAGCCGTGAGACTTTAAGAGCCGGTTGCCACAGCGGCTCAGCACGCTGCGCTCCAGGCCAGCAGCCTCCAGGATCAGCCGAGAGCAAAAGACGTTTGCCACACAACACTTGACAGGCCAAGACAACTTAATAATGTATGTCGGTAAAAGCAGGATCTATTTCTCATTCCGACCCCTCTCTATCAGCACAAGGTTCCATTAACTCTATGGTGCTGAGCAGACTGCCAGCTTCACTGTTTTATAAATATACATTATCTAGCAGCTTTATGGATCTGGAGTTCAGCCATACATCGCCTTCCTAGTAAAGTTGGAGCACTTTCCCAAAATCCAGGTAAAAGTATCAGACCTATCATCTTTCTGCAACTCATTTCTCTAGACCACAAGAAATTCAGACAGTTTTGTACCTCCAGCTGTTTTAATGTTTTAGTCTTTTGTCACCACTTTACAGGCTTCCACAGTTGCATGTTTTATCCAAGACAAACACAGTGTTCATCCCCTGCATACATAAGCCAAATCTCAGTGATTTATCCCCTCTACACAACCACCATCTTCATCTGCCTGTATAGACACTCAATGCAGAGGAAAACAATCATGCTAGGTCAAATTCTTTAAGGTTTGACAGATAACCCTTGCACAGCAATTCCAACCACCTTCATTTCCCAATCCAATCCCACAAACAGGACACTCTGCGTACTGCCAGGTTCCAGTAAGGACAGAGGATACAAAAATGAATATATTGGTACTGGAAAGATTATTTCCTTCATCTCCCCCAGGCTTTCACATTAATATATTTGAGAAGAGGAATAGCAGAGGAACATAGAAGCCAAGCCCAACCCAGGGACTGAGCTGCCTTGGCACAGCTCCTGGTGCCATGAGGGCACAGCAGGGCTCACTATCCCTGGGACATACCGTGACAGACCTCCAGCATCAACCCAGATCACAGAATCACAGAGCCGCTTAGGCTGGAAAAGACCTTTAAGATAATCAAGTACAGCCATAAACCCAATCACATCTACACATCTTTTTAAGCACCTCTAGGTGACTCCCCTGCTACCTCGGGCAGCCAGTTCTAGTGCCTGAGAACCCTTCCAGTTAAGCAGTATTTCCCAGTTTAAATATTCTCTGGCAGAACTTGAGGCTGTTCCCTCTCATGCCATCACTTATAACCTGGGAGAAGAGACTAACACCTACCTTACTACAAACTCCTTTCCGGAAGCTGCAGAGAGTGAGGTTTCCCCTCAGCTTCCTTTTCTCCAGGTTAAACAACACCAGTGCCCTCAGCCGCTCCTCGTAAGACCTGTTCTCCAGACTCTTCACCCAAGGATCCTGCTCCCACTTGCGTGCCTGGCCCCACCACTCTACTGTGGGGCAGCACAGGGGCTGTGGGGCAGCGCAGGGAGGGGACCCCTGACCCCACCACACTGCTATAGGGCAGCACAGGGGGTGTGGGGCACAGCAGAGAGGGGATCCTTGGCCCCATCACGCTGCTGCGGGGCAGCACTGGGGGCTGTGGGGCAGTGCAGAGAGGGGACCCCTGACCCCACCACGCTGCTATAGGACAGCACAGAGGGTGTGGGGCACAGTAGAGAGGGGATCCTTGGCCCCACCACGCAGCTGAGGGGCAGCACGGGGGCTGTGGGGCAGTGCAGAGAGGGAACCTTTGGCCCCATCATGCTGCCATGGGGCAGCACAGGGGAGTATGGGGTGCAGCAAAGAGCAGACCCCTGGCCCCACCACACTGCTGTAAGGCAGCACGGGGGCTGTGGGGCACAGCAGGGAAGGGACCCCTGGTCCCACTACGCTTCTGTGGGGCAGCATACGGGCTGTGGGGCAGCACTAGGGGCTATGAGGCACAGCAGAGAGAGGACCCCTGGTCCCGTCACGCTGCTGTGGGGCAGCGCTGGGGGCTGTGGGGGACAGCAGAGAGGGGACCCCTGACCCCACCATGCTGCTCTGGGGCAGCGCTGGGGCTGCCGCCCCAATGCCCAAGGGCAGCCACACGTGGCCAGGGCTGCAGGGGAGGCTGAAAGGGAGACGAGGCAGCACTGTGGGGAAGGGAGGGCAGCAAGGAGCGGCCCCGGGGGGAGCACGGAGCCTGCCCCCCAAGCGCATGCGGACCCACGGCTCACTATCTGGCAGCGGGGGGCTCCCGCCGCCTCCCCAGCGCGCACGCGCGGCGGCTGCTCAATGGCTCACTATTTGGCAGCCTCCCGCCCGGCCCTCAGAGGCGCCGTGGAGAGGCGGGAGCGGAGTGGACGACCCGGAGACCGGGCTGAGATAAAACCGTAACTTTACCTGCGGGATATTCGACGTGGGTGAAAGAAACCGGCCGCCACGGAGCTGGGAGCGAGCACTCTCCGACTGCGGCCATCTTTACCCGGATACCGGGCCGGGCCGCGCCGGCCAATGGGGACGCGCTTAGAGGGAGGTGCAGCCAATGGGCGGGGGCGCGGGGAGGTGCCAGCCAATGGCAGGCGGTGCCGGCCGGGCCGCCGCCCAATCAAAACCGCAGCCCGGGAGCGGCTCAGCCAATCGGCGACCGCAGCCGCTGCCCCAGGGGAGGGCGCGGCCGGGGCGCGGCCAATCACGAGAGGCCCTGCGGAAGGGGCGGGGCCAGGCGGGGGCGGGAATGAGAGCAGGAATGGGAGCCCTGTGGGACCCCCCAGGAGCCTTTAGGAGCCCTTGGGAGCCCCGGCGGTGGCTGATAAACGCGAGACGAGCCGTTTAGAAAGCGATAAGCCTTTTATCAGGGCTAGGCAACAGGGAGCGATCGCTATGCATAAAGAATTTCTAGCTCGTGTTCAATCTAAAGCCATTCATCCCCCTCCAACCTAAAGCCATTCCCACTCATCCCATCGCTACAAGTGACACTGAAAATGCTGGAAAAATACACTCTCTAAAGCTCGTTTTGGAGTTTTAGAAAGGGAGAATCCTTTACCAGGGCAGGACAAGGCAAGGGAGTGATCCCCATCGATCAATCCTGTGCAGCGAGATAAGAGCTGGGACAGGNCTGCAGAGGGGACTCCAGCAGACAGACTCTTCAAAGGTGACACTTTCCCTGGCATTGCAGGAAGAAAAATAGCATTGAAGTCATATTATTTATAAAGAAAGGGCAAATATTTACTGCAGAAACTCAGTTCATTGCAAGATGACTGTTACAAATTTTTCATACAGAGTGGTGAGGTATTGGCCCAGGTTGCTCAGAGAGGCAACCCAATATTCCTTTGGCCACTAAAAACACCCACTTTGGAGACCAAACCAAAATTCACGTTCCCATGTGTTAGACCAGAGAATAATACTTACCAGCGGAGCCCGGCAAAAAAGCAGAACACAAACAGTGCAGCACTTCAAAAGTCAGATAAATGAGCAGCGTTGCACAGAAAAGGCTGTAGAAGACGAATACAGCTTCTGACCTAGCTGTCAAAGTTAATTCAGTTTTAAAAGATAAAGAAAAATAAATATGCAGGAGCAGCGCAAGAAGCGAAAAATGTAGCCAAGGGGTTGCCTTTAATTTATGTCAGGACAGCACATGGACTACGATTTTTATCCCTTAGCACGTTCACCATAAACTAAGATTTCAGAACCCCAAGAACACTCACTTCTTTTCCTGCTGTTGTAATACACTTGTTTTCAGAGTGCAATTATGCCTCTGTCCAATTAATTTCAACAGCCTCTTCAAAGGTGACACTTTCCCTGGCATTGCAGGAAGAAAAATAGCATTGAAGTCGTATTATTTGGAAAGAAAGAACAAATATTTACTGCAGAAGTTCAGTTCGTTGCAGATGACTGCTACAAGGTAGCATGAGTGATTTACTGCTTTCATTATTCGAGTTAAATAAATCTCCTCCTTTCCAAGCTATTGAATATAGACTTATGCTGGCAGAGTGGATTACATTTGATCTATGTACCATGACAAGTAGGGAAAATTGTGGGCTTCATTGCTGTATTCACCCACTCCTTCCTGAACACAAGAAGAAAGTGTCAATACACGGAGCAGCCTTTGCTCTGTTCCTTCAGCACGAGAAAGCACAAAGCTGCTCTGCAGCTGTAATGAGTATACAGTCTGACACCATGGAAACGAGGATACACTCCTTTTAACTCTTGCTACTAACCTGCAGGGTGTGGCATCAGAGAAAAATTTTCCTGTTAATGAACGCTTTATTTGCATATATCATCGCTCCTGACAGGCTTGCATTAATGACAAGTCAGGCTTATTTTTATTTCTAATCATATGGTTGAACTCTTAATCACTGTAGAAGCAAACAGCCTATCTGATTCAGTCTGGTTTCTATATTATTCAAAAATGAAAGTATTTAAACATGCTGCAATCGCTTCAGAAGAAACAAGAAGATGAGTCTCCCACACTGCTCAGCAGATGGGCACCTCTGATATCAACCCACGGTCTTGACTCTGGGTTTCTTTCGCATGGTTTGGGAGGCTGATAAGTATGCAACAAGAGCTTGGACAATGTTTAAGAGACTCTGCTCCTTACTGCGATTTCTGTTATCACTTCATCGCAGTCTGCTACCCACACCACACCCAAACACAAGCAAACCGCCACAGAAAGAGAAAAATCTGAAAAATGAAACCCCACCATTTTCAACCATGCTCAAAGCACGGGTTTAGTTTACTTTATAGCCTGCTCTATCTATGGACTTGTCTCCAGTAGAACCTGGAAGGCTCCTCATGCAAACCAAACCCTTACGCTTACATGCTGTGACTTCAGCATCTTGACTCTAGGAAACGGTGAGCCTTGTTTTATACCACAACTCCAGCACCAGGGGTGTCACCACAACTGTCACCTAAATCAGAAACCAAAGAGTTGAGTTCCTAGCAAGTCTCACCAGGAAATTTCGAAACAAAAACCAGCATCAGCAAGGAAAGTTTTATTTGATCGGTAATGCCCACATCCTAAGAGTAAAGGTGTTAAAAAAACAGCTGCAAAGAAAAAGAAAGACACAAAACAAGAACAGATTTGTACACCTTTAGGAAATCAAGAGAAAACAGGCACGAGTTTACATTCATTAGTTTCAGATATGGCAGAGGAATGTTCTATTGAAGAGGGGTCGATAAAATCCTGCTTTCCCACCTCCTTGTACGAGAGCGTGAGTCGTGCTCTTCAAAGCCACACTGATCCTGGAGATACAACAAGGCAGATTTTTCCTCATTCTTTTTTATTGATGTATTTGTGCTGTTAAGTCCACGAAGACCTGCCAGGAGCCATTTGGTGTAGTCTCTACACACACACTAAAGTACCGAGTATGTACTTTAACCACTGGTGAAGCTTGTTACAACGTCCACATAAAAACTGAAAGTCATGCAGATTCGAAATCCCGTTTAAGCATCTGAAACCATTGAAGGATTTTATTTCATCACTGCTAAGCCACTTTAAATCCCCATCAGTGTTAAAATCTTGCAAGTGTCAACCCAGAATGATTTAACCCCTTGAGAATAAGGGTTCATTATAAAAAAGGCAAATATCTTATCTCTAGAGGTCCTACTGGAACACGTAACTCATCCGCTACTAATACTGAAGAATTTCCTTTGCTAGAACACAATATACTGGGGAAAGGAGGATTTTCTAGGAATCTCATACGCAGCCAGAAGGCAGAGAGTTGTTCCATCACAACCTTTTACTCTACCCTGCAAAACAGATGAGTGTGAGGTGGCTGCTGCTTGGCCAAGCCCTGCTCTGGACGTGATCAGCGAGAGCAGCCCGAGCTCCTGCTTGGGGCTGCAATCAAAGGAACTGAAGGCAGCAGGTCACTGACCACCACCCCTCAAGGTCAGGGAGAGCTTCTCCCACAGGAACAGCTCACTGATCCAAGCAGCACCACACAGAGGCTGCAAACACCTTTCCTCTGCCTTTCCTCTCAAGCTACAGAGGGACTGAGGAAAGAGGAAAAGCAGCAACGAAACAGCAGGGGTGAGGGGGTAGCACAGAGAAGTTTAACATCCTCCCCTGTAAAGAGAAAATCAGTTTATCTCAGCAGACATTGCTGGCTCGTGCAGGAGCAAGATAGCATTGGTGGGCAGAGGGGGAGAACTCAATGTCCAAGAAGCTGTGGATGTTCTCAAGGAAGATCCTTCTTTAACCAGCGTACCCCACTTGCAATAAGGGCTAAGGAAAAAGCATAAAGCTGTTGTGAAACTATCTTCTTCCATTTGATTGATTAGGAATTTACAATTTCTTAACTTAAAAAGCTGCAGTGCAAGTTAGTGTTTGTTTCGTGGGGACCCCGTTTCAGTATCTTCTCCTGCAAGGATGCAAAAAGCCAAAGGCAGAGGCCAGCGTTCTCGTCTATACAAAGTAGGTAGGCTGCCCCAGCACTGAGGCCAAAAGACACTCATAGTAGTAAATAAATACACATAAAACAACTCTAAAAATGAGAAATTAACAGCATTGATTGTTTAGAATTACAATCCACCTTATGACATTAATCTTCACATTTAACATCTTTTTTAACCGCTATACAAAGCTGCTGAAGTTTCTCTGTCTTCTAAACCATCCAGACAAGAGCACAAAGCACTATAAACTTTTGTTTTGGCAAAGTAACTTGCTTTCAGAATACAACAGCCTTTTGAATCACAGGTTACATGCAGCAGGTGTGCCGTGCTAATACAACACCCTCTGTTCCTTCTCTCACTGCATGCTACCAGGAGCAAGACACCTCAGAGACCTTTGCTAGCTTAACTGCTGCCTCTTAAACCCTCCTCCTAACAGTCTATTTCATGCAGCCTCACTCAGGTCAGCTGGTCTTCACTTCTGCCTCAGCACTGTCTTGTTTACTGCATTAATCTGGTTGTCAGGATAAGCCACATCAGTCTGATGTGCTTATTGAGCAACAGATGTTACGTGCTCTATACTCACCCTCTTGCAAGCATCTCAGGAGCATTAATCTACTCCTTTTACATCCTCCCATTTCCTTTTTTCCCTGCTGATTTCCTTCCTGCTTTTACTAGCAGAATCCACATTACATTTCTGAAGAAGAAGACAGAAGACATTTGTATTCTCCAAGCCCATGCACTGGCTTTCCACTCATATGGAAACTCCAGATTCTTATTTCTTTGTTTCCCTTGCAAAAATACGGTTAGATCAGAGTTACACCTTTCACCAGGAACAGATAGAAGGGAGTGTCTGTAAAATCTGTAAAAAACAGTGAAGCCCGTGCTTTTCTGAAAGTCCTCCTTTTCTTCTCCCTAAAGACCTCCTCGGGTATCGGAGGTGTATGTGTACTGGAACAGGAGGGAGCACAGGACCATCACCCTTCATCTGTGGTACTCAGAGGACCCAGAAAATCACTGTGAACACCACATGAAAACCAGAACGGCTTCAAGTCCAACATGCTCCCCTGTTACTATCCTATACTAGTACCAAACTCAGTACGTGGCCCAGAGCCACTAGATTTCACATACCAGCTGTGTGGTCAGGAACACATTTGAGAAGAGTCCACCTCAGCACAAAGTTCTACATACACACGCATTTGATACCCAAAACTATGCTTCGTTTCTTAGGACTGACAGACTATAGAGAGTTGATTCCTTTCTAGAAGCTTGATCCCAGCTCTCCTGCTGCCTCCCTCTTTGTACACCACATCCAACACCTACACCTCTGAATTCCTTGCGCATAACAGGAACAGGCACCACACTAGACCGGTTCTCTCTCCTCGTGCACACCCCACACCTCCTACCCAGCGAAAACTGCTGCTGGCTCATTCTGAAATACAGCAAGGCACTTTGATGGATGTTAAAGACCTAGTGCACGCACAGGCAGGATACAAACCCACCCTCTCCTCACACAAACTTGCCTTAGGGGCAAACATAAACCTCAGCACAGAGCCCATCAGCGAGCCTGCAAAGAGCAGCAACACAGAGAGCAGACAAACTTCCTCAGAGCTTCAGACTGCTTACAGAAGTCTGCGTTTTACATCAGTGCTTTACAGAAGTATTTCTTCCTCCTTAGGAAAGAAATCTTTGCTAGTCACATTGCACGTGCTAAAACACGTAAGGTGAAAATCAGCAGCAACGTCTGTAGAAACACAGCAGAGAACAACAATAATAAAAATCCCAAAACAAACAAAGCCTCCCATAAAATATAAGGGTCAAGTGGAGAAACTACCAACGGCGTTCCTGCTCCCACACACCATCGTAAACGTCACGGATTACCTCTCAGAAAATGCACAAGTCAAACAGGTACACACATTGCCCTATTCGAGAGAATCGGTCATAACTCTGGGCCCAGGCAGTCATAGTTCATATGACACATTAAAAATAATGCTAATAAAAAGAACAGGAAGGTGGAACAAAGAAGAAATTCAAACCATAAGCTGGTAAGTGGTCCTGGATCCATCCCAGCAAACACTACTGGCTACAAAAAGCAGAAGGTCCCACCAGGTTGCTGTGTGTTAAGTCTTGCTGCCACATTTCAGGTAGTTTTATCCACCTCTGGGAGGAAAAAGGTCCTTGTGCAAAACTTTTCCTCCCCCGACTGACACTAGATGAGCTCCTTCAGTGGCTCGTTTTCCCCGGGAAGCATGCCGTTCATCTCGGGGGAAGTCTCAGTGCCCAGATATCCCAAGAGGATCTCACTGCGCCGCCGCGACAGCTGCAAAATGTCTTCTGCCAGCGACTGCACCGTTGTGTATCTCACGATGTCCAAATCAAACATGTCCTTCAGATATTGCACTATCTGGTGCTGCAGAGACAAAAGGAAGGTTTGCGGTAAGGAGATCTCCTCCCATCTGCCAATACCAGCTGCCTGAACTGCAGCAACCAGAGAACCCCAAAGGAATTTTGCACCTCTGCCACGCAAGCAAAGATCTGCTTCAGGCTGGGTATCGCATTCGTGGCCAGATCCCCTCATGCCTCTCAAACAGGACATCAGAGTTCCTGCAGCCCATAAAGCAATGCTGATGTCCATGGCAACATCCATGCAAACATTTAATGAATACAATGCAGACTCCCATGATAGTATCAACAACAACAAGAGGATTTAGGCTTTAAGATCAAATATATAACTTTGAGATCCCATACACTCTTAGACAAGATATTCTTTCAGCATATGCACTCATCTTTTTCAGTGCTGAAGGTATAAACTGATCTCATCAGACCCTTTTTCTATCGGTTGTGGTAAATAGCGCTGGGAGTTTTTATCAATCAGAATTCAGCAATCTGCATCTCAAAACACAGTGATTTTTTAACAGTTTTTATACAGAGCCAAGTTTCTTAACGCCGCATCAGTCACCAAAAGTTCACGCCTGCAGGAGCTCCACTCAGACTAGATACAGAAAAGCCATCTTACCTTGAAGAAACCGCAGACTTCAGAAAGCTGCTGCTTGGGCCCCAGAAAACCAAAGGCTAGAACAGGACTGACATGCTCCGATACGGAGTAGAAATGAGAGATAAAGCCATCTGGTACCTGCCAGAGAGAAGGAAAGAATTGGTTGGTCTGGGTTCTCAGACAGAATTAGCAGCTTATCCTGTATCAGCTACCAAACTCCCTGCCAGAAAGCACCATGCTTCAGTAACTGAAGTTAAGAGCTACTTAAGAACGCATCTTCCTGCAGAATTACATTTATCTTCCTCATCCCTTGCAGGATGAGTAAAGTTTTCTATCTTCATATTTCTAAACTATTATTTCAGTAGGAAAATAAATAGAAGAAAATGAAAGGCAACCATCAGGCATTCTTTATAGACTATTTATAATCTCCAGACCAAGCCAGGAAAGGGCATGCAAATATCTAAGACAGAGCTACTGTATATCAGCACCAATACAGTTCCCAGTGCTCTCACTTCTCTTTGCACCATCTCATGAGTCAAACCCAGCTGCACCAGCTGGTTGTGGGACAGGAGTTGTAAACCTGCTAGAGGCCACGGGGTTGAACAGGGGTTGTGAAGTTGCAGCTTGCTGTTCTCCAAGTCCATTAACTCAGATGCTGTTTCACTTTAGAAAGCCACAGATTTAAGGGAAATGCATCAAATAATAGCTAGTCAGTGCTGAGAAGCGGAGAAGCATAGAAGCCATTCATTGTGCTGCCAACAGGGAAAGTGCAATGCAGGAGCAGCTCCCTGTTGCTTGGTGGCTGTGACCATTCCTAGGGCATTGTGAGCAGAGAGAGGGAATACCAGATAGGAAACATTGTCTTTTGAATCCTCACATTAATAAAAAGGGAGAATAAATTCAGACTGATTCAGTAAAACATTGGCACAGCGCTGCAGCAATGTCAGTAGGATCCCAGGGCTTTAAAGCATCACAAAGAACACGACTCAGTTCAGTTAGACCACTTAGATTTTGTATTTTGTCGAGATCCAGGTGTTATCTTTTCAGCTTCAAATACATTACATTCTTTCTCTTTAAATCAATCTCGCTTACCATCAAAAGCCTCCTTTTTGCTTTCAGGACTGACCAGCAGGCAGTTGCTAGAGCCTACAATTAACAGAGAGACCATCAGTTACCAGGATTACTTTTCAGAATATCAAAACAGTGCTTTTGTGCCAACAACTCTAAAGTTACCAGCAAAACCTAAGTGAATTGGGAGCATATTTGGTCACTCAAGACCTATTCCAGAAAAGCCAAAGTGTCTGAAGTCTGCCAATACAGAATCATAGAATCACCAGGTTGGAAAAGACCCATCAGATCATCGAGTCCAACCATTCCCATCAATCACTAACCCACGTCCCTCAGCGCCTCATCCACCAGTCCCTTAAACCCCTCCAGGGAAGGTGACTCAACCACCTCCCTGAGCAGCAAGGTGGTTGCCAAACACCCCAGGATGCACACTGTAAGCAGACAGATGATCAAAGGTGCCTCCCAAACATCTTTTTCTCAGTCTATGAAACTAAATCCGTCTTAAATATGCAGCTGGGGGTCAGGACTAGAGAAGAGCATTGCTATTTAAGCCCCCGTGTCTGCTGAGGGACCATCAGAATGAATGGCCAGGTGCAAAAAACCCCCATCTTTTTCCCTTTATTTTGATTCTCTTATTCATGGAAATACACGCAGTCATCTTTTAACATCTCCATGCATCCCTAAGAAAGGCTGTTAGAGAAATAAGTGTATTGGAGCCAACCAGGTGCTTTCAAAATAAGGAAAGCTTTCCTGCAAACAATTTACATGTACTGAAGATTGCTGTCTAGAGCTTCAAGAAAGCATGGTTATTTCCAAAGAGTGTATTCAGCTCAGCCAGGACAGCCAAGGTTTTGCTCTTGGCACTGTGATCTCACGCTCAGCACAAGGACCCGCTTAGCGCACCGTCTCCTTGAAGCTGTCAGAGAGCCATCGGTTGCGCAGCACAGCCAGCACAGAAGAGGGAGGGTTCTCCAGATCCTCAAAAGCATCCATGAGGATGAAGTCCAGCACGATATCGAAGAAACTCATGCACACCACCTACCAAAGAGCACAACAGTCTGTAAAGAAAACTCAGAAGAAAAAAGCAGATGGACCTCTCTCTTTTCTCTCTTTTGCCTTGAAGCAACAGAACTTAATGAGCTGAAGTTTGCCACCAAGGCAGGAGGACTGAACTGTGCACACTCAGCTCACAGCCCCCCATGGAGGGGCTGGTCCAGAGATTTACTAATCCTGTGTCCAGAAAAAAACCAGTCAAACAGCAAACAAATCTTACAGACTCATAGACAGCAGCCTGTGGTCTCTAGAAAAAAAAAAAAAAAAAAAAGAGGATTTAGGGTTTGGTGTGGGGGTTTTTTTGCTACAGTAGAGCTGATGTTGCTGAAGGCAAGATTTGCCACAAAGCTCAAACACCCCAACAGCCAATGTTCCCCTCGCCCTCCCCAATAATGTATAATTGCAAACTAATTGTAGTTCAGAGCAGTTCTGTCACTCCTGGCCCATTCCTATGGATTCACTATCCTCCAACTCCTCTACAACTTTCTAGAGGGAACGTCTTTACCAACCCCTCTTCCCTCCAGCTCCTGCTGAGTGGTCGCCCAGGTCTCCTGCTTCAGTGCGTACCGCAGCATCTCCTCGTAGCTTTCCAGAAAAGCTTTGGGGTTCTGGGAGAACAGAGGAACCAAACACTTCATTAGGTACAACAGCTGGGGGCATTTTGACCAAAGTTTCACTCTTCTATTTGGAGCTAACACCATGCGCGCAACTGGCTGATGTTTTCAGCCAAAAACACTTTGTGCAGACAGAGGGAATTAATTTCTGCGAGGTACGGATGGCCCCGGGCTCAGCTGTGACTCAAAGCACTCGTGTTGCTCCATTTTCTTCAAGGAAGGAGGAAGCAAACTGTAAGCAAACTGAGCCAGCACGAGACTAACACCGTGCAAGCGATGATCTCCTTGTTTAGGGGATAAGCAGTGCTAAGCCAGGGATCTGAGGGCTGGTGTGTGGTTGAGGCAAAGGTTTGATTCTCTTTTCCCTTTCCCATATTCCCTGACAAGATGCCATTGCTGGTACGCAGCCCCAGCCCTATGTACGCTCCAGTGAGGCACAGCATCAAACTGGGCAGGAGCAGCACAGACAGCTTCTTCCAGGAGAATTTGGTTAAACAAGAATAAAAGCACAAACGCTTTATGTCTCGCGATAGTCACCAGCACACAGATTCTAAGTATTTTTTCTCCTTCCAAGGCATTGGACTAACTAGACTGGGATGCAGGACTAAGTGTCCCTGTGCTCACAGTTGAATTGTTAGACAAAATTCCTACCTTTTCAGCTTTTGTCATCAGTCCTATCACCATTTGCTTCCCGACCTCGCCGAAAAACAGTTGATTGCTTTCATCCTCCAGCAGCTCCTGCAAAGGGAACACAAGAAGTCTCCTGTGAACGCCTACGCTCATACGAATTCTGAGCTGGGAGAAAAAAAGACAGGACACAGAGCAGTGCAGTGCTGCATATACCAGTATCATTAACCTTTAATAGGCTGGAGACTAGAAAACAAAACCACTCTCTCCATGAAGCGAGTTTAAAGTTAGGCTGAAGGAATGGAAGCAGCAACAGGGGCACAGGAGTCACGGAGCAGCGGTGGGGCCAGAGCACAAAAGCTGCTGTTCAGGCTCTAGACACACATTTCTAGGACATGGATTGTGGTGAGGACAAGGAAACCCTGCTCCTCAACCTTAGAGGTTTGACTCCAACCCAGCAAAAAGCTCTCAAGTGGGAGCAGCAGCTTCTGAGCCACTATGAAATCACCAATCTTTCACCTCCCAGAACTAAGCCAGAATCAGTGGCCACGTTACCACTGCTCAAGGTGGGCATGGGGATCAGGGGATCCTCTTCCTCTCCAAATCAAATCAACTGGGACTGGACAATGGAGTTAAGAAACAGGAGCTCAGGATGCTGCTGCTTCTGCTTTTGCTCTACAAAGACCTCACGCCTGTGCAGGCAGAGAACGGGCTGCCAGCAACAACACACCACAGGAACCCAGAAGCCTTTTGCCATTCTCACCTGGAAGGCCTGCCTGACACAGTGCAGCTTTGCAAGGAAATCCTGGTCACTGTAGCAGCCAAGGAGCTCTGTCCTAGAGGGAAAGGAGAATTATTGCCTAAGTATCAGCTCTCCTGATGTCTGTGATCCTATCAACTACGTTCCCCTGAAAAAAAAGTAAATCCCAGTGTGCAAGTAACAACTGCACTGCCTTTGTGCAGCTCCCTGGGGAACCACAGCACCTCTGCAAAGGCTGTTCCAGCACAGGTCTGCGCCAGGCAGCCACACAGAACACGCACATTTCTCATTTCTGATTTTCTGGAACTATTACCCTTCCTCAACATGTGTTCTAAAAATCTTCAATTCCCTTGGAAGTCCAAACCAGTAGGAAGGATGCTAAGAGTTTCTGCCCCCAAAGGGTTACCCTGGTTATAGAGCTGCTCAAAGGCAATTAATGTGTTCATGCTGCTCCAAGGAGCCTTGAGAAAAGGACCCACGGCTCCAGCTGGCACTTCACCTCAGCGTCCGGCACGCAACTTTCCCTTCCTTCACTAACTGCAGAGCTTCTTCATACGCCGCTACTGGCTTAGAGAGGTGGAACGGTATTTCCTCAAAGTGGAGAGGGTCAAAGAGCTGTAGAGGTGGCAAAAGGCATGGGAAGAACAAAATGATCTCATTAAATATTTGCAAGTATGCAGAGGCAGCACTGCACATAAGATGTGCCTTCTTCAGCTAGCAAACTTCTGTCAGTGCCAATTATTTCATGCAAAAGGTATTTCTCTTTCCACCAGTTACAAAGCTGTCTCAGCTCTGACACAGCTCAATATCCCCTAAAATTTACACAACCAAGCCACATTACATTAGATTTATGGTACTTTCCTACTGTTACGGCACGTTTTCTAGTTTAGATAAGAAGGTGACATGGAAATGCTGGCTGGAAAGGGCTGCACCATGCCCCCAGTTAAACAGCTTTTCCAACATCCATCTTGAACCTCCCAGCTTGGGCTGCTGCTCCATGTTCTATGATCTTTCTCTACCAAGACAAGTACGGCTCCACTGCTTTTGTGGCTCCCCTCCAAGCAGCTGGACTGCTACAGACAGCTGAAACTCCAGTCACCTCCGCTGCAGAGAAGAATGAGTCCTCGGAAATCGAGCTCTCTTCGTCATCTGTCCGAAGCCGCAATGACCCATCTGTCAGTGGAAGCATTAAAGTCTTTTCTGGAGGAGAGGAAGAAGCTGCATGTGTTGGAGTTAATGGACTACTGCCCCTCTTAGCCACTGTGCCATTCCTCCCACCTCCACAAACAGTACGTTGTCATTGTTTCATTGCCTGATTACAGAAAAGCCATAAAATCAGAGAAGAAACTGGCCTTCTAATGCATTCCAGCTCCCATACCCAGATCCAGCAGCATGCTGTCTGATGGAAGCGAAGACCCAAACTCTTCCTGGAGGTGGTAGGCTCGGTGCAAGAGGGATTCCAGCTTCTCAGCGAACTCTCTGTTCTGGGACTCCTCCTTGAACAGACACAAATGCCACCCTTCATTAGCCAGCTGGGCAGAGACAGATTGACAGCACAAATATGGGAGGAAATTTTCAGTAAAATGGGATTTACAGTTGCAGATTAACTGGTTTAAAAACGACTCATTAATCCTACAATGCAGCTAATAATGTAAGGAGAGGGAAGTTTCTACACAGCTTATTGAAACCCTCTGCCTTTTTAGCTCCGCAATTTTGTTTTCCTATTGAAAAAGGAAGAAAGAACTTAAGAACTTTAACCTGCAAACTTTATCCAGAAAAACAGATATTTTATTGATTTACAGAGGACTTGGTTCTCCTGACTTGTGACTTTAAGCTAATTTCAAGAGTGATTCACATCAGAAAATCTGTGTTGAATACAGCAGAGCATCCAGAAATGGATAACAGAGTAAGAGTCCTTGGATGAAGGTGCTGGGCATAAGCAAAATTTGCTGTAAGCAGCACAGGAGGATGGGGGGGGGGGGGGGGCGAAAGGAAGATAAATAAGACTTACACAGCACCTTGGCCTCATCCCCTCTGTCTGCTCTGATACAGCTCAATATCCCAACCAAGCCACATTACATAAGATTTATGGTACTTTCCTACTGTTATGGCACGTTTTCTGCTTTAGATAGGAAGATGACATGGGAGTGCCAGAAGACAGAAGCATTAAAAAGAAGCATGAAATCTATTTTGATAATCAGCTGGTTTTAAGTCAATTTTAGAAACACTACAGGACTCTTCAAAGACAGAAACAACAAAAGAACCCAGATTTGACTTGGATAACCAGAAAAGACAAGTATCCCGCATCCTTGCTACCAGCCCTGTTTATAAGAGGCTGGAAACACTTTTTGTCAGAGAGAATTCCTGGGCGGTTCAGAATTCAGCTCCTTTCACAGTCCTGAGCTACAGGTGCTCTCTTTTGCTTCCTGACTGTCATTGAGCTGTTCTAGTTTGGATCTCGTCTTCCCTGCATAGTCCTCAAGTCCAAGACACCAAGACACTGTCCTAGAAGTCTTTTGTCTGTAGCTGTAGGCAGAACAAGTTACACATCCCCCTGACTCGCTTGCTCAGTGAGCAGGGTCTCCTTCACTTCACCCATTAATGCATGCAGGCAGCCAGCCTCTGCTTCTCCCAGCTTCCTCAGAAGCGACAGCGACCATCGAGATCTCCACTTTCAACCGAGTTAAAAAGTTACAGACACAACACCGCCGGGCAAAAAGCCATTTCTTTCTCTCTGCTGCTGTATTTGTTACAGCTTTTTCCTACCGCAGCCTCTGCTGCTGGAGGACTTGCCTGACAGTGACTGACACGATGCTGGAAGGTGGGTAGAAAAGCTGGGGAATGAGGGGGCGAGACTTATTAAGAAGAAAAAGAAATTAAAAACACCCCCTCACATTGCATGAGGAGGCTGCAAATATAGACAGCTCTTAAACAGAGTCTGGCCCAGCTCTGCCCTTAATTTGCTCTTCTTTTAAACTCCTAATTGCTGCTTCCACACCCAGGCTGGTCTTTCAGCTGGCAAAGGCAAAGGAAGAGTGGAGACGTACCTCGGGGACGTTCTCAGACATGCTGTCAGTCTGTCTCCTGCCGTCCCAGGGCACGGGGGTGCTGGTGCCAGCACTGTCCCTCTGCCTGATGGTCAGCGCCTGCTCCCACTTCTGCAGAGCCTCCTCAAAGAGCTCCATGCCTGGCAATGCAACCAAATAGAAGCTGTGAGAGTCCCAACTTAGGAACAAAGCAATACAGCACAAGATTTCACTCAATCAGACGATACAGCAACTAGGGAAGCCTCTCCTCAACTGATAAGAAAGAATAAATGTATTCTATTTCTTTTCCTTTAGAATATGTTTTCATTTGGATTAGAAGTTAAGGAGAATATCCTTAAACATCAGCTACGTTACTGCCAAAAGACTATTCCCTGCACAAGGCAAGCCCATTGCTCGAAGAACAGCATTTTAGAAGTAAGTGATTCACCAAGAATACAGAGAAATGTTTCTTTAGGAGAAGATGGTACTTTTATAACTAACAAGTGACTGAGTTTAAGTTTATAATGCGAGAAGGCTTCCTGGTAGAGCTCTACATTGAGCTACTGACGCTTTATATCAGTTTACACCCTCTTTTTGCTCTCACAGTGATAAATAACCCCCCACAGGATGATGTTACCCTCACGCTTGTTTACCTTGAATGTAGAGGCTTTCTGCACTGGAATCACCAAGGGCTCCAGCATCCCCCATTTCCTGGGCCTCCCACATTCCTGCTGATGCTGGTGTTGGACTGGAAGAGTTGACTACAACCATCTGCAGGAAAGCAGCAGAGAACCGCAAATGCTTTTTGAATTCTCTCCAAGGGTTAAGACCACACAAACACCGCGACCACTTAAATCTGGACAATAAGCCATTTCCCTTCCCAGTGCTTGCCCTCGTGCTCCCCCTCACCCTGGGAAAAGGCATCAAGAGTTACAGGCCCCCTTCCACTTGGGTTTACACTACGCTGTCAACTTCTGAGAGCCACAGGGTGCTGAGAGGGGAGATGAGGTGAGAATTCCTCCCCTTTCCCACCCAGCACCACAGCGGTGCCTTTGAAAGTTGTGTGGGAAATACCTTCCCAAACAATTTACACTCAAGTTTCATTAGGAAATGGCAAACCCATGCAGCACTGAGGACCAGCAGGAAGGCACCGATGGAGGTGACAGGGGAAGCTCCAAAACAATCACGACAATGGTTTTGATAGAAAGTTCACGTCAGCCCCAGCTGCCTGTGCAAAAAACCCTGGAAGTTGGGGGTAGCAACCACCATCCAGAAAAAGGAATCGATTACCAGCAAAAATACAGCTGAGGACTTTGCCCGGGGGCATCCCTGCTCTTCCCTTTGTAACCAAACCTTCTCCTGGGAGGCCTGAGCACCGAGATCCACACGGCACAGTCAGCTTTCTCCAGTTTCACATAAATGTTTTTTAAAGTCTGACCCAATAAAGTGCTGGGATCAAATGTTATCCACGACCAGTGTTTTCATATGGCTCAGAGAAAGATGTCCAAATGTGAGCCTGATGCTAGGGAATAAGCTACAGTAACTGCCTGACAGATGAATTCTTGCTCTGCCTTCATTGATTTAGCTCTGCGGAGTGTTAATCCATCACCCTGAGATCCAGAAGTGCAATTCATCGGTTCACTAGTGCCGACTTCTTTACCGCATGGCCCAGAAAAGCCTCAGGAAGCAGACAAGAGCAGGCAGAAACCGCAGCTGTGCAAAGGCTGAGCTGTTTTCCCATCAAATAACATGGAAGCAAGGGCTACAATGTGACAGACATTCAGCCCCCCCAAAATAAGGGGGTACAGGAACAGATCTCTCTCCATCTGAGTATCCTACCTGGCACCAGCAGTGGAAAAAGGAATTTAGATCATTTTTTTATCTAAAGAGAAACAGACCCTGGGGATACAAAACCTGGACAGCATCTGTGGAAAGGGAGAAGCCACAGGGGAATTTAATGGACATGAGAATCCCTGCAGGGGGAGCGAGGCCAGGGCTGGACACAGCTTGGTCTGCACTGACACATTCCTTTATATTCCTTCCACTTATCCCAGGGGAATATTGGTGTAGGGCTGTGCCTGCACTGCCGCCTGCTGGAGACACAGTTAGGCCAGCAGGAATTTTTGGCTAATTGTGGTGCTTTAACCATACAGGATCATCTAAAAGAGAGAAACGGGAGGTTTCTCCCTCCTGCCTCAGCAGAGCTAACCAGCACCGAGGCCGGGTGCTCTGGCAGGTGACACTGAAGAGGTGTTTCACAATTAGTCCTGCATGAAACTGCAGGGGTTCGCTTGTGCTGCTCACTGTTCTCACAGCAGCTCATAAGGCTTTGAGCAACAGGCATGCAGAACAGGTCTTGAAACCACAAACACTCCCCAGTCCTTCTGTGGCTGGTCTGACAAGAGGTGCCTAGAAGCAATGGTGCCTTCTGCTGCCTGGCCAAGCCTGAATTACCTGTATTTATAGGCTGCTTTTGGCATTGGAGGAGGCAGAATGACACGGTTGTTCTCCGCCTGCACTCTTTCCCAATCACACCTATGTGATTTTGGTAGTTAGTTTGGTTTTAACAACCAAGCAACCTGTATGGAGTCTCAGCACAGGAGGGCTGTGCTGGCACAGGGGCTGCTGGGTCACCCAAACCCCCACAGCAGAGGGAAGCAAACAAGCTCCCCATTGCTATGAATCATAGAATCACCAGGTTGGAAAAGANGGTAGTTGTAGAGAGCAATGAGGTCTCAGCCAATATCAGAGCCTGCCCTCCGATTATGCCATAACCTGTTCTGCTCCAAAAGCTTTGGCAGACCCAAGGACTTCGTGATCTTGTCACAGGCAGATGTACTTGCATCTCCCAGCCCAGTGGAGTAGATCCTTACCGAGGCGATGCTGTGGGAAGAACTGGAATGTTTGCTGGGCTCGATGGAGGAAATCCCACTGAGCGTGTCATTGCTCTTGCTGCCAGGACTCTGGACTCTCTTGCTGGAGTATCCTGCAATTGGGAAGGTCACACAAAAACAGGATTTCAAGGCCAGTTCACTGCAGCTGTAAACATTGAGGGGAACACCACACTGTCAAGTGTGACTGCAGAAGGGGAAAGCAGCATCCAATACCTACAAATGAGTCATGGATCTCCCGTATGCTTTGTTTTACTTTGAGACACTACGAAAACGCACGTCAGTGGGGATCTGGGCCAGAGGAATGAATATTTATTCACTGCTTATGGACGGCAGAATGCAAGCAGAAGCAGAAAGTGTCGAGGAGAAACTCCTCCAGCTTCCCTCAGGCCAAGGAGACCACTGACGTTATTAAAAACACTTAAAGATGTTCATACATTTCACAAAACAAATGCTTAATCCCTAAATTGCTTTGCTGAGGGCCTGGGTCAGTCTTACCCCAAAAATCAATTCAATCAGGTGCAGGAGCTGCCACAGAGTTGGATGGACACCTCACAACTCGCCTGGCCAAGGCCACCCTCCCTTCCATCACCCAACCTTCCTGATGCGGCTGCACACGGAACCCCTGGCTCAGAAATCATATCGGCATCGTGAAGATCAATATGCAACCAGGTCACCACGTGCCCCAGGCCATTATTATCGGGGGAAGCGTGGCGCAACGGGTCTGCAGCCTGTCTGCAAGAAGGGGGATGGGAACTGCAAGCTTTGGTGAAAACCTCAGTGTCACACTTCTTGCAGAGGCTTTTGACGGTCTCTCCCTTTCCTCTGCTAACCCTGTGCTCATAGCACTGTCTTTCAGGCTTCTAATTTCATTCTGCATCAGTGCACTACACAATGGCTTTGCTTTCCTCTCCTCTTGCCTTTCAGGAACTCCCCAGAGCTCCCTTAACACCCTCTTCGCTCCCTCACAAAAGGTTTTTGGGGATTTTTTCCCTTTTTCCAAGTCCAACCTTTCTTCACAGAGGAGACCCTTCTGGTTGGCAAGATGGGCACTGTGATCCCTCCAGGCTTAAAGCCGCACTTCTCCGGAGCAATCTGCTTCTTTCGACGACGACGACGCTTCAGCTGATGAGCTGCAAGAGCCAACGCAACCGTCCCGAGAGCTGTAGCGAACAGCACCTTACGCAGGCCTGGAGAGAGCCGCAGCTGAGAGAAGACAGACTTTAAACACAAAAGATACGAAAAAGCAACAATTAAAAACCAACTTCACCACCCTTTTTCTTATTTTTTTAATGCGGTCTTAAACATAAATCACCTCAGCATTCCCCCTCCCACCTACAAAACGCTACACAGCTAGAAGTTAGCAGCAGAGATACTGCAGAAAATCTTTTTGACACAACATGGAGAATCTGGTCTCAATTCTCTTCACCAAAACATGCTGCAAAATTTGCACACAGCCCATAACAGATGCAATCTGGGTTACCTAAATTCAATTCTTAAACCCTGGTACGTGGCTGAGCTTTATATTGCCCCAAGTGCTGCATTACTACGAGTGGGAAATGCATTAGTCATCTTTAAACCAAGTCTTTTTTTAGTGCCTGTGAAGAAGAGAAAGGTTGAGTCTGGGTGTTCTTCTGGGAGGGATGTGGGAAGCCCTTTTTTCTCCTCTCCAAGCCCACCCTGAGCAGCTCTCTCCCATCACCCCAACCCCTCCATGCAATTCTTACTGCTCAAGTGCCTCAGCATCACCCCATCAAGCCTAGTTCCCTCACAACCAACACAGACAACCTCCACAGAGAAAATCCAAGGAACCCAGCAGAAAAGCCTTTCCTGTTTGTCGTACCTGCCCGAACGTCGTGTAAACAAACACGGGGATCTCTGCCACGGTCATCGCCAAGGCCTGGATGATGGACATTCCCTCTGTCCTTCTAAATGCCATGTCTGCACAAAGCTCTTGGCACCTCCAGGAGCCACCGGGAAGGGGAAGGGCACTTGCGGATGCTGCGTGAGCTCCTCACAAAGAAATCCAATTTTTCTCTGACATTTGGCTCAAAGTCCTGGGGTTGCTCTCCATCCAGCAATCCTCATCCTGCAGGAAGAGGAGAAAAAAGAGGTGAGTGAAGGGAACGCGACCTGTTCTCCCTTCCACTGCACTTAACAAACCACATACCTTATCACTGGGAGCAGTAATGCTGCTAGAGCCAAGCAGATCTAAAGCACCTTCTCACTTTTTTAGCTTGTCCTACTGACCATGGGGTCAGATTCCTAACTGCTCTACAGCAGCACCATCCTCAGACTCAATAGCTGCCAGAGATTTCAACACGCACCGGAACATAATTATTACAAATAGCCATATGTGTGCTTTCATTGTCAAAACTCTGCTTCCATGCAGTTTTCTGTGCATCCCAGACCAACCAAAGGTCGTTTGTCCAGGAAGTTTCAACGCTGCTCAAGTTTACTCAGAGCTTTGCTGGCCGCGCCAGGGAAGGAGGAGGGACATGCTTCACGCCAAGGACAGAGCTACAGAAGAGCATATCGAAACCAGAAGGGGTCGTCTTTTAAACACCACAAAGTTATAAAAACCCTCTGATTCCAGTCTCTGCCAGGCCAGCCTTTGCAGCAAGCCAGCTGCTGCTCTGACCAGGCTCTGGTGTGCCCCACATGGACAGGATAAACCCCCCCTGGTGTCACAGCGATGTGGGGAGCCCTGGTACCTGCCAGACCCACAATATGTGGGCCAGCAAACCCCTCTGGGAGCATCCTTCACAAATGCTCTCAAGGTGGCTGGAGCCTGCGGGGACAGGCGACGGGCTCTCCCCACAAGGTTAAACACAAGGTTTCGGTCAGAGCAGAGATGAGGAGAGCAAAGTGCAGGAGACTCGGGGCACACAGGGCTGTCTGGGGGTTACTATGCTTGCCTGGGGGTGCGTGCAGCTGGGTATCGGGGCGATTCCTGCCTGGGGCATCTCCCCACAGCCCTGCTGGGTGGCTGTACCTGCCGGCCAGGTGGGCCCTAGGCAGGAGCTCCTGTGGGAATCCAGCNGTCAAAACTCTGCTTCCATGCAGTTTTCTGTGCATCCCAGACCAACCAAAGGTCGTTTGTCCAGGAAGTTTCAACGCTGCTCGAGTTTACTCAGAGCTTTGCTGGCCGCGCCAGGGAAGGAGGAGGGACATGCTTCACGCCAAGGACAGAGCTACAGAAGAGCATATCGAAACCAGAAGGGGTCGTCTTTTAAACACCACAAAGTTATAAAAACCCTCTGATTCCAGTCTCTGCCAGGCCAGCCTTTGCAGCAAGCCAGCTGCTGCTCTGACCAGGCTCTGGTGTCCCCCACATGGACAGGATAAACCCCCCCTGGTGTCACAGCGATGTGGGGAGCCCTGGTACCTGCCAGACCCACAATATGTGGGCCAGCAAACCCCTCTGGGAGCATCCTTCACAAATGCTCTCAAGGTGGCTGGAGCCTGCGGGGACAGGCGACGGGCTCTCCCCACAAGGTTAAACACAAGGTTTCGGTCAGAGCAGAGATGAGGAGAGCAAAGTGCAGGAGACTCGGGGCACACAGGGCTGTCTGGGGGTTACTGTGCTTGCCTGGGGGTGCGTGCAGCTGGGTATCGGGGCGATTCCTGCCTGGGGCATCTCCCCACAGCCCTGCTGGGTGGCTGTACCTGCCGGCCAGGTGGGCCCTAGGCAGGAGCTCCTGTGGGAATCCAGCACTGCGACACAGCAGGACCTCACCAGCGGGGCTCCTTGGGACCCCTGCACCCTGAGGGATCACCCCACAACCCTGAGACAGCCACCCATCCATACTCTTGCACCTCTGGGGCAACCTCCTACCTCCCTACATGCCTGAGCACCCTGACACCCCTACACCCCTTTTATTGGGGGTTCCCCCCGTGCACCCCTAGGGCATCCTCCCATATCCCCTGTAACCTGGGACATCAATAAGTGCCCCTGGGGTACCCCCAAATGCCCCTGGACAATCGCCCCCAGCCCCAAACACCTCAAACGTCCCTGAAGCATCCCCCCATGCCCAAATGCCCCTGGAGCATCCCCCCTCCCACCCCTAAACACCTTCGAATGCCCCTGCAACATCCCCCCCATCCCAAACACCTCCAAATG
>WAAB01021081.1:0-41913 GCA_013389865.1 Piaya cayana | reverse complement strand
CTGGAGCCCCCCCCCCCCCAATCCCCAAACACCCCTGGGGCATCCCCCCCACTTCCCCAGACTCTTGGGGCAACCCTCAACCCCCCTCCCCATAAGCATCTCCATCCCCCTGCACCCCTGGGCTCACGCCCCCCCTCCCCGTGCACTCTCTGCACACCCCCAAGCCCGGTTCCCCCCCCGCCCCGCGATGGTACAGCCCGCCGGGCCCAGCCCCCGCGAGCCGGCGTGGCCAGCACCACTCACCGCGGCGGGGGGGCGCGCGGCCCCGCTCGGCGCCCTCTCCCCTCGGCACGCGCCATTGCCGCGGAAGGGCAGCGTCTCCTTCCCCCCACGCCGCAGCCAACCCTGCGCGGAGGGGGCGTGGCCAACGTCAGGACCCGCCCCCGCTCCAGCCAGTCAGAGCAGAGCGCCGCCTCCCGGCTAACCAATCAGAACGCTCTCCTCCGGGATGCGGCGCCGAGTGCGGCGGAGCGGCAGGGGCCGGGTCGCGGCTGACAGCTCCCCCCTCTCCTTAAAGTGGACCATGACACGCACGCCCGTCTCGGCGCGGTGACGACCCACCGCTGGCGCGCTACCCCTTTTAAGCAGCGCGAGGCGGGGTCCGCCCGGCGCTATAAAAGGCGGGAGCCGCGGTGACAGCGGGGGCGCGGTGCGGCGGCTCCGGGGCCGACATGGATTTCAACGTCAAGAAGCTGGCGTCGGACGCGGGGGTCTTCTTCTCCCGCGCCGTGCAGGTAGGTGGGCCGGGGCTTCCCCCCCTGCCTCTTTTCCTAGCGCCCTACGCCCTTCCTTCTTTCCTTCCCTCCATCCCTCCTCTCCCTGCCTCCCCTCCTCCCTCCATCCCTCCTCTCCCTGCCTCCCTTCCTCCCTCCATCCCTCTTCTCTCTCTCTTCCCCCTCACCTCATGTCACGAAGATACGGGTCGAGGCCACAGCCAAACCAGGGTGCGTTTTTCCCAGCCTGGGGGCAGCTGGAGAATGAGTTTGGGGCTGGTTGGGTCCCCTTGCCCGAGCCACAGGAGCAGCCACCGCTGGGATCTCTGGGTGGTGCTGGCCAGCCCCTGGCAGGAGCCGAGAGACCCCCAAACCATGGAGCTGCTGCTGCCTGTCTGGACTGGTACAGATTAATAGGGCAAACAGCCCCAGAGATGCTTCTAACCACTATAGTGGCTGGGGCAAGGCGGAGAGGAGCATGTGGAGAGGACATCGCTTGCCTAATTGTGGTTGTCCCTAAAGAAAAGCTTGTGTTGCAAGCGTCTCTTCAGTTAACTGTGACCAGACCCATCAGGGACTGTTCCTTCTCGCTAGGGAGATGTGTCAGAGGCAGCCTGAGCTTCTGTCCCATGGGAGTTGTCAGGCGTTGGGAGCTCTCAGGCCCTACTGGGACACAGAAGGGAAGGAGCTGCTGAGAATGAGCAGGCAGCATCTCTGTGGGCTAAGGTGGCATCAGAACCATCCTTCATGCACTGGAGATCAGGGGCTTGCTGGGGATGCACTGACACCCTGGAGCCGCGGAGGGAAGAAACTTGGCTGCCCATGAGGAGGAAAGTCTGCAGCAGGTGGTGAGATATTGATTCACCTTCCCTGGAGGTGTTTAAGGGACAGGTGGACGAGGTGCTGAGGGACATGGTTTAGTGTTTGATAGGAATGGTTGGACTCGATGATCTGGTGGGTCTCTTCCAACCTGGTTGTTCTATGATTCCATGATCCGATGGGTCTTTTCCAACCTGGTGATTCTACGATTCTATGTGGCTGCTGAGTCAGTCCACTTCTTAGGCATGAATCATAGAATAACCAGGTTGGAAGAGAAAACTGCTCACAGTTGGGTAGGAGAAGAGAGAGGAGAGTCCGAGCTGGTTGGGGTCTTGCCTGAGAAGTGAAGTTCAGCAGGTGACTCTGGGACTGGACTGCTTCTTCTACCTATCACGTAGGGGGGAATGATAAACAAACGGAGCAGTGCTGGCTTGTTCCAAGCCTTCTGTGCAGTGGAGTAATTCTGGCTCTTTTAGGAACTGGCCTCCGGTAAACAGATATCACCTCCTATGACCGTGCCAATGAGTCATATGTTATGAAAAAAAGAGATGTAAACTACAGGTGCAAAATAAGGAGCAGATGGGAAGCTTAAAGATGCTGTTCTCATGCAAATGACCTTGGTAGCAGAAGAAAAGAAGAAATGCTGTAGAGAAATCTGATGTTTAGAAGCTTCATTGTAAATCTCTGATAAGTGTTTTTTAGCTTCAAGGCGTAGGAGGAAGACAGGCATGGGAACAGTGTCTGCGCACAGTGATTCTACAGCAAAGAGGTGGTTTATAAATAGTGGCTTCTGCCTGCTACACCTACTCCACATAATCTCGTATATGGATATTCATATGACTAATGCCAGTAGTAATTTCTTGAAGTGGGCACTGGTACTTGCAGATTGTGTGCAGGACTAGAGTGCAAGTGTTTGCATAAGGAGGGGAGACTGGAAGGAAATCACCGAATCACAGAAAGGTTTGGGTTGGAAGAGACCTTCAACCTCATCCCGTTCCACCCCTGCATGGGCAGGGACACTTCTCACAGGATCAGGGGCTCCAAGCCCCATCCAACTTGGCCTTGAGCATCTCCAGGGACGGGGCAGCCCCCACAGCTCTGGGCAACCAGGGCCTCACTCCCTTCACAGGAAAATATTTTGTGCACTCCTTAGCACAAATCTTCTAGGAGGGGGATGAGACCTGCCTAGAATCAGCTCTGTTCTCTATAGCATTGGAAATGCTTTCTTTGGCTCCTGGCATTTAACAAAGCGATGTTTTACTGGAACTGCAGCGACTGGGAGATAAATGGACTGGCCATTATGTGCTGTGCCGCTCAGACAGCATTAGCTATTGCTGTCTGGCTGAGACGTCTGGCCAACATGCAAGAACTTAACTCAAACTGGAAGATGGGCTGTAGCATCGCTCAGCAAAGAGTAGAGGAGGCAGAGGTCAGCACACCCCTCCTGGAGTGCCTTCCCTGAGGAGCAGTCCCAGTTTGAACCCAACCTAACGTAGGTGCTGTCTGAAGGATTTTGTACAAGGCTAGACCTCACTCATGACCACAAAACCCCTCAATGAACCTTTTTTTTTTTTTTTTAATGGCTGTTTTCTAGCACAGGCACCACTTAGCAGGACTCCTACTGGAGGAGAAGCCAGGCACCTCAAAGGTCTTGCATGCTTCTGGGTGAGCAGTCATGTACCAGTCTCCAGGACAAAGGTGGCTGCGACAAAGAGGCTGTGTAAGCATAAGGGACAGGTGGATGAGGCACTGAGGGACATGGTTTAGTGTTTGGTAGAAATGGTTGGACTTGGTGATCCGGTGGGTCTTTTCCAACCTGGTGATTGTATGATTCTATAACAATCTGACCAGACAGTGGTTTTCATGGCATTAAAACCAGGTAGAAGTAGATGAGGGAGGTGGTGATCAGCACTACTGTGAGTGCAAAACAAGCTTCTAGGCTTGGGTAGCTGCAAGGAGAAAGAGCTTTTGCAGGATTCAGCATCCCACTCGAGGATGGACTCTATTCACACTTGCACCATCAGTGACAGCCATCAAGTAAGGATCCTCTGAGAGGATGAAGCACAGCCCCTCACAGCTCTGTTGCCTGCAGAGATACTTCAAATGGGTCTTGCTCTTTGTCTTCACTGAAGAATAAAGCCTTCCTTCTTATTCAGCTGCACTTTCCAGGTAGCAGTAAGTGGGTTTGATCCCAAGCCTCTAGAGAGAAAGCCATGCTAACAGCTCCAGCTTCCCAAGAGAACTTAGATCTCTTCTTCCGAAGTTAACACATTGGATGTCTTTTTCTAGATAGGCTGTGGGCCGGGCTCTCTTGAGGATGTCTGGAAATAGTTGTAGGTGTCTGTCTTTTGTCGGATCTGATGTAAACTGGCTCTGGGTGGAATTGCCCAAGCACGAGTACAATTTTGCGGTGCTTATCCCACTGCTAATGCAATTACTACCAGCAGCTAGAGGCTGCTTAATTCTATCTTGGAGCTTTTGAGGGAAGACAGATTCTCCCATTTCTCTGAACTCTGCTGATAAAATAGACTTTTTCCCCTCTGCTTGCTGACCTTACTGGGGTTGATGCCTTGGCTGCTGCACACTTAGAACTCAAGAGAACAGGTGGTGACTTAAGAAAAGTGTTTTGAAGGCAAGAGGTACAGAACAGAGAGTGTTTCCATTTGAAACACACCCATAAATCCACAAGGGCAATATTTTTTCCTCTCCTAAATGCCTTGCCCATGAGTTAACCAAGCTCTTCTGTTAATGGCTTCCTTCTGTCCTCTAGCACAGTTTCACTTGGCTCACAGCCTGGCTTTCCTGACTCCTGGTGACCAAACACTTGAAGCACAGGCTGTGTCTGTTCCAGAGCTGTTGAAATTCAGGTAGTTTTTAGATGCTGACAGAGTGGCTGTGGCTTCTCTACTAATGCGACCCTGCACAAACTGGCAGGTAGATTTGCTCGAAACAATTTTGTCATGCCTCTGATCTCCAAATGAGCAAATGTTATCACAGCCTGGGCATTATGGGCTGTTTGGATGCTTTGGAAAATCCAACATCCCAGATCTACTGGCAGGTGTAGGAGACTATTCCTGGTTTAAGGCTAATAACCCTAGTTTGATCCTTGTGATTTAAGGTAGAAAGTCAGAAGTAATGTCCAGCTGGAAAAAGGGATTCTGCAAGTGGTGCAGGGGCCTGAAATCTGCCCCGAGATTACCTGCAAGGGACCTGCAGCTGCCCTGACCAAGCTCACAATGTACAGGCCTGGTTCAGCTGGAGGAGAAGAGGGATAGAAAAATCACACAAGCCTGGAGGAGACACAAGTCAACTTGTGCTGCATTGTGCAAAATAGCTGTAGTGTTTGGCATAACTCCGTGGGAGCACTGGATTTCGAAGGAGAGAAAGGTGCTAATGCTTTCAGCAAAGAAAACAATGCATGTGCTATTTTAAAGCTTCAAGTCTCTAGGGCTGTGGGGACAGCCTGTTTGAGTTGGTAGCTGTAGTGTTACCCCATCCAGCTCAGCTCTACTCGTGCAACCTCCTGACATGCCAGTAGTGTCTCTACCAGCTCTGCTGGGGAAAGGGAAGTTTCCCCACCCAAAGTCTGAACACAGGCAGCTGCCTGAGCTGCCCTCTCCCCTCTTTTGGGTCTGTTGCCCAAGTGCTGCTCTCCCCATCCGTCAGCCTCCTTGCCCACACAGGCTCTGATAATGCATCTGGCATTCCTGCTGGCCAGCCAAGCCTCCCAGAGGAAACCCAACCTTTGGCTGAATTATTGATGCCTTGGAATGCAGCACAACTCTCCTCTTCCTGGAGAGCGAGAGTGGCACTCGACAAAAGGCTGACCTGCATTATTAATCACCTCATCAGCTTCCCTGCACAAAGACTGGACTGGGGCTCAGCTGGGATGCTTCCTGAGGGGCAGGAGCAGTGGAGCCTCTTAGCACCATGACCTGACACATGATCCTAGGATGCAGAACCTGGAATTGGGTCAGGGCAGGACTGTTGACCCAGGGATCAGGCTCTAGAAAACAAATGGGAGAGTAGCTCTGTCACAGCAAAGTGGAGCAGCTTAAGGTTCTCCCCACGCCTTGTAGGTGCATGTGCTCTGCTGGCCCTGACTCTTACAGGTGGACATAGAATCATAGAATCACCAGGTTGGAAGAGACCCACCAGATCATCGAGTCCAACCATTCCATGCACCAACCCTCTAGGGCAACCTGATAAAACCAAATAACTCTCCCATTTATAGCAATCTGGAATATTTGGTGCAGCAAAAGACACCAGTGCCTCTGGTCCAGGAGAAGCAAGACACAATAATTTTGATCTGCCAGGAGGCACAAGTGTGTGGTCAGTTTGTCTGCCCTCCTGCATCTCTTTGGCCTCACAGTGAAGTCTTCTTTCTGCTCGATGGCAAGGGAAAACAATGCTATTCCTGTGGGTGTTATGAAAACAAATTCTTAGGAACAGAAATGCTTTGCGGGGGAGTTCTGCCTGCAGTGCTTGAGTAGCCAGACTGCACAAATTGCTGTTCATCCACCCTGCTGTTCGCTGGGGACACTGGCTTAGGCAGCCACATAAGAGGGGATCAGTGGCTGAGATCTCTTGCCACCTGAAAGCCTGGAACTCTGCTCACCAAACACGAGAAAGAGCCAGCTCACAGGATAAGGCAGTGTAACTTACCTCTAATCCCCTTCGTTGGCTGCACTTGCATGAGAAGCTGCATCCGATCCCACCGCAGGCTGCTCGAGGTGGTCCTGCTGTCCTCTCCACCCAGTGGCCCATACCCAGTTGTGCTGTGTAGCTGCGGGAGTTCTACAATCTACCTGAAAAGTCATGTTAGAGGTTAAGCTGAGCTGGATCAGTGACTCCTTGTGCACAGACAAGGAGATAGAAGGATACTACAAGGGGGTAAAAAAGATCACCCTCTGCAGCAGCCTGCAGTGAGGTGGTAGCAGCTTCTGGGCAGCAGTGAGGGAAATGCTGAGGGGAATTAAGAGCAAATGGAATAAGAGCCTCCCATGCCCTTGCATTCTCTTCATGACATTCATGCCCTGCTTCCAACTCTGAAAGAAAGCTTGAATAAGAGATTGTTTTCTAGACTGACCCTTGGGAGCCACAGGCTGTGACTTAGATTCCTGCCCATCCTCCCCTTCTGGCATAGCCTACGCTTGCAGTGACTGTGGTGCCTGTCCTCAGCCCTCTTGCAAGACAAACAGCTTTACTGCCTGACACAAGATAAGAACTGAGCGGCTGGGTCCTGTGGCCGACTGTCCAAATGACCCACATTGTTCTACCCCAGCACACAAAGAGGGTGGGTTACAGCAAACGGCTGCACCAGACAGCAATGCTTGTGTGGGTCTTTTCCAACTTGGTAATTCTATAATTCTGTGAATACAGCAAAGGACTCCAGAGCCGGAGCGGTTCAAGAGCCTGGCAGTAGCTCTGAGTTGGTGCTTGGTGTGGGGGGGGTTCAGCAGTGATCTGACTGCAGCAATGCTGTAAGAAACTGCTTAGGTTCAGCTGATTAAAAACTGGGTTTAGACTGACAGCTCCAGGGCAGATGCTGGTGCAGGATGAGTCTAAACTGCAGGAAGAAGAGCTGGACTTCAAAGTGAGATGAGATCTCAAAAAGCTGTCTGGGAAGGTGGGGGTGAGGGAGACTGTTATGTTTGCATCAAAGAGTCTTGGCTTGTTTAAGAAAGCTCTTAAACAGATGACAGAGAATTGGTGCCAAATACCTGGGAAGCCCCAGTTTGCTGCATGGCAGTGACTCAGCCCAGGCTGGCAGAGCCTGAAAACAGCCCTGGGCTTCCTACAGCGACAGAGGAAGCCGCTCACGCATGCCTGATAGTCGTGTGTCCCCCCCAAAGACAATCCTAGACATGATGTACAAAACAATACGAACACCTCACCTTGAATCTGCTTTTAGCCACGTGCAGCAATACCCACGGGGTCCGCGGCAAGAGTGAGATGAAAATAAGTGTCAGTAACCAGGGGCTGCTGGTGTGAGGAAGAGATGAGCCTGGTCATGCATGGTTGGAACTGCTCTGGCCCCACGGGGCTGCAGGAGGGAGTGTGACTGCAGTTCAGTGTCTGTCACCGCTGGCATCCAGCTCAAATCTTGCCCAAACAGGTCACTGCATAAACACACCTGCAGGGTTTGTATATCTCGGACATCAAGTCATGTTTGCATACTGCTCGGCTCATTTGCCTGCATCGTGTGCTGGTTCTGGGCTTGCTCCTTATCTCACTTTGTTCCCAGCATTGTACTGGATGTGAACACAACAGAGCTTGCCAGAAAGCCTTTCGGGGGGGGGCAGCAGATCCAGACCCCACAAAAGGACATCTTAGCCTGTTTAGAGCTCACCTGTGGGATGGGGAGGGTAGAGGAGAAGATACAAGCAGCAGATCACGCAGTTGTATTTCATCTAAGAGTTTGAGGCAGGCTTTAATCTCCTGGTACCTGACTGCACCAGGCACTGTACGGTACCATGTCCTGATAACTCAACAGAGGCACCAGGGGCCAGCAACAAGGACTAAAAGGACAACTGCAACCTCTGTAGGAGGCCAGGTGACAAAGGGGTCTTTTAGTACAATCCAGTAATGTTCTGGTTCCATCAAGACCAGGAAATTGTCCTTAAAATACACTGAGGTTGGCCAGCTTTGCTGGGAGGAGTGGAAAATGGGACTGGGATGAGAGGGAAGGGGCACTTCTCTCAGGAATCCCCCAAGGAAATGATGAGGGGCCTCCAGGCCATCTGACACTGCACCTCCAGACTGACAAACCTTGCTTATCAGTCACTGTCCAATAGGAAAACACTAAAGACTTGCACAGTCTGCTTTTCCCTCCTGCTAATGTTAAACTTAACAAACCCTTCCTCCCTCCATGATTCCTTTTGCCAGTGTGAACCTGAGTGCTGAGAGAAGTCAGACACTGTTCCGTTTCTCTCCATATGCTGCTTCAGAGCCTGTCCAGCTGCTGCCTGTCCTAGGGGGAGGGTCATTTGCTAGAAGTGGTTTTATCCAAATCCTGAGCACCAGAGCAAAACTGATGTTGTGTACATGCTTGCCTAATAAGATGAGAAGAAAGCACAACTTGGGGTTACGGCACTCCTGGTGCTGTTGGGTTTGCAGGACAGAGTGGGTTAGGGGAACGTGAAGGAGGTTAACATCTTGCCTCACCTAAAGGATGTCTGTTGGTCTCCTGCATGGAGTACTGGAAGCCATGTCCACATTTAAATTGATTCATAGAATAACCAGGTTGGAAGAGACCAAATGGATCATCGAGTCCAACCGTTCCTATCAATCCCTAAACNAGAGAGCAATGAGGTTTCCCCTCAGCCTCCTCTTCTCCAGGCTAAACACCCCCAGCTCTCTCAGCCGTTCCTCATCAGACCTGTTCTCCAGCCCCCTCACCAGCTTCATTGCTCTTCTCTGGACTCGCTTCAGAGCCTCAACATCCTTCTTGTGGTGAGGGGCCCAGAACTGAACACAGGCTTCCTCACAACTAGATTATTTTTGACCAGACCATATTAGAAGTTACTTGTTTCAGAACATCTCTCAAACCTGGGCTCTATTTTTAGCTCAGTGCTTGATCCACTCTTGGACAAAGATGCCTGAGAACGAAGAATGACACCTTGAAGGCCTTTTAGCTCTGCTCTGTGATGAAGACACAGGACAGAATAAGTCTCAGTGTCTCATAACAGCTCTGTAGCACGTTGTAATTTTGCTTTAGTGGAGCAGACCTAATGACTACCTTCTCCCTGCAGTTTACTGAAGAAAAGTTGGGCCAGGCGGAGAAGACTGAACTAGATGCACACTTTGAAAACCTTCTGGCCAGGGCAGACTGCACAAAGAACTGGACAGAGAAGATCTTGCGTCAGACTGAGGTTCTGCTACAGCCAAACCCTAGTAAGTCTTGCTTCCTCTAATGCTTGAAGGACAAATATCACTTGCAGCTCAAACAGTAATAAAAGACACGCCCTCTGGCACAGTCCTGTTCCACTGAGTTTGTGGAGGTTGGGAGAAACGTGCCTTTGCAGGGCCTGTCCATCCTTCCGTGTGTAACTTGAGAGGTAACTGATGCCCCTGAGGGCTGGGAAATGGTTGGAAGTGAGGACACAGCTTCTCCCAGTGCTGGTGTTTGCCATCCAGTGCACGATCAAGGACTGTATGGGGTGGGCTGCCATGAATGCCACTTCCAGAGTCCTGTAACCATTGGTGGGATCCTCATTCCAGGTGCCAGAGTAGAAGAATTCCTCTATGAGAAGCTTGATCGGAAGGTGCCTTCCCGGGTCACCAATGGGGAGCTGCTGGCACAGTACATGACAGAAGCAGCTAATGACTTTGGGCCAGGGACACCTTATGGTAAGTAAGCCTGGCTAATTAAAAAGCCCTGGAAATCCATCCCTCCCTAAGAGGGCATCCCCAGTACCATTTTGGGTTAAGACTTCCACAGCATGAGTTGGGGTTGTCTGCTCCCCCCACAGCAACATGACTAGTAGCGTGTCAAAGCTGGTGCCAAAGAAGGGCCTCTCTTCTCTCGCCCAGAAGCAAACAGCCCACCTGGAGTAGGACATCAGCATCACATCCACTCAAATCATCCTCCATGCTCTGGGGGAAGAGGGGCAGGGGTCTCCCCAGCCCTCCCTCTCTTGCAATCTTCAAGTCTGGCAGAGCTGGAGAAGAAACCAAGACGTGTGGCTAAAGGCACGGGACTGGTTACAGGACACAAACTATTCTGTGCTACTTCTCTAGGTTTCTAAACTAGCCTGAACAGAATGTCGCAGCGAATGATTTTAGGTTCATCCAGTTTGAGTGTATCTTTAGTCTAAGGTGGTGCCTCATCACACAGTTTCTCTAAGCTCTGAACTGGAGAACCATCCTTTAACAGTGTCTTGCAATTGGATGGTGGGAATCCTTCTCCAGCAGAAAAAAAGAACAGGAAAATATATTTGGGAAAGTTGGTACTTGGCCACGAGCCTCAAACAGACCCTTCCTGACATCACAGTGCATCTTGCTGCTCTTAAATCTTAACAACTGCTTCTTCCAGCGGGAATTTAAGGCTTCTTTAGGCAGCAGAGCTGCACAGAAGCACAGCCTTAACTTCCAGCTGTCCTTGCGTCTGCCATGAGCATTTTTACTGCTCTTCAGATCAATAGTTGCTCAATAGCGAGTCCACTTTCAGGCAGAACAGCTGTAACTGCATCTATAGCCAGCACTGCCTAATCAACTCATTTTTTCTGGTCTGGTGCTTTTTAATTTGCTGCTCTGTTCCTGTGCCTCTGTTTTATGAGACCAACAGATCATTCTGCGCAAGCAGGTGTAGGAGTAAAAGGACATCAGTGGAATAAGTGCTTTGGCAGACAGATAAGATCAAAGCTGCACTGGGAGCAGCTGAGAAGAGGCCTCAAGCTAAAAGCTGATTGTAGTTAGGCCTGAAGTTGATGTGGCACAGACATGGTCAGCTTGTCCAGGCACAGTACACGGTGCCTTTGTCCCTCAACCCTGGAGCCTGGTAGCTCTGGGTGAGTTGGCTGAAGCCGACACAACGTTAATTGGTTGCTCCTGGAATTGAAAGCTGCTGTTATTGCAGGGAAGACCTTGATAAAGGTTGGAGAGACTCAAAGGCGCTTGGGTGCGGCGGAACGGGACTTCATCCACTGCGCCTCCATCAACTTCCTGACCCCACTGCGCAACTTCCTGGAAGGGGACTGGAGAACCATTTCTGTAAGTGTGATGGCAGGGAAGGGGAAGTTTGTCACCTCACCAGAGACCAGGAGGGCAGGGGGGAGAGAGAGGGAGGCAGTGCTGGGAGAACCCATTTTCTTTCCCTTTTGAGAAAGGAGGGCTCCATACCTCTCCCCTCAAAGAATGCAAAGATAGGGAAATACCAATCCTAGACATGCTCAGGGCTCCCTTTGCAGCATGGCAAGGTTGCCAGTTGATGTGCATGAGGAAGGTGGCTCCTTTCCTGGCTCCTGCAGTTTAGTGGGCACCACCCACCCATAAGATGCTCCGTTTCCCTGGCAGCCAGACCCAAAATGCTTGCTGATGAGATGAACGTAGCAACTGCTTCTTTCTCACTAGCACTTCTTGCTAAGGAAACCAGTTTGATTCCTAGAGGATACCTTGTCGCTTTCCATCCCCGAAGTTCCTAAGCTGTCTGCTCATATCCCATCTTCTATCCCTTCCAGAAAGAGCGGAGGATCCTGCAGAACCGCCGCCTGGATCTGGATGCTTGCAAAGCCAGGTTGAAGAAAGCCAAAGCTGCCGAGGCAAAAGCAGCGGTAAATGTCTCCCTCACTCCCCTCACTGTCCTTCTGCCCACAGGGCTTGACTCACACCAGCAATGCCACATGGTCTCTGGACAAAAATTAGGCTTCCCTACTATGTCCTGGCTCTGGCTGGGATGGGTGGGAGTATCCCATGTATGGTGTGCAAGGGAACTAGGAGCGGGACCCGTGTGCCTGTTCCTCAGATACCCTCCCGTGGGAGAGGTGTTGAAACCAAGTAGTTGTAGGCTTCCAAAATCTGAAAACTTCTACTTAACCCTGGCTCCTGTCTCTTGACAGACAGTAGTTGCTGGATGTTTTCTGCTAGTAACTAAAAGGCTGTATCTTCTGGGGACTTGACAAGTATCCCCGGGGATCTTAAAGCAAGCCAAGAGAGCGCTGAGCTGGGAGGTGCACAAGGGAAGAGCACGCTGGGGCACAGCAGCAGTCCCAGGCTTTCACACTGCTTAGGATTCTGCCAACACCGTCTTCCCCTGGAGGCTGTGGTCAGATCTGTTACCAAGAGACCTTTCTTTCAGCCTCTCCGTTCACTTAATTCACAGTGCTGTCTAGATACAGGCTTGTCTCACCCTCTGCCATTGGGGAAGTCATGGCAAGTAAACTAACAAAGCTCCCAGGTCAGAGCAGTGCAGAAGAGACTAGCAGGTCAACCAGTGTCCCTGTCGTGCCTGAGCAAAGTGCTTGTCTGAGGAGACCTGACAGCTCAGGGTGCTCCCTGGGCCTGAGGTGGCTCCTGGAGGCAGGCTCTCACTGGGCAGAGCCCCGAGGGGTTCCCTGGAAGGCCTTGTTGAAGCAGATTGCTATCCGGTAGCATTCTGGCTGTTGGCACGAGGACTTGCCAAGTCCTGCTTCTAGCCTGGGGCCAGGAGCACAACTAGCAAACATGTCATGCAGAACAGGGAGGAATCCTCATCAGTCAGTCTCTGGGATGCACTGGGATACCAGCCTAGGAGCCCTGCCATGAGCCCATTTTCTAACCATCTGTTCAGCTGGGCCTCTGGCCTTAAGAGCTCCCTGGGTGGCGAGTTCCTGGGTGTTTTCCCTTTTCTCCAGCTCCAGCTGCATAGAACCCATATGGGGAAGCTGTGCTGAGCTCAGCAGCCTCCATCAGCAGGGCTAACAGTGCTCAGGCCTGTGTGGGAAAGCCCTGAACAAAGCTTTGGGTGAAGAAAACTGCCCTTTTAAAAAACCCTCCTCTCATCAGTCAGGTCACCCAGATCCACTGAAGGTAACTTCAAGGATCCCTAATCCCCTTTCTGAAGGGGATGGTGCCCCCAGTCACAGTGGGATGTGGTGGCCGTTGCTTTATCTTAAGCTTAAATCAGAGCAGGAATTGAAACACCTCCAGTGCTTCCTCTATTTCATAGAATGGTTTGTGTTGGAGGGACCTTAATGAGAATCTAGTTCCAACTCCCCTGCCACAGGGACACTCTCTCTACCTTGCTTCCTACCTGAAGCGACCCCAGGGCCTCTCACCTGCACACAGACCCTTGGGTGAGGGACTTCCCTGTAGCCAGAAGAGAAACACTTGGTTTCCTACTGGAGCTGCAGGGCTGGGGTGCTCCAAGCAGGAGGTGCATCAAGTCCAGGCTTTCCAGGGTGTTTGCCCAAAGCCACACTTCAGCCCTTTTGTTTCAAAGAAGCAGAGATCACACAGCAGAACAACCACCTCAGCTGCTGTTGTGGGCACCCAGCTCTTACCCAGCTTAGCTTAAAGGGGGAGCCCCTGGCCTCAGGGTGCCTCACCGACTACTGGAGTGCAATGCACGGNCAGTGCTGGGAGAACCCATTTTCTTTCTCTTTTGAGAAAGGAGGGCTCCATACCTCTCCCCTCAAAGAATGCAAAGATAGGGAAATACCAATTCTAGACATGCTCAGGGCTCCCTTTGCAGCAGGGTAAGGTTGCCAGTTGATGTGCGTGAGGAAGGTGGCTCCTTTCCTGGCTCCTGCAGTTTAGTGGGCACCACCCACCCATAAGATGCTCCGTTTCCCTGGCAGCCAGACCCAAAATGCTTGCTGATGAGATGAACGTAGCAACTGCTTCTTTCTCACTAGCACTTCTTGCTAAGGAAACCAGTTTGATTCCTAGAGGATACCTTGTCGCTTTCCATCCCCGAAGTTCCTAAGCTGTCTGCTCATATCCCATCTTCTATCCCTTCCAGAAAGAGCGGAGGATCCTGCAGAACCGCCGCCTGGATCTGGATGCTTGCAAAGCCAGGTTGAAGAAAGCCAAAGCTGCCGAGGCAAAAGCAGCGGTAAATGTCTCCCTCACTCCCCTCACTGTCCTTCTGCCCACAGGGCTTGACTCACACCAGCAATGCCACATGGTCTCTGGACAAAAATTAGGCTTCCCTACTATGTCCTGGCTCTGGCTGGCATGGGTGGGAGTATCCCATGTATGGTGTGCAAGGGAACTAGGAGCGGGACCCGTGTGCCTGTTCCTCAGATACCCTCCCGTGGGAGAGGTGTTGAAACCAAGTAGTTGTAGGCTTCCAAAATCTGAAAACTTCTACTTAACCCTGGCTCCTGTCTCTTGACAGACAGTAGTTGCTGGATGTTTTCTGCTAGTAACTAAAAGGCTGTATCTTCTGGGGACTTGACAAGTATCCCCGGGGATCTTAAAGCAAGCCAAGAGAGCGCTGAGCTGGGAGGTGCACAAGGGAAGAGCACGCTGGGGCACAGCAGCAGTCCCAGGCTTTCACACTGCTTAGGATTCTGCCAACACCGTCTTCCCCTGGAGGCTGTGGTCAGATCTGTTACCAAGAGACCTTTCTTTCAGCCTCTCCGTTCACTTAATTCACAGTGCTGTCTAGATACAGGCTTGTCTCACCCTCTGCCATTGGGGAAGTCATGGCAAGTAAACTAACAAAGCTCCCAGGTCAGAGCAGTGCAGAAGAGACTAGCAGGTCAACCAGTGTCCCTGTCGTGCCTGAGCAAAGTGCTTGTCTGAGGAGACCTGACAGCTCAGGGTGCTCCCTGGGCCTGAGGTGGCTCCTGGAGGCAGGCTCTCACTGGGCAGAGCCCCGAGGGGTTCCCTGGAAGGCCTTGTTGAAGCAGATTGCTATCCGGTAGCATTCTGGCTGTTGGCACGAGGACTTGCCAAGTCCTGCTTCTAGCCTGGGGCCAGGAGCACAACTAGCAAACATGTCATGCAGAACAGGGAGGAATCCTCATCAGTCAGTCTCTGGGATGCACTGGGATACCAGCCTAGGAGCCCTGCCATGAGCCCATTTTCTAACCATCTGTTCAGCTGGGCCTCTGGCCTTAAGAGCTCCCTGGGTGGCGAGTTCCTGGGTGTTTTCCCTTTTCTCCAGCTCCAGCTGCATAGAACCCATATGGGGAAGCTGTGCTGAGCTCAGCAGCCTCCATCAGCAGGGCTAACAGTGCTCAGGCCTGTGTGGGAAAGCCCTGAACAAAGCTTTGGGTGAAGAAAACTGCCCTTTTAAAAAACCCTCCTCTCATCAGTCAGGTCACCCAGATCCACTGAAGGTAACTTCAAGGATCCCTAATCCCCTTTCTGAAGGGGATGGTGCCCCCAGTCACAGTGGGATGTGGTGGCCGTTGCTTTATCTTAAGCTTAAATCAGAGCAGGAATTGAAACACCTCCAGTGCTTCCTCTATTTCATAGAATGGTTTGTGTTGGAGGGACCTTAATGAGAATCTAGTTCCAACTCCCCTGCCACAGGGACACCCTCTTTACCTTGCTTCCTACCTGAAGCGACCCCAAGGCCTCTCACCTGCACACAGACCCTTGCATGAGTGACTTCCCTGTAGCCAGAAGAGAAACACTTGGTTTCCTACTGGAGCTGCAGGGCTGGGGTGCTCCAAGCAGGAGGTGCATCAAGTCCAGGTTTTCCAGGGTGTTTGTCCAAAGCCACACTTCAGCCCTTTTGTTTCAAAGAAGCAGAGATCACACAGCAGAACAACCACCTCAGCTGCTGTTGTGGGCACCCAGCTCTTACCCAGCTTAACTTAAAGGCCTCAGGGTGCCTCACCAACTACTGGAGTGCAATGCACAGCTGGGAGCTCCCAGCATTGCTGCCTCAATTCTAGACATGTTAACTCATCACTAGACCACAGTGTTCTCCGTAACGTGCCCAGAGCCCTGTCTCACCCCGCTCCATCCAAGCTGGCCCAAAGTATCGCCCCTCTCCCAGCTCACCACTCTCTTGCTGCTCTTCCCCTCTGTAGCGCAAACTTGTGTTCCCGCAGCTTCTGTCTCGTGACTGACCCTCCAGGTGCGCTGCTGTCCAGACCTGTGAGCTGCTGTTTGAGTGTCTGGGCTCGTGCATTTCTCTCAGACTTCGTGCTTTGTCCTTCCTGTTGATGCTGGTTTGTTTACTAACCTTTTTGTTTTGTTTCTTTGTAATTTGCTCAGTGTGAGGGAGATGTGAGTATTGACTGTGCTAACAGTGCTGTGATTTTTTATTTTTTTCTTTAACACCTCTCATTGTCTCTTTCCCATTTTAAATGAAAATTCTTATCCCATTGGGACTGGCCCTGGAGCATGTACTGAGCGTGGGCAGGGCTGTGGCTGCCTGGGGAAGGTGCCCCAGAAAGATGGGAGCATCTCTCGGCTGCCTGCAGCCCCTCTGGAGCATGAACTGAGTTCCATCAACGCTGCTTGCAAGCAGTGCTCAAGAGAGGCTTGGGATCTGGTAAAAACCCACTTGGGCTCCTTCGGCTTTAGGCAGGAGGAGGTCTGGTTGGGTGACAAGTCCCTCTCCTGGAAGGGAGACAGCCCAGAGACAATGACAGGCAGGTTGATCTGGTTGTGGTGCTGTTCTGTCCTCCAGACACCAGGGATCTGCTCGCTTTCCCCATTACAAGAGCAGAAGGGGGTGGGAGGTGACTCCCTTTTGACCACTGCTTGCAAATACGATTTGTCCACGCATAGGAGCGCAAGAGCAGCTTGCCTCCTTCATCCCATGTGCTGTGACTAGTTTTGGGACTCCCTGGAGACCAGGGAATGGGAGGAGAGGTTTCCTCAGGTGCTCTCGATCCTTCCCCTCAAAAGAAAAAGCACAAGAATTAATTCCTGCAAGACATCTCCTCTCCCCACAGGGAGGAGTGAAGCCAAGTTGCTGTGCTGGCCTCAAATCTCACTGGCGCATTTTCCTCCCTGTGTTCAGTTCTAACTGGTAACAGGAATTGCTCCTCCTTATTCCTTCCTCCAGCCATCCCCAAAACTCCTGGATGGTTTAAAAAAACCCTCTTCTTGTTGGGATTGCCTGGCTGCTCTTCCACACACTGGTCACTCATTCCAGCAGGCTGCTCAGGGAGCTGCAAATTGGGTCAGCGTGTATAAGCAGTTCTAGGTGAGCGGCAGAGAGATTAACCTGGGAGAGGCAGCATGGGGCCTGAGAGGCTTAACAACGCAGTTGGGCCGCAGCTGGATTGTGTGCCAGGCCTTCCACAAGCCTGGTTTTGGCTTAGCTGAGTAGATACCACATTATGTGATTGTTAGCAAGCCCACTTCTGTGGGAAGGTGGACTGGATCCCTCCATTCCCAATTTCCTGCTCCAGAGCAGAGGTTTAGCTATGGAGAGGGTAGCATGGAAGTTCTCTGACCTGGAGACTGAAGGGTCATACGCTACCTTTGGCTGTGGTAAAGCTTTGGGCTAGATCTGCTTTGGCTAAACCGTGTCTTTCACTGAAAACAGCAGGTCTGGGTCTGTTAGGAGGAAATTTTTCACAGAAAGGGCCATTGGGCACTGGCAGAGGCTGCCCAGGGAGGGGGTTGAGTCACCTTCCCTGGAGGGGTTTAAGGCACAGATGTATGAGGTGCTGAGGGACATGGTTTAGTGTTTGATAGGAACGGCTGGACTCGATGATCTTCCAACCTGGCTATTCTATGATTCTATGAAACGTGCCCCGAGGCTTGATAAGAATAAGACAAGTAGATGTGTTTCTTTAAAAGGCACCGTATAAAGAACATCTGATGCCAGTAAACACGCCTACTTTAAGGATGAGCCACTGCACGGGGACACTTCTAGGACTGCAGGTGGGAAGCAAGGAGAGAGAGAAGGTCCTTCCCACTGGACTGTGTCAACACAACATGAGCAACCTGCTGGCTGCAAGGGAATGGGAAATGCATTAGGGACTGGGAAATGCATTAGGAATTGTGCTGTCTCATCTCCACTCCAGCGGGGCACTGTGTGAGCAGGGAGCTGCAAGCGCAGAGTTTCTAGCAGTAGAAATATCTGTGCTTCAAGTACCAGTACGACTGCCTGGGCGAGTCCACAAGCCTGGTTTCCACACACCACTGCTCACACTGCCAGGAGACCTCCCTCCTACCATCCCCTAAGAATTTTAACTAATCTCCCAGCACAGACAGGAAAACACACCCAATCCCTTCTTCCATCCGTTGCCCAACTGACTCCTGTTGACTCTTCTACGTGACTCGTACATGAAACTGTATTCCCCCACTAGGCTGTGCCTGACTTTCAGGAGACTAGACCTCGTAATTACATTCTCTCCGCCAGCGCATCAGCGGTAAGATTGCCTCCTGCTAGATGTTGCCTCTCCGACCTCTTCCTGACCCTCTCTTCACCCGACTTAAACTCAGGCCTCGTGCTCTGCTGTTTTCAACATTTTAATGTGACATGGGCTGCCCCGGGTTCCTCTGACTCAGCTTTAAGGATGCGGATCCACCCTGTGGGGTGCACGGTCAGGGTCTGGCACTTCTGCTGCTCGCTTTGCTTTCCGGTTTCTCTGCCAATCTGTTTCTATATTTTTTCATGGGAATCTTCTGACAGGCTTTTTATTGCTAGTGGGGCAACCGAAAGGAGAAAAACCTCAAAGCTTAACCCTTCTGGGTGGTTCCAGCTGTTCTCTGGCAATGTCACATGCACAACTACCTGACCGATACTGTGATGTCAGTGCTCAGAGGCTTTGTCGCTGGTCAAGAGAAGCAAAGGTGGAGGAATCTGCCACCTATCGCGTCAGTAATGCTGTAGGCTGGCAGGGCAGGCTTGTCTCCTCTGCAAAGAGAGGTCAATCCTTTTCCTTTCATCTCAGGACCTGTCTGTTGGGGGCTGTTATGCAATCAGATGCGTTGCGGGTGGGTGAATAGCCCATCGCCTCTCTGCTGTCTTGCACTGAGTGGCTGTGGTCAAGCAATTGACTCTCCACGCTGCGTTCATGGCTCCCCATCGCACAATGTCACATTTCTCGTTAAAATGTTGAAAACTGATCATCCTGCTGCCAAAATAGCATTCAGAACAACACTGATGCCTGATAAGAATAATCTGGGAGTGGAAGGGCTGGGGAGCAGAATCTGTAGAGGTGAAAAAAGACAGCCCAGCCTCCTACCAAACAAAAAGCACCATGAAAATCAGTTGGATTTGGTTAATGGGCAACCCGTCCCATTTGGAGAAAGAGGCGTGTCTGAGCTGGTAGCATCAGTGTTAGTTCCCAGGAGAATCTGTCCTAACCTTCTTGGAGAGTGATGCTGGGATCAGAAATAGCTTTGCACAATAGCTAGAAAACTATTTCCGTAGTTACCTGGCCTGGTGATGAGGCTGCTTAGGAAGCAGCTGATACCAGTGATGCTGTAGCAATTACTCAGTTTCCATCTCTCCTAGCACAGCAACCAGCAGGGAGCCTGTGGCTTCTCCCCTGCAAAGATCTGTTCCAAGGACAGTGCAATAGTGGGTTACAACTGAGCTGTAGGAGGAGAGAAACTGGATTTTCCCTGCCTCGGAATACTTGTGATTAGACCAGGGTATCCTGATCACTCCCTGAGGCTTTCTAAAGCAGACCTGAAGGCAAGCATTTGCGTGACGGGCATTAGCATCTTGCAGAGTGCCCAGATGCTTGGTTGGACACGTCTGGTCATCACCAAACCGCAAGCTGATCTGCTCTTGCTGGATTGCAAAGCTGTTCTGGGGAGCAGCTGCAAAGCACAGAAACACGACAGGAGAATTAGGTTTTTGGAGAGGGGTTTAGCCCGCAAGTGTCTACCCTGGCATGTCTGCCTGATTCAGTGGTGCCTCTTCAGAGCCCTGCTAGAGAAGCTCTGGCAGCGATGGTGACAGGGGACAGTCAGAGAGGGCTCTATTTGCTCTAGATAAGCAGCCAGCTTCGACCTTCATCACTTAATCATGTTTGATAGTTGCACAGCAGGACCTCCTACCAGGAGTTGTCCTTGTGCCTTCCAAAACTATCCACTTCAGAGGCTGCGACTGGTGGCTGAAGGGCCACCTGACATCCAGCTGCACTAGCAGGAGTGACTGACATAACAATTGGCATCTCTAGTGAACTAAAACCTAGGCTGAGCCCCAGCTGCTCCCCAGCTCCGTGCAGGTAGGACTGCTTTGCCACAAGCTCTCTAATCCCAGCATTCATCCCAAGGGGTCAGGCACTGCAGCAAGGTAGGAGCTCTTCACGCTGTTGCTCTGCTTTTCTTCCAGGCAAGAGTCTTTGCCCTCCTTTAGCCCTAATACTTACTGACAGCATAAACCCGTGGGTGCCGCTGGCCTTGCTGCTGAGCTCTGCTCCCTTCTGGAGGGAGAGGGGTTGCTTATGCCCAGGTAACAACTTTGTCTTACAGGTGAGCAAACAGGTCAGCTCTTTCCTGGACCACATGCCCTCAGCAGGGCTCTGATTTGGCTTCTAAATTTATGTTGGTTTTTAGAGAGGTGGATAGCAGGGTGCTTTTATTCTTGCTCTTCCATGACAGGAGGGCTTAGATGGAATTAAATCCACCTGGTGGCAAGCACCTACCTTGTTTTGAATGAATTGGAGGCTGAGGAGCCATTTCTCCTCTCTCCCACACTGACCTTTTGGTTTTTTGTGTAAGAAGGTGTACGTGGGCTGTGCAAGCCTAAACATCCCTTTCTCTCAGACCCTGCCGCTCCTAGGAGCGATTCCAAGAAAAACACATTGAGTACCTCTCAGAGGGTCAGGTAAAAACTGTCCCACAGCATCCAGATAAGAAAACCTGTGGCCAGAGTGAAAGCTTCCCAGTGCCCCTAGAGTAAACCTTTCTCCAGGAACACAAGGATGTGCTGACCAGGGCACAGTTCAGCCTAGGACCTGCTTCCCAGGTGCCTACAGAGATCTTCCAGCCCTCTGCCCTCCAGATTCAGAGCTCTTGGACTGAGAAAGGGGTTCGTGTCCCCACATAAGGCTGAAATGTCCCAACCCTTACTCGAGCTGGTTTCTGACTTAGAGTAAGGCCTCCTGGCCTCAGTGCCCCAAGCACTGCACTGGGACAGGTTGCAGTCCTACCAAAACTCCACTCCAATAAAGGGAGGTGCTAGTAAGGCTGCTTACTTTGGATCAGGAGCTGCTGGCCAGAGAGGCAGAAGCTGGAACAGGCAGCAAGCCAAGGAGCTGCTGTAACACCTCAGGTGCTCCTCATATTGGCTGGTGATGTTGTCTTGGCACCTGGGGTGACCCCAGCGCACGTGAGGCTGGTTGCTGGTGCGCAAACCTCAGCAAGGTTCAGCTGGGAGACCTTGGGTCTAAAACAGGGCGTGTTCTGCCTCCTACACCACAGCATCCAGCCTGGAGCTTCAGGTTTAGCAGTGCCACAGTGACTTCCCCGAACTGCAAAGGGGACATCAGACCATCTCCTGGTCCCACTGATTTAAGCCAGTGTGGTTCCATCCACCCAGGGTGATTTCATGTTGGCAGGGCTGAGGGAGTCGTCGTTTGCTGAGGAAAGGCCAAACCAAGGACCTCTGGGAGGGATCAATGTGTTTTTCTACCCCTTCTACCCTTTTCCTGTGCGTGACTTTTGTTGTCGACTGTTCCGTGTCCTGGAGCCAGATCCCAGCAGGCAGCTGGCAGCGTTGTGCTGCCCCAGATGTGCCCCATGGATGAGGAGCACGAGGTTTGGCCTGGCTCAAAGGCACCATCCAACCATTGCTTCATCCTTCCTGCGGCTAAACGGAGCACAGTCTGACTGGATTAAGATCCCAGTAACCTGAGCTCCGTCTGCCTGGAGCTCACGGCACTTCCCAGGTCCTGTTTGTGGGTTCAGGCAGCTCACTTGCCTCTCCACAATCCTAAAAGAAGGGCTGTCCTTCAACAACAACCTCTGAAGGCTTCTGTAATGTAACTTTTGCTGCTCAGAGGATGCTGCTGCTCTTTCTGGAGCCCGTTGAATGCCAATTGCTGTAAGAGCCCTGGCAGGGAGCAGATGCTGCTGGCTCAGGCTTACTCTGCTATTGTGAAACTGAGCTCGAGGGGGCAAGAATGAAGGGAAGGGGCATCGATCTGGCAGCTGCCGCTGGGTGAAGGGCTAAGCTTGTCCCTGGAACTGCCCTGCTGTGTCCACGGAGCATCCTTGCCCCTTGGTGTTAATGCCGAGTGCTTCTCGACGTCTCCAACACTGATCTCCTTTCCTGTTGCTCTGTGGCCCCTACAGCTTTGGAGCGACGAGGTGGAAAAAGTAAGTACCCAGCTGGAATTGTGTTCGAACCTTCTGGGGGTGCGTTTAGGGGGTGGGGAGGGATGCAGATTCCTTCCTGCTCGTGTGCCTGCGTGGATGCAGGGGAGGATGAGCTGTTGTCCTGGCAGTGGCTGGGGAAGAGCCTGCCCCGTGGGCTGTTTGGCTACCCTGGTGCAAGGGCCTTCCTAGGCAACCAGGTGTTTGTGTGTCCGTGATAAAAGTCAACTCTGAGAGGCCTGCACTGGTGCCACAGGAGCAGAGGTGACGTGATTCAGCTCTCCTTCTGTGGCAGAAGCCCTGCCTGCTCCAGTTTTGCATGTGCCATGCATTCATCTCTAGGAGCCCCTCACCTGCTTGTTCTGGGGTCTGAGCAGGAGCTCCAAGCAGAGCTGAAGCGAGGACAGAGAATTCCCCCATGGAACAGCCCTGGATGCTGGAGGGAACAGCTCTGTCAGGGCAGCAAGGAGGGGAGTTTGGAGCCTATCATGGAGTTGATGCTGTCTGGGTGAGCTACTCTCACCCTTCTGAGTGGATCAATGGAGGCAAAGTCCCAGATGTTTATTTTCTGGGCTCTGCAAGGGGATGGCCTCGTCCATGAAGATGGATGGAGGGCTGCTAGGGGACTAGAGATGAGGGTGAGCTCTGTGAGGAGTTACAGCACGGTGTGGGGCTTCCAGAGAGACCTTCTGGGATCCCCCTGCCCCTCACGCCTCAAACAGCAGATATTAGTCTCAAGCCTGAACTGCAAGGTGGTAGAATGGCACGTTCCTGCATGCTGTGCGTGGTGCACCCTGTTACTGCCTTACTCCAAATGCTGCATCCCAGCAGAATGGCTTGTTTTGAACCAGCTCATCCTGCACTTTAAGTCCTTCAGTCCCTCAAACAAACGAGCTGGCTGCGCTCGGCTCTAAGCCTGCAAGGCCCTGTGCATCTATCGTGAGACGCAGCAGTAAACTTCAAATTTCTGCATGTCTTGGAGAAGCACAGGACTGGAAGGGAGCTCCCAGTTCACAGCCTGGTGCTGGATTTATAGCAAACCACAGCCTGCAGCTGCTCAGAGCCAGCAGGAAGAGGCAACGGGTCTAATCCCAGGCAGCTCCAACTGGAGCTGGGTCTGCCTGGCAAAGGTGGGAATCTGTGCCCCTACCAGGGTCTCTGCTCAGCTCCCTGGAGCGAGAATCTCTCGGTGCTTTGTAGGGCACTAGTAATTCCTATGACATCCCCCCCATTCTCCTTTAAATAATCCCTTTCATACAGAGGATGCAAAAAAATAGATCAGTTGTAGCTTAAAATAGATAAATCTGATTACAAGGCAGCCCGAGTGTTTCTTTGTTCCAGCCTGGCTGTTCCACAGCCCTGGTAGCACTGGTGCCGGGTGGGAGAGGGAATGATCCCAGCAGCTCCTGGCTCACTCTGCTGACCAGGTCACCCTGCTCAGAACCACCCGTGATGTGGCTTCTGCTCTGCACCCCTCAGGATTAGCTCTTTGAGGTCATGTGCCAGGTTGATGGGAGCATTTCCAACACAGCAAAAGGAACTCGGTTGCAGCCCCAGTGCTGTGCAGGAACCGCTGCAGCCCCCGGAGAAGGGGAAAAGGACACAGAACCCTTCCTCCCCTCCTTCCAGTGAGCTGTAGCTGAGTGGGCATCACTCTTCTGTGCCATCCAAAGAGTGAACGGGCATGTTCCGCTTGGTGATAAGGAGTAACACATGCTAGAGAGAACAGAGTGTCTGTGTGTCACCCCTTTCCCTCTGGCAACAGGGAGGGGAGAGCAGACACCAGGGCACCCGACTTCTCCAGCCGTTCTGGAGCTTTTCTCTGCGAGGATCCACCTGGGTGTTCTGGTACTGACTGGTTGGTAATTGGGGTCTCTGGTATCAATCTGTGTTTGGATTCCCAGTGTTTGCTGCCTAGCTGCCTCCTCAGAACCACTGCTGAATTCCTCCAAGCTCAAAATAAGTAACGAGCTTCAGAGGGGAGCCTTGGGTAGAAGCTGGGTTGGTAGGTAGTCAGTAAGAGTGATTTGGTAAATGCTTCCTGGCCTCAGCCTTTGTTCTGTGGGGACAAAAATGATGCCAGCAGCAGCTGCACTGCTGGAGAGAAGCTTAGGGAGGCTGTCATGTTCCTGTAGCTGAAGGCTTAGGAAGAGGGGGTAAAAGGACAGGTGCTGGCATGGGACTGGCTTTCCACATACATCAGGATCAGCAAAACCTCTCCATCTTCATGTTCTAGTCTGGTGGGAGCAGGAACTTGGAAACTTAATGCATCTGTCTTGAGCTGCCATTCCATGACATGCAGTGATCAAGCAGGAATCAAGCTCAATTACAGCCAGAGGCCTCTGGGATCCTCACTCAGGGTGTCCTGTGCTCAATGCTCAGTGTCGCAGGAGCGCGTGGACCCCACTGAGCCAGCAGCACACTTGTCTCTGTGCCAAAATAAGGGTTTGGCAGAGGAGGCAGGTGTCACCTCTCCCTGGAAGCGGCAGAAGAGGGGTCCTTGCCTTGCGCTGTCTCGAACCCCCTGTCCTGTGTTGCAGGCGGAACATGAGCTGCGGCTCACGCAGACGGAGTTTGATCGACAGGCAGAGGTGACACGTCTCCTGCTGGAGGGGATCAGCAGCACACACGTGAGTCTCCCGAGGTAACTGGGGGTGACAGGGACCATGGTCTCTCGGCTCCTTCCTCTAAGAATGCCAAGAAGGCCAATGGCATCTTGGCTTGGATCAGAAACGGCATGGCCAGCAGGGCCAGGGAGGTTCTTCTCCCACTGGACTCAGCACTGGTGAGACTGCTCCTTGAATTCTGTGTTTAGTTCTGGGCCCCTCACCACAAGAAGGATGTTGAGGCTNAGGTTTAGGCAGAACATTAGGAAAAAAAATTCATGGAAAGGGTCATTGGTCACTGGCAGAGGCTGCCCGGGGAGGCAGCGTCCCTGGAGGTGTTTAAGGGATGGGTGGATGAGGTGCTGAGGGACATGGTTTAGTGTTTGATAGGAATGGTTGGACTCGATGATCCAGTGGGTCTTTTCCAACCTGGTGATTCTATGAGTCTATGGAGCCTGTGCTGGGAGCAGAGATAGAACAGGTCATAAAGTTGGATAATACAGCAACCTCCTTGTGAGACCTATAACTACAAACCTGCACAGGCAGTGCCGCTGTGGCACCTACACTTCTGCAGTCCTTGAGAAGCTTCCAAGGCAGAAAAAAACCTAGTTCTTCTCTCACTAGAGCTGTGGACTAGCTACATGGGCAGGGCTGGGGTGCCTGGAGCAGCCTCCTTGCTGAGATCACCCTTGGACATTCCCAAACTTGACAGATTAGTGTATTCAAGTGAACCAAGTAATTGTTTTACAAACTGGCCTGCACAAACCCACACCCTGGGTGGGAGGGAGGGTGGCAGCTGCAAGAAGAGAGTTGTTGTGCGATGCTGCCAAACTCACAGAGCACCTCACTGTCCTCCTTCCTCCAGGTGAACCACCTTCGCTGTCTCCACGAGTTTGTGGAGTCTCAGACCAACTACTATGCTCAGTGTTACCAGTACATGCTGGACCTGCAGAAGCAGCTGGGCAGGTGAGCCAAGAGACGGCTTTTGCTTCTCTCGGGGTTTCTCCCACATCCAGTTACCCCCAGCTTAGCATCACCCGCTGTAACGCTGGAGAGGAGTCAAAGCCCCCTCCAAGCTCTGACAGAGCTTCTGAGCGTGTGGATCAGTGAGCAATACCAGGGGCAGTGCCTTTGCCATTGGATTCATCTGGGTTTCTACATTCATCTCAAAGCACGATGGCCATGAGAGTTCAAACATTCTTGCTCTAAATGAGTTAAATCGCATGGGAGACATTCCTGTTGCCAAGCAGCGAGCCTGAGCGTGCTCGGCTGCTGCAGTAACCAACTCCGTGCTGCCGTGGGTGCGGGCAGGGTTACCTGTCACAGCAGCATCGTGGCCCAACTTGGGAGGGGCTGGTGCCCGTGCGTGATCACTCACAACTCCTCTTCCATTCTTTTCCATGCTTGCAGCTCCAAAGGAGAAATGTAAGTAAGATGTTGCACGGGACTGGCTCTAAGAGCTCTCCACCACAGCCAGACTCTTGAGTCTGTGCAGACTGAGATCAATGGCAGGAGGTTTAACAAGGCCAAATGCTGGGTCCTGCACTTGGGGCACAACAACCCTGAGCAGCTACAGACTAGGAAAAGTCTGGCTGGAAAGATGGTGGAGGAGAAGGACCTGGGGGGGTTGGTTGACAGCGACTGAACATGAGCCAGCAGTGGCCCAGGTGGCCAAGAAGGCCAGTGGCATCTTGGCTTGGATCAGAAACGGATGAGGAGCTGAGGGACATGGTTTAGTGTTTGATAGGAATGGTTGGACTTGATGATCCAATGGGTCTTTTCCAACCTGGTGATTCTATGATTCTGTGACTTGCGAGGAAGGCCAGCAAGGGCCAGAGCAGAGGGGGTAGTTGCAGATAACGCGAGCGAGCTCCATTACTGTGTCTAGAAAGCCTGAGAGCCTCCAGCTCTGGTGTCCAGCTTAACTGCACAGTGACTGTCCCCGTCCCAAAGAACTAGCAGAGTAACCAGGTACCACAGACAATGGAAGAGCAGGGCAAGGACACGGCCCTGTGGAGCCAGGGGAACGGCCACAGAGCCAGAACAGCCCCTGCCCAGACCCCTTCAGTCCCACTCTCAGCATGTTGGGTGCCAGTCCTCTAACGAGACACTACAACCCAAGTAAACAGATAAACATGGGCTGTTATGTAGCCTCAGCACCCAAGGCCTGAGTGTGTTTCCCTGTTGTAGGGGCAGCATAGGTACATTACAGCTGTTAGCTGGAACTCTGTGGTTTTAACGACTGAAAGCATGAGCTCACTCTTGTTTTCTCACACCAGAGCCTTACTAAACTCTGCTTTTAACCCCTGTGTAAGATTTTCAGGCACGTTCGTAGGCAACGCAGAGTCCACCTCTCCTCCCGCGGCTGCTACCTCTCCTCCAGCCGTTGCTGCTGCCACGCTCCCTGCGGTGCCAACCATTCCTGTTGTGCCCACGATTGTCGGGGTGCCCAACACCGTGGCAGAGGGTGTCCTGAATCCCAATGAAGTCAAACCTCCTGCCAGCGGGACACGGAAGGCCAGAGTCCTCTATGATTATGAAGCCGCTGACAGCACCGAGCTGGCGCTTCTTGCAGATGAGGTTGGTAACTTTTCTTTGCATTGAGTTTAACTGCCTCTAGCGCCCATCACGTGCTCAGCAAGGTTCTTGGTTATTCTCCTTGCCCCTAGAAACCCTGTTTTGTGGAACTGCTAATGAAGTCTTTCCCTTGATGCTCGTATTCACTGAGTTGCAGTGAGCCTGTGCTCATGGACATTTGCTGTTTATCACCCCAATAACTCTTCTGTTCCTGCTGGAGTCTGGCTGTACCCAGCTAACAAAATCTCCTGGTACTTGGTACCCTGAGCTAGAGCTGCCTTGTTTGAGAGCAGCTGCTGGCTGGGGGCCTGGTCTGATCACGCTGAGAAAAATGAAAATTCAACGAATTTCAAACTTTGCTGTCAACTGGACTGAACCGTGCTATTGGGAAGGGATGACACGGCAGTATCGAGCCACCCTGTCTGCAAAAATACCTTAAGTCAATTTGGAGAATGAAAAGGCAACAGGGACGGTCGGGCAGACGGCTGCAGCTCTTTTATTAAAGCTGTGGGTAGCCCCAGGGAAGGGGGAAGGATGCCTGCTAAATGAACTGCAGGAGTTATTGTTCTCCCCGTGCCCGTCTGCTTGTGTTTCTCGGCTCTGCGAGGTCCTGTCTAACGCCGTCTTCTCTCCCCAGATGATCACTGTGTACAGCCTGCCGGGCATGGATCCAGACTGGCTCATAGGGGAAAGAGGGAACCAGAAAGGGAAAGTTCCTGTCACTTACTTGGAACTGTTAAGTTAAATGTTTCCAGGAAGAAGAATGTACAAGCAGAATGCTCCCCTCGTCTCCTGGCACTTCTAACGCGGATTTCTTCATCTGAGACCATCGCTCTCTTCAGGGTCGACACTCCATTGCTAAAGCGGGAATTGTGGGAAAGAAGTAAAACTTCCAGTAAGGTTTTGGAAAAGGGCTGATAGCACCCAGGACTGAATTTATTAACTCCCAGTGCAGACTGCTTTGAGGTTAGTCGTGATGGCATGAGTTCCTGTGATTACTTTTTCCTACCCTACCCTAGTCTTGTTCACGGCCGTGGCTTTCCCCGGGCCAGCACGCTGTCCCCCTCAGCAGCTGCTCACGGAGTTTGAGTTTCCCTTCCCTCGTGTCTGGTGTGGGTTACAGTCTGTCCCTCATCCTCTGTTTTTCAGCCATAGAATTACCCGAGTCAAACCATCAAGCATTCCAGTGGGGAGGTGCCCCACGCAAACCCTCCGATATGTTCTAGCTCCTGATTTTAAGAATTTGGAGCCCATTAAACCCTTCCACCTCGCTCACCTGTGGGAGAGCAGGAAGGCAGCTCTGCGGGCCGTGCTGGGTGGTTTCAATCCAGAGCCGCCCTGTACAGCTGGAAGGAAACGTCTTTGTGAAGAACAACCTCATACCATAGGGCCTTGCCTGTCGAAAATCCAACCTCAGTGCAAAGGACCACGCATCCTGCTTGCGTTTCCTCGGAGAAACTTGGACTGCAAAGAGTTTACAAGCTTTTTTTTTTTTTTACACGCTTTGCTCCCTGTGTTGATTGTCCAGGCTTTTCTTTCAGTGTGTCTGTTCCAGGCATGGTTGAGCCTGACTTTACTTTCACCTGAGCTCACGGATTTAACTAGCACTCAGCAGTGAGCACTCCGTGCATCCCAGAGCAGGGAAGGGCAACCCCACTCACTGTTCTCTCCAGCAGGAGCCACGCACACGCAGAACCACCCCGGCTGCCCTCGAGGTAGCGGTGGTTTAGCTCGAAGGGAGCACTTAGGTGCGGGGATGTCTTTTCATCCTGCAATGAGCTGTGCAGCTGGAGCTCAACCAAAGGATTCTCACTGCTGTGTAACCAGTTCTCCGCTCCAGCTGGATGGAAGAGAAACTCGCCTGCACCGAGCTCTGTTCACGACCTTCCCCCTTGGTATGTCAGAACTAACTTTGCTTGTTTATGGATCTTTTGCACTTTTCCCCCCCTGGTATTGTGACCACTGTAATGTAACAGGGCACGGAGCACCTGTCTGTGTAGGGCTCATGGTTTTCAGCACTTATTTGCCAATAAACAAACTGCCTGAGCTCCTGCTTCCGCATCTTGTGTGGGAACGGGGCTGCTCTCTCTCTCCCTCTCCAGCCACACAAGCGGCTCAGGTGGGAGCTGTGCCCTTAAACCAGCCCAAGCCTTGGCAGCCAGCAGCAAAGCAAAACGGAGCTGCTCCTCCTCCCTGGCCGAGCCCAGACTCTTGTTGTGCCTCAAGCTTGTTAAAACCTTGCGTTTCCTCTGCCAGCCGCACATCTCAGTTGTACTACAGGCTCGGGAGCGCTCAGAAACAAGAGCTCCCCCTGAACCTGAAGTAGAGCAGCAGCACGATTTCAGCTGCTGAGAGATTGGAGATGCCATTCTAGATCTAAGAGACTGTTTTTGTTGTTATGGAAACTAGAGCTGCTGCTAATTTAAAATCCTAAAGCCTTGTCCCTAGCACCCAGCTTGGAAAGAACTCCCGGGAACAGCAGCTGTTGGAATGCTCTGCAGCGTAGCAATAGCGCTCAGTTGTCCTAGTTGAATTCCAATGAAATGCACTGGAGAAATGGCATCAATGCTCTGTTTTAATCAGTTCTATAATTGCTGTGATTACCACTGCCTCGGTTCTACCCCTCCCTACTCCCCTCCCACCTTCCAGGATGTGTTATCTTTCCCTCAAGCTACTCAACTTCCCTGGTGTATTAGAGAAAGAGGAAGAACAGCTTTGGCAAAAACAGCAGCAACTTAATGATGCAGAAAATGGTTGTTCTTCCCTCAGAACAGCCAGAAGGAAACGTGCTCCTGGCGGCAGCGCTCCCTTCCCTCTGCACTAGAAAAGAGCACACGAAAAGACTGGCTCTCTACAGGGATTACACTCTCCTGCTGCTTATTTGCAGATGCTGTGAGCCAGGGTGACTGGAGGCTGTTCCACCCTCCTCTGCAGCCACGGGGCAGTAAGGGTGCAGCTCGGGGCTGGGATGCCGCTGCCCACGCGATGGTTGAGCCCAAACACAGACATAACCAACATCAGCTGCTGTTCTTTACTGTCTGGCACCAAGGGCTCCTGCCAGCACCATAAACTTTCACTCTGAATAAGTATCTAAACGTCTTACTTTCCCCTAAATTCTCCTCCCCATTGTTAAACACTAATAACATGACTACCATGCTGTGTGTGACTTCAAAAGCTGAGACAGAAGACACCTACGAGAGCTACTAAATGACCAGCCCAAGCCCTACTGAAGCGACTTCTGGCTTTACTCCCTCTCGCCATTGCTACCTGTCTCCATTTCTTCTGCTCTGTGCAGTTCTTCATGTTTGCACTCAGAGTAACAGGTAACTCCAGGCTTGGGGCTGTCACACTACCTCCCTTGCTCTCAGAGCAGCATTTGGAAGGTCATCAAGCCCCACTCCCTTCTACCTTAAGACTGCTTTGCTCCAGCCACCTAGTTCAGACCTGCAGGGCAAGCAAAACTCAATCGAACAAGCGTGTTAGAATATCACCATCACTTAAGCTTATAAGGAGAAAAAAACCCAAACTCCAAGCACCATAACCCGATTTTCTCACTTTAGTCTCTTAAAAGCATCAAGATTAAAAAGGTTCTTGCTGGTAAAGCAATCAAGTGCCTCTTTAGGAAAGTAGTGGTAGGTTACCGGCTCAAAGCTACACTAAAATTTGTTTTCTTACCATAGTTCTGTCTAGATTTCAGGCTTTACTTTAAGCCATAGTCACTGACCTCTTTGTATCTCCATCCACCGCTGAGCCCTGGACCATTGAAGGGTTTGTTGCTCTACTTGAGAGCGCTGCAAGGGCACGATGCAAGTGTAGATGTTTCTTCTAGCTGGAGCCTGCAGCCCACACCACAACGTGCGACTCAAGTCACTCCCAAGGAATATTTTGTAGTGGTGCTCGCTTCAAACCTCCTGTGAGTTCCCCAACGCGAGAGAGACAGGGAGTGGGTGTGGGAAAGCCGAGGGAACCAACCTTTGATTCTAATCGCTTTCTGATTGTCACTCCCACGCTTCGCAGCGCTGTGAGCTGCGACTTCAGCCCAGCCAACGCAGCAGAGCCCGATGCAGACGGTGCAGAGTTGGTGCTGCAGGCGGCTGCGCCCAAAACAAAACCATGAACCCAGCTGCTGTCTATAAAGGTTTTAATATCAGTATAAATAGGGCACAGTTACAAAAACCCGCAAGACTGGAGCAATGGAATTTGGACTTGAAAACACTGAATGAGGCCTCGCTCTTCAGAAACACTCGCGACACACAGACTGCAGGGTGAAGGGAAGGCGTGAGCACACATACACTGTCTTGCCTTGAACCATTCAGTACAAAAATAGCAGTAGAAAGATGGTCTCTGAATTGCTGGCTGATCCCTTGGTTGCGCCTTAGCTGGAGCCTGCTGGACTGCAAGGGAGAGGCGGATCGCACCTTGTGGTAAGAGCTGAGCTAACGCCCAGAGGGAAGTTTGTCCCCTCTCTCCATCCAGCCCCAGCATCCCCAGCTGAGGTACAAGCTATAAAAATAAAGGTTTTGACTGTTCAGCATTCGCACGCAGCCAGAACACTCTAGAGACAGAGCGAGCAGGCTGTGCGCGCAGGCCGATCGCTGGAGAGCCGCTCCCGGCTTTCCTTACATTCACTCTGCTGCTGGGTTACAAGAGTTCCATGGGATCTCGCGGCTAAAGTTACAGCTCGGTTTACACCGCTGCCCACACCAGGCCCCAGGCCTCCCTCCCTTTCCCACTCCTCGGTACGAGCTCTGCCAAAGGTGCCGCCTTCTGCAGTGGGTGTGAATCATTCCAGTGCAAGTCCTGAAAAGGGAGGCAGGGGCAGGGCGGAATCTATCTCTGCACGTGCCGGACAAAGGCCTGCACGAGCTGAAACAAAGGCTCCTGCCCCTCGGGACCCAGCTTGGTGGAAGACTTTCCTTGGGGAGAGGGAAGGACCCCGCTGGCAGGTGAGGAGGGGCCACCGCGGCGGAAGTAACGAGACAGGCTGGAGAGCAGAGTACTCTGAAATCAGAAGTGGGTAACAGGTTAGCTTCTCTCCAAGGCCCTGCCCAGACAAGGTGCCGGTGGCACAGGACAGGCTGCAGAGTGTGCAGCACAAGACACCCTTTCCTTGGGGAATATAGAATCACCAGGTTGGAAAAGACCCACTGGATCATCGAGTCCAACCATTCNTCTTCTCCAGGCTAAACACCCCCAGCTCTCTCAGCCGTTCCTCATCAGGCCTGTTCTTCAGCCCCTTCACCAGCTTCGTTGCTCTTCTCTGGACTCGCTCCAGAGCCTCAACGTCCTCCTTGTGCTGAGGGGCCCAGAACTGCCCTACAGGGCAGCCAAAGGAAAATGACCTTCTCCCACAAGACACGTTTCCACCAAACAGCGAGGAAGGACAGTCCAAGCTCTTACCAGCTCAGAGCTGAGCTCCTGTTTCATCCGCTGCTTGTCACGGGGATGCACAGCTGGGTCTCTCAGGTACCGAACGGCCTGGGAGATGAGCAGGTAGAAACAGTTTTCCATTGTAAACATGAGCAGAGACCTGTGCAAAGAAACACATGTCAGCAGGAGCCAAAAAGGGCAGCGGCTCTAGTTTCAAGACCAAATACTCCTAGAAAGACTTCACACAGAGGAAATGTATGAGGGAAGGTTGTTGCTGCCCACATCCTGCTCCAGCAGCGATACCCAGAAGCCACCATCTGGAGATCAGAAACCCCTGCTGGCAGTCAGGGAAGTCTGATTTAAATATAGTGGTAAATAAGCATCAAACAACTTGGATCACTGCATGACGATGGGATTGGCTTCACAAACCCCCCAAAGAAAAATCCCTGCTTGCTTTGGGGAGCTTCTGGTGGGCTGTCTGAACTCCTTGGATTCGGAGGGAGCAGCTCTGAAGCTACATGAAGGCATCTAAACCTCAGTTCTGACCTAAGGAACATGAGGTTCTGCTCCTTGGCCATGGCTACATCAAACAGCAATAAACTCACTTGAGGATTTTGGTTCCCTCTTGCGTATTCAGCCCTGCAGCCTGAGGGAAAGGTTCCTTCTTCTTATCCAGCTTAAAAGGAAAAAGACACAGGAATTAGAGACCAGAGAGACAGAACAGGAAACACTCTCCAAAGCATCAGCTGGACGATCAGCTCCGAGATCACGGCAGCTGCTGTGCTGTCCCAAACACAAATGGCCAGTACCTCTCCCAGCATGTTAAGGGTCACGTTGACTGTGGCAAGGAGGGTCCCAAAGGAAGGAGCGACATCCGAATCAAAGGCTGGCGTGGTGAAACTCAGAACGAAGAGCATGTTGTACTCGGCGAGGTCCAGCGACTGTGGAGAAACAGGAAAAGGCAGTGAGCAACCCGAGGCCATGAGGACGCTGTTGTCATAGTGGCAGGAACACCTAGTCCCTGTATCCCGCTTTTTGTGCGGAGAATAGAAGCACTGAGATGATTCCCCAAATCTCAGGCATACAGACAGAGCAGGTACTGCCTGCTAAGTTTCCCTCCCACAGTTCCCCTCACACAACGAGTTTNCAAACTGGATTTAAGCCTTGCTGGGTTATGGGTCTCCTCCAGCAAGGTTACACAAACACTCGTTGTGCAGATCACACGAAGTGTGATCTGCACAACGTGTGTTTGTGTAACCTTGCTCAGCCAAGTCTTCCTTTCACACTGATCCGTGCCCAATTCCTAAAGTGAATTCCTTGCGTCCCACCTTCCCTGTCTTGAGGAGGACAGACTGTGCCTCACAGACCCAAAACATCACTCAAAATGCTGGAAACTCCCCCACGTCGCTCCTTTTCCTCTACCTGATCGAGGAGGATCTGGCAGACGTCGGGGGTGAAATGGCGCAGGGCAGCGAGGCATTTGCTGAGGATTTTCAGGAGGCTGTACTGCACGGTGAGCAGTGCTTTCTGCTCCGCTGCTTCCGACTCAGGGCTGGGATGCTTGGAGGAGGCTTGGGGATTACGCTGCACCCGCGGAGTCACGCTCGACGGAAGGGAATCACCATTTTTTGTCTGTGGAGAGAGAAAAAAAAAAAGTCTAGAATACAGATCATGATTGTTTTGCATTACTTTCAGGGAAAAAAATGAACAAAAGGACTGAGGAAGCAAAGCATCCAACATCTGCCACCTGCGAGAGGCGTCAGAACCTGCACTTCAGGCACATCGGGAAGACACTGACTGCATTGCAGGGAGGCAGCTGCAGAGGCGATTTAGATCCACGTTCCGGGAAAAGACTCTCTTAATCAACACATCAAGCCTTAGCCGTGCTGAAATAACACACGTCAGGAGCAAAACATCATCTTCAGACCGTGAATCTAAGGATTTCCCAAGAGTTACCCCTCTTAAATCAAATCAGATCAAGGACACCAGGACAACAGGGGCTTAATTAATGGCGCTACAGAGTACTGCAGTGTAGGCAGCTCTAAAACAATAACAGCACCACTCAAACACAGGCTGCTGTTTCTCTACGCAGTTCAGAGGTTTTAAGAGTCCAGATAACTTTTAGCAGATATTTTTTCTGTGCAGAAATGCAAATCCTAGCTGCTGATGATCGTCGATAATTACCACTAGGATTATCGACAACCAATTCAATATTTAAGAGCCTGGATACTGAATATTTGCATTTTAACAGGAAGCACGGGCATGCAACACTCCTAACTTACAGTTTCTGCTTACAGTCCCCCCCTCCTCACCTGCAGGTAGTGCTGGAGCATCTTGCGGCTGTGCAGGAGGGAGGTACAGGCCTGGCACAGGTAACACAGATTCACCTGAAATAAATAAGGTGAGGGAGAAATCTCTTAAAAGCTCAAAATCCTCTATTTACTACTCTGGGTGAAAGCCAGAAAATCCAGTTAAACAGAACTCTGACCATAAAGGATCAATGCAAACTCTTTATTTCCCAGCATCTTCTTGGAGTCACCTGGTGCCGAGTACTGAGAGCAAGACACTGAATTCCCCAAGTTATTTTTTCCCAAGCTACCCCAACAGTTCTCTCTCCTCACCCAATTCAGACAAGGTATTGACAAAACAGACATTTAACTGGCCTCCTATGAAAAGAGCAGCAATAAAAAGGTGAACTAGCGCCATTTTCTTTTAACGCATGCAAATCCCTGCACTCCAAGACAACGTATTACCCACAGCAGCAGCCTGATCCTTACCTGCACATCCCTCATCAGCTGTGGCAGGTGGAAGTGCCACTCCTTTTTGAAATTTGAGAGCTGAAGAATGAAGCCAACAGTGTGATCGGCCTCTTCCAGACAGGCCAAGCTCTGCACTGTCCGAACTGCATTCAGGCACTGGAAAGGAAAAAGAAGTAAATCAGGGTGATTACAGTTAAATCACAAAACACTCATTCCCTTCTCTAGAAAAAAAAGGCTCCAACGACAGCTCTCATTTTTATTTCCAGAGCAGCCACAGAGTTCCCATCAAACTCTCTCCTCTGCTGTTGTGTTGAGTAGTTATATTAAACACTTGAAGCAAAGTCACAACCTGAGAGTGAACAAGATGAAAAGATGGTGACTGCTCAGGTCTAGCAAGTATCGTAACAACCATCCCTGCCTGACATACCTGAAGAATCCTCTCTTGATGGACACCAACAAAGTCCAGCGCTTCCGTCAGGAAGTTGTATCGAAGAGTTTTAAGCAGGCGTTCCATCAGCGACATAGAGAGGCGATAGACCCCCAGCCAAGAAGGGGCATCCAGAGACTTTCGAGATGAAGCAGACGTCTGAAAGAATAAGACACAAAATTCAAATTCCTTATTCACATGCTGCCCGGCGTGGCACACACCACAAACCCTCCCAGAGCAGGAGGGCCCCGCTCCATCCACAGCCTGCAAGGCAGGCCAAGGCAAACCAGAAGGAAGCAGCACCCACCTGGATGGTTCCGTTGGTGCTGAGCTGGTACACGCTCAGGAGGGGCAGGCAGACGCTCTGGGTGACACCAGCGCCAGCCACTGCAGCTGCTCCCTACAAGGCACAGAACAAGCTACTCTTAACATCAGTCTCAGAAGGGAAGGAGACAAGCAAAAGGGTCTCGCTTTACATTAGATATTTCTGTCCTTTGTTGTCATCACCCTTTCAGAGACCTTTCTTCTACACACACTTCTACATTGTTAGAAATCTGATATCAAGAGAAGCCACAGAGTTCCCCAGTAAAATCTAACCTGCACAACTCATCAACCTGCACAATTCCATTTCAATGTCACCTGCTTTGGTTCACACACAATCTTTGAAAACACCTGGTTTTGGGATGGCCCTCCTTTCACCTAAAGCTCCCCACAAAGTTGAATTTTTAATAGATAAATAATGCTTTACCGCAACTAATGAGAAAGCTGTTCCGACACTTAATGCTGTTTTAACTAGGGGAGATAATTTACATTGCAGAAGAATATGTTCACTGAAAGTATCTGCTCTAAACTACAGGTCTACTCTGGTTGGCTCGGCTTTTCCATCCCAGACATCCCATTATAAGAACAAGGCAAACTAGGCAGGACCTGCTGCACACCAGCCTCTCAAACCCCTTTATGTACCGGTCATTGTTCATCACAGACAGAATAATGAGACACATGGTTCTCATTAAAATTGTAGAGCTAAACATTCTCATTTCTCTTCATCTCTCACCTGTTGAGTCCTTGCTAAGGTCAGCAGTAAATGCAACGAGGCTTCTGTGAAATGAAGGTTTTGTTTAACTCTCAGGCTGATCTCCAATGTGGCGAAGATAGTAGGAAGCACTGGAACTTTCCTAGTAATCTGCAGCCAGTAGTCTCCATCTTCATCAACCTCACAGAGTTCTTTAGCCAGATGCAGACCCAGAACACACACCTGCAGGGACAAGGAAAGGACAATGAGGTATGGGCTTGACATGGATACCAAGAAAATCCTGAAAGCGTTTCCCTAAAGTTCAACCATTCTCAGCAGAGTAAATCAAGGCACCTGGTATCCCTCAGATGATAATATAATCAGGAAGTATGCAGAGTAACAATTGCAACAATATTTTTTAGGACAGCTCTGAGAGGAAGCAACAGTCAGTTCCCCAGACACAGAGTAATTCTGAAACAGTAACTGCCGAAACCTCCTTTGAAGGCAGAAGGCTGAAGAGGGAAGCTGTTCCAAGCACAGGTAAAACTTTTTTGTTCAGAGAAAAGAAACACAGAGGCAAAGCAAACGGACAGGCCCGTTACCCCATCTCGCTGGTCCTTGTGTTTCACTCGGGAGGCATCATCTGTCTCCATGTTGTCCTTGTCATCTGTGGCGTCTCTCAAGGCCAGACTGTGTCGAGTCTGATCAAAGAGCGCAACGACCTCATCCTGGAGCGTTTCACACACACTCAACACCAGCTGGGAGTATTGTGGGATCTCGTTCACTGTGACACACACAGAACAGACAGCAGTTACCACACTGTTTGTGCACTAAGGATTTCAGTTTAGCTGCTAACATCGCTGAGCCACAATTCTTGGTGTTATTATTTATTCTGTTTTCATTTAAAAACCTACAAAATAGAATGGGAGGACTAAGTTACATGATGAAGCCTAGGAGCATACGATAAGGGATTAGACTGTCATCTGGATTAAAAAAACATGTATTTTTCCCCAGAAGTCATATAAATTCTTAACATTTCAAGACACAAATCACGCACCACTATGGACAGATTACTCCATAACTGCTCACCACAGCAATTCCTACTCATTTCTCCCCGTTGCTGCTACTGGCCTGTGGGTGCAGTCTATGTTCTGTGACTCCGCACTAATACTACATTCTCATCAAAAGTATTAGAATAAATTGCACCACCTTGACAGGAAACTCAAATTCAACAGCAAAAAAAAAACATTAAAAATCAACTCAACCCTCTATTTGGTATTTATTTTCTAAACTATATGGGCTTGCAGAGCCCAAGCTCTGCAAGAACTACAAGGGAAAGGTGAGCTGATAAAATTAATAACACAGCAGCCTTGTGCATGTGTTGTATAAAGAAATACAGCCCAGATTCCACTAAGGGTCTTCAGGTGCTACTGCAATGCAAGCTGCCCCACCAGTGACAGGAGTAATGCCCAGACTGGTTTCTCTGGTTTGTAACAAAATGTACCCTCAGAAGAGTTTCTTGTGTTTTTTTCTCTTGGGTCTTTTATTATCTCTAACTAGAAATTCATATCAGAACCTAAGCTCTGCAGTCACTCTGTGGGATAGCAGCACTCGGGTGTCCCTCCCAAACCTCCTGAGATATTTGAACCCGATCTCATCTCTATCAAACTGATCAAACACAGAGGTCGTTGTTGGGGAAACGCAAGAGAAGGGAAGACACACACACACAGTGAATGACAAACCTCATCCCTTTCTAAAATGAGCTAAAGCAAGTAATTAAAAAGCAGAGAAGTCCCAGAGGTCGGTGACTATATTCAGCTCCTACACTACTGCTACCACCACATGCATTGTTGTCTTGGAAACACGAGCGTGTTAGGGTGCATTTGGCTACAGCAGCCCTGCTCTCGACACTTGTACATACACCACCTCACCTTTCATCTCCTTCATTTGCAGCACAGTGATAAGAGCTGAGAACACTTTGGCTTTGTTTTTCTCCATCATCTGCTGATCTGCCTGTAGCACTCCCTCCAGAATCTGCGTCAAGGAGTTTATGATTTTATCCACAGAACCCAACTCGCTGACAACAAAAAGGGAGAGCTCTTCAGATTAGACAAGATCCCTCAGGAAATACACTGGCTTGACTGAGCTGCGTGCATCATAAGTTACATGATCCACACAAACAAAAGCAGTTCTTGCAAGTAAAGTTTAAGTGACCACCTGGATCTCACTAAAGACATGCCACGGTGCAGTAAACATGCAGGACTAACTATCACAGATGCATTTTCAATACACTTTTCACCAGTAAGCAGGAAGCCAAACTGTAAAGAGCCTTCAGCGATAGCCTACAGACATTTGCCATCCCAGAAGGTTGGGATAAAGTTTCAATTTCCTCCCCAAATCACTAAAGGAACGTCACTAGAGCAAAAGACACAAATGTAATCTCCCAAGTTTTTTATGTTTAGCAGTAACTAGCAATTATCCAAACAAAATACCTACCTCTTCCACTGTTTGAGCAGGATCAGAAGAAGGGTACAGAGCATAGACCCCAGCTGCAGGCAGGAGACTGACGTGGGAACTAGGAGCTAAGAAGAAATTCCATAAGTTACAGCTCCAGTAGTCTCACGTTAAGAACACTTCAGAAATCCTCAAGCCAAGCACCACAACCAAACAACCAGGTTTGTTCTTCAGCAGCCAACAGCACTGGGGGAACGAGGGTCAGGCCCTCTGCAGGGTCGCTCAGCAGTAACAAGAGTGACCCATACAAAATAAAGACTGATAAGAAGCTTATCAGTTCAGGGAGAGAGATTTTGTTTCAGCCCACTTTCACAGGATCTAAAAGGCCTATGATGGCAAGCAGCTGCACAAACAGAACTCCTCACAGCACAAGGGGGATGAGCAACTGGGAAATTAATGAGCAACTGACAGGGAGCAGCACCTACCAAAGCCTTGGTCCCATTTAGTACATCCAGAAACAATTGTTGACGAACAGCAGGATCAGTCAGATGCATTATATCCGCCTAAGACCCACAGAAATAAGAGACCAGTCAAGCACAACAAAAGACACAGCAGTCTGACACCACTCTACTGTTTTCATTTGTTACTTTAAGAACTCACCAAATGTTACAGCTGCCGAGTGATGCAGTTTTACATCCATCACTCAAGTATGACAGTAACACTTAACAAGTTGGCAGTGACTGATTTCCCCAGTGGTGCATCCCAGCCTCACAAAAATCTCTTCAGGATTACAGAATGATTTAGAATTATTATAAAATTAATTTGCTACCTCCTTCCTCTGCTCAGACACACAATATGCTCATTTTGATCAAACGGCAAACCACCGCCTACTCCAAGCTCATCTCGTGCTTGTGCCAACTTGTAAGAAAATTGAAAGATAAAACCAGTGAACTCCTCACTGTGGCTGTAGCTGGCCCTGAGAAGCTGCCACTGTATTATTCAAAATGTTAATTTCAGATTGCCATGAAAGATAAGAGGTAGCACTTACGTGGCCAGTAGAGATGATGAGCAGCATCCGCCAGGCGGAGATCAGCATCTGATATTCCGTCACGGAGGCACAGCTGCTGCCCTCTGTCTCTGCTACGTGATGAGCCAGTAACTTCACGTATTCTGACCAATAGGCAAAGCGCTTTTTGGTGGAGAAATTCTTCAGCGTATCCTTCAGGGACTGATCCAGGGAGCCTCTGACCAAATCAAGAGGAGAAATTATCTTCATTTATTCTTTGGTCAGAAAATACACTTCTGAGATTCAGGTAGAAAAGCCAAGGATACAACTTGCAAGTGAAAGTTATTCTGCGTATTAGACCTATGCAGGGAATCCCACCTTTTGCATCAAATGTGAAACAAAAACATGATCCCTGATGAAAATCTGATTAATTTTTAAACAGAAATTTTAGTTAATCCTTACTTTTCAATATATTAAAGGGCAGTCATGCTCAGGAAAACAAAACGAGCAGAGAAAGCTACTAAAATGTTACTCAGTAATCACTATAACTGGTGTAGGTAGCTTAGTTTCCCATCAGTTTCACTGCATATTCTTATTCCAGGACACAAGAAAAATGTTACCATTCTCATCAAGAGGCTGCAGAAAGGCTGTAAAAATCTCTTTCTGCAGCTGGTGATGGCAAGAATCTCAAATGCACATTTGCAATTTGTTTTTTAAATCACTGTTCCTCCCACATTTTTTACAGGATTACCTGCGCTCTGTACCCCAAAGCCTACAAAGTCAAATGAGATCTAACACACACAGTTTAGACAATTTAAATGTACAAGGACAAAGGAGAGACTACCAAAGACTCACTTGACAACATAGTAGATCTCCAAACAGATGATTTTCATAATTAAGGCACAGGTATCCAAGACACTGAGCTATAAAGACAAGAGAAAAAACCAAATCAAAATCTGAGGATCTAGCTCTACAGGCTGAGTAGAATTCTGATTTATGGTACATAACTACCCTCATTTTGTCTGGATGTAACTCACCTCTGACGACTCTGAAGGCGGAGGAAGGGTCCCAAAGAGGGGGTTGGTTAAATTTTCCCAAAACTTTGGCCTAAAAGACATATACAGAGTGAAATCAATTATCTCCCCCAGGAAAAGGTGTTTTGGAAAGAAGGAAGGAACCGCGTTGAATAAGAAACAACAACTCACTTTGTCCTCAGAACCAGCATGGCGCTGTCTCGCCGGTCCTGCCACAGAGCATGCAGGAAGGCGATGGCAGCACGATGTAGGAGAGGAGGGCACCAGTACCTCTCCTGTTGTTTGGAGTCTATCAGCTCCAAAACCACTTGGAGGCAACTCCACTCCCCTAAGCTGAATTCCTAAAGCAAGGAAATGACAGGTTACATCACCACAGCACCGCTATGCAGACATCTATTAAAGTAGAACATGTTCCACTCCCCTTGAACAATAAGTGAACACGTAAATCTTGAGCACA
>WAAB01021080.1:51478-86080 GCA_013389865.1 Piaya cayana | reverse complement strand
TTGGTTTTGACTGAATCTTCTTCACTTGGTGACAATGGCACCACCCATTTTTTTTCAAACAATCTGAGAAATATGGATTGAAAACACTAAACAACAGTATTTTCATGGACACAAAGAGACTGTCAAGCACTCAAAATTCAGAAAAACTTTTAATTTATACGTTAACTAATATACACATATAACGATTTCAAAAGACAGAAGCATCACAAAGCATGAAATGATAGCAAATCAAGAATACAAACATGCTTACTGTATATTATGATTGTATAATCTAGTTCTTATTTGATGGGTAATTCTCATTTTGGCTCACATTTTAAGCAGAAGGAACTTCTAGTTCCTTTTGAAGACTCGCCAGCAGTGTTAGTCATCAGAAACAATGTTTCACGTAATTGTTCATGATTCATGACAGCCTGAGTCTGTTTTTCAAAATGTCCTGCCACAAAATTTCTGGCAATGTATTCTGAAGCCACAGTGAATACTTTAAACAACCATGTATTTTTCAGAGCCAATAGCCACTACAGCACCCAAAGCTAGCGGTAACCTGCAGACGCCCACTGTTAAAGTTTGTTTTCTAGCAGATATCCCCTAGGCTTCACTATGAGTCAAGAGAGCAGCTGGGAAGTTCACACCAACACATCCAGATATCCTAGATGCAGCCTTATTTACTTAATCACACCACTTCAAAGATTAAAGCTAAATTACTTCCTTGCATCCTTTACAATGACAGTGTGAGTGCAAGGCCCGTTTAAGGGTGCAGGGAGGTTGAGGTTTACTCATCTGAGTCCACACCAGTGAATAAGATTTATAAGAGGCAGCTGAGGGAACTGGGAGAAAAGGAGACTGAAGGGAGGCATTAGTGCTCTCTACAACTACCTGAAAGGACGTTATAGCGAGGTGGGTGTTTCGTCTCCTCTCCCAGACAGCAAGCAACAGGATGAATTGACCTCAGTTTGTACCAGAAAAAGTTCATATTGGATATTTGTTAAATTTCTTCACCGAAAGGGTGATCAGGCACTGGCACAAGCTACCCGGGGAGGTGGTTGTCACCATCCTTGGAGGTGTTTTAGAGACCGGTGGATAAGATGCTCAGAGATATGATTCGGTAGTGGACAGGTACGAATGGACGCGATTATCTCAAAGGTCTTTTCCAATTCCCTCGTTCACCCCGAGGGCGGGGAGCACGGCACAGCCCAAGAGGCCCCCAAACCGGCAGGGCTGGCTGCGGGCAGGCCCCGCCCCAGCACCCCCCGGCCTCCTCGGAAACGGCCTTCGCTAGCGCTCCGCGAGCACAACCCTCCGTGGGGACCCTCTTTCCTTCCCCGCCCGCGACTCGGGAAATAGCCAAGGCTCTTCGGTCACAACCCCCGCGGCATCACCGCTTCCTCGCTCAGCGGAAGTCGGAAGCGCGGGAAGACGGAAGCGGGGAGGAAAGGACGACGTCGCCGGCGTGCGCACGCGCCTTCCGCTACCCGGCTCGGCCAATCCGCAGCTCCCGCCTTCCATGACGTCACTAGGTTGCTACCTCATCGAGACTTCCGATTGGCCGGCTGGCCCGTCCTTCCCCGCCGCTCACTGGCCAGGGGGACCGCGCGTGCGCACATAGGAGGGGAAAAGGGAGACGGCGGCGAGGCTCCACCCCTTCCCCCTCAGCCCGGCACCGCCCCGCGGCGGCACCGCCTCCTCCCACCTCTCCTTCGGGCCGTGTCAAGCGGTGGCCACCAACGTGGAGCGCGGAGGCCTCGGCGTCGGGGGGGATTGCGCGGGCCCGGGCAGCCGTTAGAGGCGGCCGTGCGCGCTCCACCCCGATCAGCTAGGGGCGCCCCCTGAGCGCCAGGCCGCGCTTCGCCTGTTGGGTCCCGCGGCCGCCGCTGCTCCTCCCCTCCTCCCCCTTTCCGCCTCGCCTTCCCTTCTCCTTCCCCGCTCCGCCGCGATGGCGGAGACCGAAGAGCGGAGCCTGGACGACTTCTTCGCCAAACGGGACAAGAAGAAACGGAAGGAGAAGAGCAACCGCGCCGCTGCCGCCGCCGCTGCCGCCTCCAGCGCTTCCAACGCCGCCACCAACGCCGCCTCCAACGCGGCGGCGACGGCAGCGGCCGCGGGAGCCCGCCAGGCTGACGGCAGCGGCTCCGGAGCCGCCGCCTCCAACGCGAGCTCCACCAAGAGCAAGGTGCGGCCGGGTGGAGGGGAGCAGGGCCGGGTGGCGGGGGCGAACGGGGGCAGGGTCGACGCTTCCTCTGCGGCGCCTTCCTGCCGGCAGGGGGCGCTGCTGCCCCCGCCCGCGGAGCGGCGCCGCCCGGCCATGCGGGCGCCGTGGCGGGACGGGGCGAGGGCCGGACTGGAACGAGGAGTTGCTGTTATAAGAAGTAGAATATTTTTATTTAAGCTAACATAGAGTTAAGTTTCGGATCTGGGACACGGCAGGCCTGGATGCGTGGGAGTGACGGCTTGGTGCGCAGCTGAGGGGATTAGGGGAAGAGTGGCTAGAAAGCTGCCCGGAGGGGAAGGACTTGGGGGTGTTGTTCGACAGTGACTGAACACGAGCCAGCAGTGTGCCCAGGTGGCCAAGAAGGCTGATGGCGTCTTGGCTTTTATCAGAAACGGCATGACCAGCAGGTACAGGGAGGTTATTCTGCCCCTGTACTTGGCACTGGTTGAGACCGCACCTTGAGTGCTGTGTTCGTTTCTGAGACCCTCACCACAAGAAAGATGTTGAGGGTCCAGAACGTGTCCAGCGAAGAGCAATGAAGCTGGTCAAGGTGCTGGAGAATTAAGTCTTACTAGGAAACGGGTTGTTGAGTCTGAGGGGAGACCTTATTGCTCTCTGCAACCTACCTTAAAGGAGGTTGTGGAGGGGAAGGAGATTGCTTCTTCTCTCAAGTGACAGGGCACAGGACAAGAGGAAATAGCCTCAAGCTGTGCCAGGGGAGGTTCAGAGTGGATATCAGGAAAAAAACTTAACAGAAAGGGTCATTGGGCACTGGCTTCCCATGGAGGTGGTTGAGCCTCCATTCCTGGAGGTATTTAAAGGACAGGTAGATAAGGTGCTGAATGGCATGGTTTAGTGATTGATAAGAATGGTTTGACTCCATGATCTTAAGAGGTCTTTTCCAACCTAGTGATTCTGTGAGGACAGCAGGATGCTCAGGTGGCCTTAGTGAGCAGTAAGCTGGAGGAGGTGTCTCCAGTTTGGGAGCTGTAACTGCCATAGGAGGTGAAAAGAAAGAGAGATCTTATAGTAGCCTTCCAGTACCTGAAAGGGGTCTACAAGAAAGCTGGGGAAGAACTGTTCACAAAGGCTTGTAGTGATGGGAGTAGGGGCAATGGGTATAAACTGGAGAGAGGCAGATTTAGACAAGGCAGAAGGAAGAATTTCTTCACAATGAGAGTGGTGAGGCCCTGGCACAGGTTGCCGAGGGAAGTTGTGGCTGCCCCATCCCTGGAGGTGTTCAGGGCCAGGTTGGATGGGGCCTTGAGCAGCCTAATCCACTGTGAAATGTCCCTTGCCTATGGCAGGGAGGTTGGAACTGGATGATCTTTAAGGTCCTTTCCAACCTAAACTGTTTTGTGATTCTGTGAAAGGAAAAGTTGCTTTCATAGCCCTGACGTTTCCTACTGATGGCACCTGCTCTCCGGAAAGAGATCCTGAATCCATTAATGGGGCTCACTTGGGATAGACGTGGGGTTCTAGGACATGGCAACCCTGGGTGTACATACAGACTGGGGAGTGAGAAGCTGGAGAGCAGTTCTGTGGAAAAGGTTATGGGGTTCTGGTCAATGGCGAGCTGAATGTGAACTGTCGGTGTGCCCTGGCAACCAAGAGGGCCAGCTGTGTCCTGGGTGGGTTGCATCAGCACAGCATTGCACTCTGATCGAGGGAGGACATTGTCCGGTCCTTCTCCACGCTGATGTAGCCCCACCTCAAGTATTGTGTATAGGTTTGGGCACCACGGTATAAAAAGGATATAAAGCTACTGGAGCATGCCCAGAAGAGGACCACAAAGCTGATGAAGGGTTTAGAGGGGAAGCCATATGAGGAGCAGCTCAACACTTGGTGTGTTCAACCTGGAGAAGACTGCAGAGGGAGCTCATTCTAGTTTACTGCTTCCTCACAAGGGGAGGAGAAGGAGCTGGTCTCTCTGGTGACCAATGGTACGACCCAAGAGAATGGCAGGAAGATATGCCAGGGGAGGTTTAGGTTGGATGTTAGGAGATCATGTCACCAAGCTTGACAATATTCAGGAACCATTTGGACAGTATCCTCATACATGGTGTAAATTTGGGGGTTGCCCTATACAAGGACAGGAGTTGAATTCAGTGATCCTTGTGGGTCCCTGCCAAGTCAGGTCATTCATATGAATAACTGCATTTTTTGAAAGTTGGGCAGAATGTCCCTCTGATGGTATTCTTTTTTTTAACTGTATTTTTCTGGATGCTGTTTGTTCTTTGGAGATGATAACATCTTGTGTTAAGTATGATCTGTGCTGAGTAGATGTGTCATCTTATATAATCACCTCTATTTGCAGTCTTTCGCTATCTCAGATGCAAGGTCAAACAGAGAGCTGGAGCCAGCTCCAAATTAGCAGGAGATTTGACTGTTGTGAAGTTCATAATAACATTAAAATTAGTCGTTGGAAAGTAATAGAAGATTCTGAAAGATTTCTGGGAAAAATTATATAAGTGTAAGTGGGAAATGTATTCTTTAACCAACTCTTGTCTCGCTGCACATAATTGATGGAGAACACTCCCTCCTGTTGCTTGGGCCTCATAAAGGATGCTTACTTCCTAAAACTCCAAAATGCCAGAATTTTCAGTATCAGGCCCTGTCCAGAGAGGTGCGGTGGCCCTCAGCAGGCACTGCTGCTGGGAGGGAAGCCAGTTGGACTCTCCACCCTCAAAATGCACCTTTTATCTGCAGGGAGGGAAGCAGGGACAGTTCCTGGTCTATGGCTCTGGTTCTGCACAGCCTTCCCTGGTTTCTGGGTCTTGGTGCAAGGCAGTAGAGCTGAGGATGGAGGAGAGATTTAGACTAGATATTAGGAAAATATTTTTTTTATGCTTGAGGGAAGGTGAAACACTAAACAGGTTGCCCAGAGAGGTGGTAGATGCCCCACCCTGGAAACATTAGATGAGGCTCTGAACCTGATCTAGTGGAGGATGTCCCTGCTCACTGCAGGGGGCTTGGACTAGATGACGTTTGTGGTTTCTTTCAGTCCAACCATTCTGTGATTCTGTGTACATCAGATGCCAGCTGTGAGCCACCTAGTTTTGTGGTGTGTGGCATGTGGAACGCCAAGGTCTCTGTCTTTCTGCCAGGAATGGCTTTACTGCCAGCAGGGTTTTTTTTAATATACCATATTACAGTGAAATGATGAGAGTGCAAATTCTCATAGCTGCATTAGAGCTGTATATTTTAAAATGAATTTTTAGAAATACTTGCCTTTTCCTAATGTTAAGCAAGGGGAGCTTGACACCTGCAGTAGCTTTCTTAAGTAGACCAAGGTCAGTGGTAATCTTTCAGCTGTTTTTCTGCTCATTTGCTTGTAAAATGATACCTGGTTTTGACTGGAGCTTGTAATTGGATTAAAAATAAAGATCATTAAATGTGAAAGGTATATTAGTTGGAAACTGTGATGTTTCCATGGGGTATAAGAAATCTAAATGGTTTTAAAGTTGTAGCCTCAACACTCTTCCAAAGGACTGAATTTTCAGCAGATGGTGCAATACCATGAAGTCACTTCCTACTTCTGCTGTTACTTTAAAGCAGGTCAAAGTTTCCCTCTTAGAGTTTGATAACATAGAAGATCCTAAGACAGCGCTCTTAAAAATGCTGAACAGCTTGGAACACAGCTGAAAGGGGAGAATGCCATTGGCAGACCTTGCTTGCAAGGCCTTTGTATTTAGAGTAATATAATCACATTTCATGTTGAGTGTAGGAATTATGGGAACTACTAATTAAGCTATGTGTGTATTAAAGCTGTGACTAGGAACACGGAAGGATTGCTTATTAGTTCTGGTCCATTTCTGGCCTACCTTAATAACCCCAGAATCTGCTGATTATACAGTAGGACAAATTTGGCTCCACTTAGTTGGGTCCCCCTTTCCCAAAAAGGTATTCAAACTCCATTTTTAAAACCTTAAAGTGGCACTCTCCAAAGACCATGTGTTTCTTTTTGCATACTAAGATTGCTGTGGTTTCAAAGCTTACCTTTTTACTGTTATGAAAACATTATTAAGAAAATAAGAAAGGCTGTAAAGTGTGGTTGTGAATGTGAAATGTACCAGTATTAATCTTTGTCGTAAATCCACTCTAAGCTATTCCAAATGTTATTTAGTATGATGGAAAAGTAAATGTAGAGCTTCATGTGCATTGAAGCTGTCATAAAAGCTTACTGTTAGTAAAAAGGGAGAAGTCTTTCAGTTGTTGGCAGTGGTGCACACAGATTTGTTTCCCATGGAACTGTACCTTCACTATTAGTTTTCTTTGTATTATCTTAGTTACGTTATTTTCTACTGTTAGTGTAAAGAAGGTAACCACTTATATTTTTCTCTTCTTACAGGAAGAGGATGATTGGAAGGAATTTGAGCAAAAAGAAGAAATTGATTATAGTGGTCTTAGAGTTCAGTCCATGCAAATAAGGTATTGGTGTTTTCTTTTGCTCTCCAGTGTAATCATTGCTTCATTTCCTTCTTCAGAGCTTCAGTGGAGTCCAATTGAACAGAGGTTTGGTATGTTTCTGTTAGCATAGAAGAGGAGGTTTGTTGCAGGGTAACTTAGGTTTGACTATTCTCTCTTTTGGTTATAGTAAAGTAGGAATTTCTCTGAGAGGAGTTCAACATAGTAATTCCCACTGATTCATTTGCCTGCTATATCTGCCTTAGTCTATTCAGCATCTCAAATTGGGGAGTGAATTCTTGAAGCATTGTGGTTTTACTTCAGAAAAATGAAAATACAGCTGGTAAAACTAGTGTCCCTTGACAAGGTCCCACAGGACTGCGATTATGTGTCTCATCCAAGATTCTTTGATTGCTTTTCATTAGATTGTTCTTGTAGTCTGGTCCGAAGTAAGTCTACTTAAGGCTGTCCTGGTTAAGAAAAACATTTCATCAGTTCAGAAAAAGGGTTTTTTTATTAACTCAATCTTAGAATGTGGATATCACATAATCCTCATTGTCCAGGTGTTGATGGTGTTTAGAATGATGCCATTTTAAAATCATCTTACCTGCAACCATTGCGATAGATGCTTCCTTCACTGTTGGAGGAGATCCTACATATTCTTTGATTTAGGTAGGATTTTTTTTTTTTTTTAACACACCACCCCTCTCTGTTAACCAGTCATTTTAGGCCACATGCATGTATTTGGTGCACAAGGTCTCCATCACAGTGGATAATCACGTGTCTAAATGGACAAATAACAAGTGGAGTGCTGTTTCACTGACTGCCAGTACTGTTTGATTGAAAAGGGGATACTTTGGTTTTGCAGACAAAGGCCAGCATTCTGAATGCTTTTGATGCTCTGGCAGATTTTCAGGCATGTGGAAATTTCTGTCATAGGATTTTGTAACCACTCAGTGGATTCAAGGGAAGAGCCAAGAAGTAAATGCAAGAAAAACTCACTGGAGATTATAAATTATCCAACTCTGGAGATCTCTGCTGAAAATATGACATGGATTGTCATATGTCTGGTGGGATGGGATGTTATGTATAATTGATCTGTTCTAGTTAGTCTATAGGCATCTGGTTTTGACTGGTTTAAAGTAGAGTGGTGATGTGTTTAGGCTCTTGGTCCAGTTTACTATTGGTGCTGCTTTTGGATGAACAGTGAAAGTAAAAGGTCACTTAATTTTCAGACATTACGGGAATTTTTAACCTCTGATTTTTACTTGTACCGAAAGCTTATCTGATCCTGATGAGTGTTTGTATTCACGCTTTGCTGCTGGTGTTCCAGATCAGTGTCCTGGGTTTGTTTAACAGCCTCACCCTCCATATATGTCCCATCATACCTCACAGCTTTCTGTAATAGCTTTGTCTAGCAAATGATTTTGAGTTTCTAACTATTTCTATGCAAAACAAAATACAGTCAGGCTTTTGCACAGGATTTGCCTTTTAAAAAGGGCATATTTTTCTCTAAATTGTTAAAACAAGCAATCAAAAAATAATCCTAGTTGGTTTGTAGATTATATATGTGTGTGAATAATAAGACTGTTGCAGGTGGCTGTGATTGTATGGAAAGGGAGCTCAGAATTTGCTTTCTGTCACTACTTTTTCACAATTTCTTCCTCTTGACTGAAGCATTTTATGGAAGCTGGACTTGTAAACCCTTTCCTGTGTCATCTTCTCATCACTTCCAAATGCATGGCTGTTAGTAAGAAAAAAAAATCTTTAAAAATAACAAATAAATTATTTGATCACTTAGTACAGTTTTAATTTGTCTTTTTCTAAAGGATTTTTTTCTTTTTCAGTTGTTCCATAGCAGTGTACCAAAAATCGCTCAGGTGGAAGTACTAATACAATGATTATGGAACTAATGTAGTCTGGTTAGATCTACTTTCTTCATACAGTAGCTGAGAAGTCGTCTGTGGCGATTGTGCAACTTCTAGCAAGTTTTAAGCCTCTGTGTGTAAAATTTCTCTTTTATAGTGAAAAAGAAGATGATGAAAGTGAAAAAAGAGAAGAAACTGGTGACAACTGGGAGGAGACTAGTGGTGGTGTAGACAGATCATCTGGTCCTTGGAATAAATCGGCTCCTGCACCAGCTCCTGTTGTTGAACCAATTGGTAAATTTAACTCAGAATTGTTGCTTTTTCCAGGTTGAATTAAGCTGCTCAGAGGGTAGAGCTAAAGGAGCTGTTCCTGTTCAGGCACCTTCTAATGTACTGATGACTTGTTTGACATACTAACAAATGAGAAAATTCTCTGGTGAAGAGATCTGAGGAACAGAATTGATAGTACTATTAGATACTTTAAATAAACACGGATGGAGGGTTTTTTACATCTGACTTCAAAAGGAGGTTGAAGAGGGGAAGCATCCCATTTTTGATGTGTCTGCCTTGCAGTCTGCAGAATATCTATTGGAAGCATTTCCATTGACCTAAAAATACTGCTTTGACCACTAAGTGGTTGTTTAGCCAGCATCTGATATTTGTTATGGCAGTTCTTGAGTAGGGTTTCACGGTTACTAGCTTTTCACTTCAGTTCTATGTTACAGAGCATATGACATTGCAAAATTGATTCTTTAACCAGGATAGGACTTAACTGGAGAGGTGTTTTAAATAAGATTTGCCAAATATATAATTACACGTTTAGATCTCTAGTTTTAAACGTAAGCTGATAATAAATTGAAAATACAAAACATGAAGTCCTCATTGGTAGTTTTGATCCCCTAAGCTTCTGAGGCAGTATGCTATAGCCACATCTTAATTTGACTACTAAGTATAGCTTAAACTAAGGGATGCCTGATTTCCGGCCTTGTCTAAAATATTTGCTTCCAAAGCTTTACAAGGTGCAAAAACATACTTGTTAAGATTCTTTTCTGGTTTTTTTGGTAGGGTTTTATTATTTCAGATATGAATGTAAACTTACTCTCTTGTCTCAATCTTGTTCTTATAACTAGTTACAGAACCCCCAGAACCAGTTCAGACTGGTGGTGTGTACAGGCCACCTGGTGCCAGGGAGGGCGGCAGGCCACGGAGAGTACAGCAAGGACCACCAGAAATCTATAGCGATACGCAGTTTCCATCACTGCAGTCCACCGCCAAGCTTGTAGACAGTCGAAGGTAAGTACATTCCATTAGTTCTCTAGGAAACGTATTTGAGGTGCCTTCTGTAAGTTCTTATTTTGGTTTAGGGCTTAAGCTTGAATCTTTCCACAGAGGAAAAAAATAATTAAGAAATTATTCTCTTTGGCAGAGAGAGATGGGAGAGATCGTAACTGCCTTTTCCAACTCTAGGAAGGGCTTCCCATGAAATAACTTTCACAAGATATAGCTCAGTGAGACAGCCAAACAAGACTGCCAGTTATCTTTGCCTTGCTGGAGGATTTCCCTGAAGCAGAATATTTCTGCTCTTGACAGCATCTGGTCTCCTGAGATATTAGCTATGGTGAGGCTCTGTGTTGCTACAATCAGTAGCCATGAGTAGGATGTCTTAAGCTCACTGCCTCCTCATTAAAGATGTGAAGATCACTTGAATGGAGAAATGAAGTTTAATACAAATATAAATAAATGTGCTGTCTGAGCTGTGGCTTACAACAGCGAACCTCCTCGATTGTGCTGGAGTGTTTTCTGGTTTTGTGGTGCAGAAGACTTGAGTCTCACCCTGCTTTTGAGTCCTGATTTTTTTGTAACCTCATTCCCTGCAGAACAGCTAACTAGGCAGATGCCTAATTCACTTGGGATTTGGGGGATATTTTTGGGTTTTCTTGTTTTGTGTTTGTGGTTTTTTTTTTCTTCTGGGGTTTTTGTGTGACTTTGCTTGCAATTGAGACCTCTTGTCATTGGTGCTCTAGGGTTTGAATGATGTGAATTGAGTAAGATGAAATTGAGTGAGCATTCTAGCAATGGACTTCTGCTTTAGAAACCCTATTCATAAATGCACTTGAGTTTACTTGTATGAATGCTAATATTGAAATTCAGAATGTAATCAGAATTGTACTGACTGATAAGCTTGAGTCTGAAGCTTATATAAAACCTTGTGGCTTTACAAGATTTGCTTGGGAATGTTTGGCTGTTATGTTAGAAATCTAGACCTTAGTATTCTTTGTTCATAATGTTTTTGTTGGGATGGGGTGGAAATCAACTAGAAATTCACAATTCACAAGGTAGTTATGTGTACTGATTACATTTATTTTCCCTTAGGGATAAAGAAATGGAGAAGAGCTTTGAAGTAGTAAAACACAAAACTAGAGGTAGGGATGAGGTCTCAAAAAACCAGGCACTTAAACTTCAGCTAGACAACCAGTACGCTGTGCTTGGGGATCAGTAGAGCTGCATACACATTACAATTAAGGAATGCTTTTTTGGTAACCCTTCTACTAAGGTAACTAAACTACAGCTAACGGCTATGATGAACATGCCACCTTATTTCTGCTGGATCTACTGCAGCAAGTGCAGACTTCTTTGACGTAAGTGATTGGTTCTCCTGCAGTATGGAAGCATAATATGTTACAACTTCTCCATTGGATATGGGGAAAATTAATGTAAATGAACAAGAGTCATCAGTGTTCTGTAATTGCTCAGAAAGATATCTACAGCCAGTGGTCATTTCAAAATCTTTTTATGTTCAGATACTGAGCCTTCGTAAAGGTTGACTACCTCAGACTTGCTGCACTCATTGTGGACACCATGTGGATCACAACTTCTGGAAGAGAAGGTTACAGCTGTTTTAGTGGGCGTCTGAAACTTGAAACCAGCTCTACTGGATTCCTGTCAGAAATCCTGCAGAAGTCAGCCATTTGGTTCCAATTTGCTATAACAAAGATTTAAGTGACCTTAATGATGAACGTATTTTGTTCCCCTTCTGAGGAATCCTGTCATGTCTAGCCATAGCCTACTAGAGACTTCTGGAGCGTATCATACCACTCATGCTATCCAAGTATAACAGAGCTGTAGTTTGTTTACCTTTCTAGATAGCTGTATTGAAGTAACTGCAAACCAAATTAAAACTCAATTCAGTATCAGATTTGAGGAATGATGGGTTTGAATGGTCTGTTTGCATTAGCTCTTTTCACAGTTGTATGTTGAAGCATTTTTCCTTCTGTTCTCCACAAAAAAATCGCCTGCCTTGTTTCTGGTATCAAATCACAGTATATTTAAAAAATGAGATGTAGTGAAATAGGGTTTCTTTTTGGGGTTTTTTGATATGAGATTTGGCTTTCTCAGTCTAAGGTGCTGGGACTTGAGAGTTTTGATTTGACACAGAAGTATCCAGACTTCAACTAGAGTCTTCAGAATTTGTCTTCTAAAAATTAGATACATGGCAGTGGGGATACTAGAAAAAACTTTTTCCACTATTAGAAAGTTATTTGTTTGCTGAAGGGTAATGGTTACTTGATATCCAAAATAACTTAGTATGCAGAGAGAGAACTAAAGCTGGTAAGCTGTATTTGTTTGGCTACTTCTGAAACATGCAGGCTTTTTGAAGCAGAAATCCTCTAAATAAAACTCATAAATGGTGTTTATTCAAGGTCAGGAAGTTTAGTAATAATGGAAGGCAGTGACTTGTATATACAAGTCGTCATCTCTGACTTAATTTAGTGGAAGTAGGCAAAATGGCACCGATACATGAAGAATATAGGACACTGATTCAATGAATGAAACCTGTCAAGTACCAGAAGCGTCCTGCTGTAACTCTTTCTCTTCTCTGAATTCTTACACCAGAAGCAAAATGAAGTGTATACAATAGTGGCGTGCTCCAGTGTTGAGGTTTCTCAGAGTAAATGCCAAAAAGTAAACACAGCATCTATGAGTTGCCAATGGCAAGAAAAACAAGGGAACAAAACAAAACTTGCTTATGTATGTGGGAGTACTTTGTCTGTGCAGATGAGGATAGTGCAGGAATCACCTAGATGGGTTCCCTTTGACTAACTGCTGACTTGCTTTAAATCTACTTTCTGAGGCCAATGGGAATTATGCTGTTGACTTCAGTGGGGCTGGGGTTTCACCTGGTTCTTTTGTGCACAGACTAAAACAGGCCTTGCCCTTGCAGAGTTAACTGTCTCTAAAACTTCTGCTAGAAGCTGCTATTAAAGAGAGGGCTCAAGAGACTATTCTTAAAGTTGGAGACTTCATTTGGAAACAAAACCCCACTGAAAACCCATACAAATACCTTGGACTCTGAGCCTTGTATCTTCCTTGAAAATACATTGTTGCCAGAAAAACTGTTGATTTGTCACTAAAGGTCTCTGTGGAATTCATGGTAAATGGACATGTCACTTGATGTGGTAGAAATGTGAAATCTTAAAATGCTTTTCCTGATGTTTAAAAGCAGTTGAGATCCCCAGTGCACACGATTCAAGTTTTAGTCTACTATATGAAGGGTAGATGAGACTGTCCATTGTACCGTCTTTATTTGATGTTTTGGGCATGAATTCTGGCAGTTCAAGAAAACCTTGTATCAGTTTCAAATCAAATAAAATGGAAATATAAGTGGATTCCGGAGTCTAATGAATCTTTACCTTTAGTTCTAGTTTGTGACCGTGCAACAGCTGAAGAAACACAGAGCATTTGGATCTCTTAAGGGACATGCTGTGGAGTGGGTAGTCAGCCCTGTGGTCAAGTGCGCTGTGTTTAAGGGCTCATAGCAATGCATATTAATATGACTTATCCATAGAAGTTTAGTTTGCTGCCTGTCAGGGTGTTTTCTTAATCCCACCATATAGGACAGGTTTGAGATTGTGAATTAAGTATGAATGAAGCTTTGATTCCCTTTTCACTTAAAATTTAGACATTGAAAAAGAGCCTCTGAATGGTTGCTGTCACAGGACTCCCATCAGCTGCTGACAACTAGGAGTATTATTTTGGGGGCTGTTTTTAAGCATATCATTCCAGGTGCTTTCTGAAGGCATAAAGGAAAAAAAAAAATCAGAAATGCAGCAGTTTTCTGTTGTACAGAATATTAAACTATTTTGAAGTGCTTCTTGTGTTAAATATTGCTGCCAGCAAGTATCAAAATGCCAGTCAGTATCTTCCTTGTAACAATTGGTCTGCATGCCTGAAATTTTGAGAGTCAGCCCTCTGTGAAAGCTCAGTATGCTTTTGAGACCCTGAAGTCCAACTTTATCTGGTTTGTTGTTGCATTCTTTCAAGGCATGCTAAGAATGTCCATTCCTTCAGAATGCTTGTTTGAAGGTTCATTCCATAAATTGAAGGATTATCAGTTGTAGAAATGAGATTCTTGATTACCAGCCAGTAAAATGCAGTTTTGTGCTGCTTCAGGAACTTCCTAGCCTGTAATGTGCTTTTATGGCAGGTTTCTCTGGCTTAAAATAAAAATACAGCCATAAAGTTACCAATTTACTGGTAGAACATTTAAATGTCCAGTACTTACTGGTAAAGGAACAATTTGGATTTGTGGTTCTTGGTGATAAAGTCTATATTTAAGGAATGTTAAAATGCCAAAAACTAGACAATGCTAATAAAATTGGAATTCCCAAATGCCTGCTGTAAAAATTTGTCATCTATATTTACTTACACTCATGATATAAGAGTAGGAGAGGATTACTTTTGCCCCTCTCCCTACCCCCTGCTTAGTCTTATTCATGGGTGGAGAGAAATTGACAACTAAAAGTGACTGTTTCCTGCTGTTTCAGTTTTGTCTTTGTACCTAGCTTTACCAGTCATGTCCAAAGTCTCTCTCTTACAAAGCATACAAATAGATGGATTTTTAATGGCACAAATCATGTTAGAGACCTGTCACTGCAGGCACCTGCCTTTTGGTGACTGCATCTGTTGGCGTTTGGAAGCTCTTTCACCATAACGTGGCCAGATGCCTCCACTGTTTTTAGTTCAAGTAAACACAATCTAAATTTGATAGGGCTGCACATCTTGGGAGTTTGCTTGTCTGAGCTTTTGCAATAGTAGTTTCTTTTTGTCTTTCTGATTTCAGCCTTGTTGAGCAGTTTTAAACTTGCCCATGGTTTTCTGTCAAATACTATAACTAAAATAGAGCAGATTGTTCTTTTTTTTTGGACTGAGAGGGCTTTGTGTGCTTAAAAGGTGCTTCTTCACAAGGTAATATTATTCTTTCCAGTACTGATATGGTCAGAGAAATTATTACCTCATAATTTACATGACTAATTTGCATCAAAGGCCCAAGAAACTAAATTTTACTAAAAACACCTCAAATAATTAAGAATCTTTATGTGTAGGCACAATGCAGATTTCATTGTCTGACTGTAATTTAATCCCCAAGTTGTCCCTATCCATTTTCAGCTTTTGATTTCACAGATTGGTTTTAATGGCAAATAGGGGCTTTGTAAGAGATCAATAACATGCATATTTAAATTTCAGATATATAATTTAGGGATGTACAAAAGGGGAGGAAATTGACATATTTGCTGATGAACTATTTATTAAAAGTTAAAGAGCTCCTCTATATTGAGGTTAATATGAGAACCTGCAAGCTCTAGAAGATGGAAGAAGAAATAACAGCAGCAAAGAGAACTGAGGAGTCTTAATACTGATTTGGATAAGCTGTAACTATCATGTATCTGGAGTTTGGCCTCTGAAGCACAAAGTGAACTTCTGCCATGCTCTGTTTGAAGTGAAATGGACCAGGAAGGAAGATTTTAAAAAAGAAAGGGAGAGTGGAAATTATGGAAACAAAACACTGGAGGTTTAGGAAGTGAGGAATTAGGAAGGCCATTTTCTAAATGCTGGTATTAACTGCATAGCCTGAAGCTGGGTGTGGGGTGTAAATGGTTGGATAGAAGTGCTGCATGGGGAAGCTGCTTTGACAATTGACACATCCATCTTGGCCTTAAATCAGCAAAAGTGTTCAAGGCTCAGTGCTTGAGGAAGGCATCTCATTTTATTTTTTCTCTTTAAAGAAAAGAAGTGGGAAAACATGGCCAGAGAGAAGGTAGAATTTTACATTGGTACAAAACTGTTTAACCTGTTGACCAAAGAGAACCATGGAAAGATGAATTCCAAGATAGTTCAGCGATTTTATTAGGAAATACCTTGTTTCATAACTAAAAAACTTCACTTCTGTATGCTAAGAAGCTTAGGTACTGATTCAGATTGCTCTGAAGAAATGTCCTTTTTTTGTGAAGCATCTTGCATTTTACATATGGCAGGGGTTTATGTTCAGTGGCTTAGAATATATGTTGATAGAGCAACGTTAATGAAGTTCATTGGGCTGCTTAGCCAGAATACAAGTGGTGTTACTGAATGACCAGAGGAAGTAGCTCATTTGGAATGGAAAACAACTGCATGCACTGAAAAGCAGCAAGCCCATTTTGTTGCAAGAGCATAGGACCAAGAGACTGGGATATGGACTTGGTTTTCCACTGTGTTAACTGGAAGTAATTTAGTTCCACTTTGCCTCAGTTTTCCCAGCTGTACCAAATAAACTCCAACAACCTACCTCACAGGGGTGTTCTGAGGCCAAGTTGTTCTTTGTCAAGGACTGGAGCTGATGGAAAGTGCTACAGAGGACTGGTAATCTATATTAAAAGATCTTTACATTAGCTTTCATTACAGCATTTTAATACTGCTTTGAGAAAGGCTTATTTCTACAGAATTTAGTATACATTCTATCTAAGTATTATGTAATTAGACTTATTTTAGTATGTATGGCTAAGGAAAAAGTTCAGACTGAGCAGTCTAACTGGTTTTGCACTCTAACTATCTGTGCAACCCAAATGGTATATTAATAAGAGGCTTTGTTTTTATGTTAAATACACCAAAAGAAATACTGCTTTATTTTCTAAACCCCATGATGAATTAAAAGCCTACACACAGTTGAGGGCCATCTCTTAGAATCTGGCTGTTTTAAAGTTTGTTCAAATTACATGAATGACAACACTCCCCTAAGTGTTAATTTGTGTCAGGATATGAAGTGATACCGTCATGGAACTCTAGTTTTCTTCCCCTCTCCATGTCTAAACACACAATTTCCTGTATTTAAGTTGTAGCATGCAGGTACAAAGGAAATGGAGAGTAATCTTAGCTTCAGAACTTTTCAAATCTGGTATTAAGGCTGTGGAGGAAAAAGATGAAGGGAATAATGCAAAGGGAAATGGTTGCCCATGGAGAGGTTTCTCTGAAGCAGATAATGGAAAGAAAAAAAAACCCAGAAGATAGCTGAGAAGGGCAAGCAGAGCCATAGGAGAGGAAGGAATACAGATACACTAGAGGTGATTACCCTACCTACTGTTATCTCCTGTTTTATCAGTTAACTGCAGCTGAAGGAACACGAATAAACAATTTTTATGAATATGCCCTTGTCTGCTATTGCTGGTGCTTTCAAGGTTCATTGCTCCACTTTTACAGTGGGCCTCCAAATAGAAGCAGAGAACAAGATGGGGGCATGCATGCAGGCTGGACAGAGATGAGGTCCAGCAGCAATCTTCTCTTACTGCTGTTTTTGTCCTTACAACACCTCTAAGACAGTTGTTAATGTGCATCAGCCGTGACAATTCTCTGTCAGAAATGATTACTGTTACATTTCAGCACTGCTGCAGTTGCTTCAGAGGAAATGTTTAACTAGCTGAATGATAAGCAGCAAAAAGAATAGCATGGAGCTTTTTAGAATACTTAAAGTGGTAATGATAATAAGTGGTATTGTGGTCAACAGATTGGTAGGTGGTTTAAAACGAATTTGAGATATCCTGTTAAATGGTGGGGAGAAGCATTACTTTTAAGATGAGTGTCATCTGTTCTTCTCTTAACGAATAAACTACCTTGGTCTTACTGTCTTTCAAGTTGCTTCTGCCACTCTTTGTTAGTTTCCTCCCTGCACTTTTTTTGTCACTTTTCTTAAGGTGCTGATAAGCCAGCAAATATTCACTGAGGACTTCTAAGAGAAATACATGCTGTAATATTTTTCTGTATTGTTCTGTCTTTAATACAGCCTAACATCTCATTCGCTTTCTTGACTGCAACTACACATTGAACTGAAGTCTTCATCAAGCTGTCCATGGTGATGCCTACACCATCCCCTTGAAAGATCACAACTAATTCAGAATCCACCTGAGCACATACAAGTGGTTTAAAGCCTTTCCAGTATCCATTGCCTGGGGTTTATTTTCTGTGGCCACTGAATTGCCAAGTTAACAGATTTAGTCAGCTTACCCTGGCAATCATCTTCCCCAGTGCTGACAAACCTAATAAATTCTATGGGCATTGGCTTTTGCCATCCATTACACTGAAGTCTTCAGTTTCATGTACATAATTCACTCTTCTTACCCGTGATTAGCATTGCATGCTCTTTACTAACTTTTACTTGATCTGACCTTTTCTGTTGTTCCTTGTCTCCCGTCTTCTGTACTGAATTTTCTTTCCAGCTTATTTCCAGCATTGAAGTTATTCAGTTACAACTGCCTGCTTTATTTCAAATAATTTGCCTATGGGAAACTATTAGTTAGAACGTTGTCATAAGTTTCCTTTTTTAATTAAAACATATCACTTATTTTGTGTCTCAGAGTATGTACAACCATAGCAAAATGATTCAAACGATAAAAACAGGCTGATAAAGAGAACAAATGTATTGAGAAACCGGTAAAGCACCGAGTCCAATTTCTCAGAGCATAAAGTCATTGGTTTCAGTGGAGTTACTTCAGTCACTTAAGATCAGTTTCGTGAAAACTTGATTTGAGATCTTATTGCCTGAAGTCAAGATACAATGGCCAGAATCAAATACAAGCGAACGAGCGCCACAGTGAACTTCTTTTAAATTGTTGGGTTACTCTGTTCTTTGTGGCAGAGATGAAGCAGATGCATCACTTGGTCTCTGACTAGCAACCAGGTGGGCTTAGCTACACTTTGTCTAACATACCTGTTGTAGTATTTAACTGGTCATTGAAATATTTGAGCCAAAGATGAGTGCAGCAACACTGAGGGGGGGTAGGCTTAGTCTTTGTGGTTTGTTTCATCCTTTCACATCCTCATCTTGTACTTTAAAGACTGTCCATCTGTAAGTAAGGTAAAGTCTTTCAGTGCTGACTGCATTTACCAGTACTGCTATGCTTATGAATACAAAGGAAGTATCATAAGGGAAGGAGTCAAGCCTGTGAGGACATATAGCCTACCCCTTAGGAGCTGCGTGCTGCTTCAATATCAGAATACATCATATAGAATAGCTACATTCAAGCACTAACAGTGATGCATGCTTGAGAAGAATGTACCTTGCATTTTGCATCCAAATAAATTCCATCATTAGGTGTTCTGTTACAGCAGTTACTTGTATTCTGTCAAAAACCACTGTGGTTGCTGGGAGTTTACAAAGATGGCAAATTTGAGCTCAGGGGTTTTGTTAATTTTGAGGCAGTGGGAGGAGGCAAACAGCAGATGCAGCAGTATCTGAGAGGTGTTAGTATGCAGCACTTTCTATCCTCACCCACACATCTAAAAGACTCCTCTGCTGCTACACTTACCTGACTGTTACTTATGAACTACTCAGTAACATTCAGGACTGACTAGTTCTCTGACTGTGCACTGTCTTTAATCTGAAATTAGGTAAAAGACAAACTGGCTTTTTATACCGACATGACTGTTTTCTACATAACTGGCTTTTTTTTTTAGTGGGTTTTTTTCAGCTCATTGAAAATCTATTGATTTCACCTTTCTTTACACTAGAGTATTTCCTCCTCCTTTTGTTCATCTACCTTATCACCTTGCCAAGGAGTTCTACTCAGGTGCCTGAATTATTCACCACGTAGAAAGCAGCTCTACAAACAAGTACTCCTCAGTCTTGATTGTGCTGTGTTTCTACATTTAAGGCTCTAGCATCACAAATGTGGCTCCAAGTGTTGCAAAATTGCTTAGCAAGTAAATACGACCTCCCTGAAGAATTCAGACCTAGCCCCTTAAAGGCTACACAGGAGACAGATTCCCACAGCGTACAGCAAAATGAAGGCAGCAGCACAGCACAATGCAGTACAGCTCTGAAAAGGACTAGGGTTGCATGACTGGTAACCTGCTAGCTCAAACAAAACTGTCTTATCTGGACAGCAAGGTCTCACCTAAAGCATTCTTATTTTTCTAATTAAGAGATGACTGAGTGACAAATAGTAAGAGGACATTGCTGCAAGTGAAAAAAAATACAGAACAGTTTACTTCCAGCAGTGTAGCAGAACGTCTCACCACCAGACTTAACCTGAAGAAATGAAGATAAAGCCATTTGAGTGCTTACTGTAACACAAAAGAATAAATGATACTGTCTGGCTGGTAAAATGGTTCGCAGAAACTGAGCAAATTAGAGTACAACGCGATCTATTTCTTAGAAGCCCCATGTGCCCCTCTCCCCTCAGTTAACACAGGAACTTAAGGGTGCCTGTATATTTATATAATTATATGTTTATAACCATAACTTAAGTTCAAACCTGAACTATATATATATTTTTTGTCAGTAGATTTCTTTATCTTAGTTTACATATCATGGCTTCTGCATATGACAACTTCTAACTGTGCAGTGCACACCCTTGTTGCCCTTTGGTCCCATGTTGGAGTAATAGTATCAAACTGTAAAGCACTTTTGTGATGTTTCCTGTGAAGAAAATAAATTTACCTTAACACCACCAACTGAATTTATATCTCCAAGTTTGTCTCATTTTTGTTATGTTCCCCCCTCTGTTTGGTGACTCTGAGCAATCACAGCAGTCGGTGGAACAGACGGCAGTGTCGGGGTTGTCAGGACGTTTTTCTGAGCTCCATGCAGAAGGGCTTTGTTCTGGCTGCAACAGCTGCTTTCTGCCTCCTCCTCTCGCTGTCGCTGCTCAGCGCCTGCCGTCCCCCAGCTCACAGCTGGTGTCCACTCAGGCAGCGCATGCTCTGCCTGTTAGTGACACACACAAAGCAAAGCAGATGGTAGAACAGGTAATGCTCAGATCCCACATTAGTGGTTCCTCTGGGGGTTGGTGTGCATCTCGCATAGCTGTTCCCCTTTTGCCCTGCCCTGAGGATTCACAGCAACTGCAACAGCTGTGTCTTTCCAAGACAACTTTAAAGCTTAGCTAAGTGGGTCAGGGAGTGGTTTCCTATCTGTAAAGTGTTAACAGCAGCACTGCCCCTTCCACAGCAGCTTCTTCTGAGGATGGGGAAGAAGAATATAAGAAAAGTCATAAGATGCTGAGATCACACTAATATCCACACCTACCTAAAATGCCTGCAATGCAAAGCAGCATATCAGAGGTAGAACAGAGATCTGCCAGTGAAATGTGATTTAAGGCATTAGCAGCAGCGATGTTTCAGTATGTGGACTTTGAGCAAGTCAGAGATGTCTGACATCCACCGAACAGCATCCACAAACAGCAAAACGCATCAAGCTGTTAAGATCAAGAGAAACAAAGTAGGTGAGAAGACTTGATGCTGCAACTCCACAGTGAGGCTTAGGCTGCAGCAAGATTGCTCAGGGCATAATTTACCTTTTTATAAAGAATCAAATCCCTCATGTTCATTGGCATCTTTCCATCCTTCTTGGCAATCCCTTCAGGTCATCCGAACAGTGTGTTCTAGATCTCACCGACAAAACATCCACCGCACAAAGTACAGCCTTGCACATAAACACTAGCTGCCTTCATAGTCTCTCTTGCCTCCAGACTCCGGCAGCTCTGGTCCCTTGTCCCTCCTCGCAAACAGCAAGAGACGAGTTCTCCCCAGCCTAGAACAAGATGCACTAGATTCCACAGGGCTTAGATGCCTCTGGCTTCTCAACCAATATTGATGCGAAGATTTTCTGTAAAACAGTATTCAGCAGCTAGAAAATAGAACATCTCCCCTCCCCCCACTTCAGAACAACAAATAAGTTAATTAAATAGACTCAAAAGATGTTACTTATATCTCTCTGGAAAATTCTACTGATCCTGTGCAGCTGGGTGTTGTGCTGTTCTGTTCAAACAGGCTGCAGCAATTCCAGATGCTTAAGGGCAGCTCATGAGATTTCACAAGCACACCTCTACCCAGACTAACATGGTGCAGCTCACAGGCAGCAAATTCAGTAAATAGAGACCCAGATCCCATAGTTACTAAAAGGTCAAGTTGATATTGTGGTTGTCTAAAAACCTTTCCAGCTGCTGGAAATGAACGTCTTTGTTCCACTCTGATCCCTGTCACAGATTCAAACAGGGAACAGAGTCAGGCAAACTTCACCTCTTGAGTTACAGAGCTGGTTCTGTTTGCTGAAGAGATTCATTAGCACAGTTTGCAGCGCCTGTTTTATAGAAATAATGTATTACACCCTCCCATAGTACAAAAATTTACAAGCCAGTTCTTTTTGTTCAGTCTCCCCCCTCCAATAGAAAATGCCAAAAGAGGAAAAAATAATGTAAAACCTAAGTCTATTACTGGATTGGAAATGCAACAGAATTTTTACCAACTGGTATTTTCCCCACAACACACAGATAATATACGTGAAAAGCATCACAAAGTGTTTTCTGGATGAGTTCTTGACACATTTTTTGACGCTGTTGGTAACCCATCTTTCCTATGAGCATTGCTGTACAGTTATTTAATCTCAGGACAAATTAGAAGTAAAATTCTTTATTTTTCTATATTTTTTAAATGCTTTTCATTTTTGTGTTGAGAATGAAAAATATAAATATGAATTTTAAAATGTACAAATTAAAAGCACAGAATTTGATCAGTGTATTCTGGATCGCTTGACTCTGCTCAGTTCTCCCAGTGCTTTTCTTTTCTGGGATGATCCAGTTCCAAGCTCTGCGTTGTTCTGAAGGTACAATTGAGCTTCTGGCAGGCAGTAAGACTCCATCGGAGGAGGTGGATCCTTCAATAGAGAAAGTTAAAAAAAAAAACCCCAAACGTGGTTTAGCTAAAGAGGTTTCACTGAGAAGAAAGAAACCACCAATTAGTCTTCTAAAATTGAAAATTTTACCAAACCAACCATACCAAAATGAACATTACACACCTACATGTTGCAAGCTCCTTACCCTGCAACAGATCATACCACTAGCACCAGAACAAGTCATGCTCAGCAGCTAAAATTTAGGGCCACAGATCAAAATACACAGCATAGGCACTCGTGGCCACAGTTCTTGCCAAAGGAGGCAGGTGACCAAAAGAGCAGCAGCGCCTTTCAGAGGCTTCAGGTGGCTGGCAGTGCTGGTGGCGATGCCCCATCTGCCAGAGGGATAGGTGAAAAGCACCCAGAGAGCACCCTCGGGCATGCACACCTGGATGAGGTAGTCAGCGATGTACTCCGGTTTCAGACAGTTCACACCCTGGGCTGCCGCCTCTGCTACGTTAACCCTGCTGTCATCTGGCTTTAGCTTACTGAAGTCAGCAAAGAGATGAGTTGCTTCTTTAAAGAGAGACACAGAATGACCAGAAAACACCTACAGATAAAAAACAAGACAAAAGTGATTTTATTTTTATGTTTCTTCCCCAAGACAAACACAGTTCATAAGTGAAATTATAGGTTATCAAATTAATCAGCAAACCATGGGAAAGAAAATACCATTTACAGCTGCATTCTGTACCATCAAGTATCCCTCAAGAAGGGAGACCCTTCTTGTCAGGGTAGGGCACAGAAATTCTCCGTTCCTACCAGCACCACTGACTTCTGTGACCTCAGACAAACTTACCCTGCCTGACCACATGCAAAATGAAGATGACACAGCTTCTTCCTCCCACCCCGTCTCACCTATCCTGCGTATGCAATTCTGTTAGTTAAGACCCTTTACTCATGTGGAAAATGCCCAGCACAGAGTTTAAGGAAAAAAAAAATTAAAAACATATGCGGGTTTTTTTCCTCTCAAAAGCAACCACATACTTTTGCTCCTCCTGACTGAAGAAGGCGCCTGAATCCAGCTTCCTTGGTTTGATCAATATTCAGGATGACTTTCCAGCCACTGAAAGCTCCCTAGATAGAAGACTCAATTTAGTCAGAAGTATGTCAGTACTAAAAAAAGTACAAAGAATTCATGTATCTACAGTCTGCCCCTTTCAAGAATATCCATCAGATAAAGGTTTACTATCACCTATTTTTATCTTTAAGGATAAATGGCAGAAAAAACTCCATAAAACATACAACTACTGGGCCAACGCAGCTCGCCATCAAGTCCTTTCACTTGCAGAGCACGGTGGGGAAACCAATTTAGGAAATGATCCTTGGCAATGCGTACGTTTTCCAGGACACCAGACACTCAGTTACAGAAACACATTTTAAGAAAAACAGTTACGTGGAAACAAGATTTCTCCCTTTATCCCATGCTCTACATTATCTACTCAGTTGCAGCAACAACTCCTAGGGCCAATCAGTTGCCTTCTGCAAGCACTCACTGCAGTTTCCAAGTAGGCAAAGGGTACAGGGGATTTGTTACAAGCATTAATTTTTAAAAGGTTATTATAAAATCCATGCAAGTTAGGACTTATCCTGATGTGCCTGAAACAGCAGTATTGTTGCCTTTCAATGAATATACAAAATCACAAAATGGTTTTGGTTTGAAAAGACCCTGAAGATCATTGAGTTCAACCATTGATCCAGCCCCACCATGTCCTCACACATGACAACTGCTCGTCTTTTAAACACCTCCAGGGATGGTGACTCAACCACCTGCCTGGGCAGCCTGTTCCAATGCTTGACAACCCTTTCAGTAAAGAAATTATTTCTAATACCCAACCTAAATCTCCCCTGGCACATCTTGAGGCCATTTGCCCTTGTCTGCCACTGGCTACAAGGAGAATCTTATCGCTACAGCCTCCTCTTAGCTAGTTATAGAGTAATAACGTCTCCCCACTTCTTTTCTCCAGACACAACTGCAATGCCTGATTTGAGAGAGAAGTTAAAAGGCTCTGGAGAGTCCAAGTCCCACTTCCAAAAATCTCTCCAAAAGACTATGGAACTCACACCATAAAAAATCATGGAAGGTGTTTTAGGAAAGGTGCAAACTTGTGCCCCTTTTGAAGCAAGAGTATGCTCTCTGACAGAGCTATAAAGAAAGCTGCCCAGAGAGCTGTATTCACCTACAGAGCACAGCATGTAACTTCTGTTACTGCAAATACCAGTTGTGGTTTCCCAGTAAAGGTGATTCAGGTTAGATCCCGAAATCAGAGCTCTGAAGTGTAAACCTCATCTTCCTGGCTCAGGGATGTTTACATACACAAATAGCCACATTCCAGCTTTGCAAAACATGAACAATAGCTCAGGAGGTGAAACCTCTTAACATCCCAGTGCTAGAAGTTTTTAAAACACAAGATTACTCAACAGGAATGACCTTTCCCTGCCAGTTAAGTTTCTTGGTGACAATTCTCATCCTGTCCACCCACACTGTACAACTTACATGAGCATCTAAATACCTCAACAATACCAGTTTCTTGTCTCCCTTTATGGATTTTTTTCCTCCACCTCATGGCTGCAAGAGCTAGTTTCTTTTGGTTGACATTGATTCCAGGCAACACATTAAGTATGGAATTACTTCCCCACTCATAATCTTCTTCCTAGAATAACAGTAAATTTGAATTACAAAGCAGTCTTGCCAACTTTACCAGCAGAAAAATAAATTTTAAAAACCCCACATCAAAAAGAAAAAAAGAAGCAATAAAACCACAGAATAAATCCCAACTCACTCTAGCTTTATATATTGATTTCATCTGGCCGAAACAGCTCTAGGTTAATATTTGTGATATGTATGTGCAATTAAGAGCTGTATCTAAATCAACTCATTTTTTTCTGTGACATCAAGTCACACTGTAGACATCCAGATTCCTCTTGCAATAGAATTCAACAGCAGGGCAAAGCAGCTCACTATTCCAGACATCATCAACTCTACATTTCTTCAGTGTCTTCCAGAATAATGAAGGCTGGTTTTGATGCATAAAGATATGAATCATCCTACAGGCATTATATCCAAGTTAGCCTGTTCAATGTCAAAGAATTGCTACACCCAAAAGAACCGTGAAATAATGGTTATAGAGGTGAGGAGCTGGAAAAGGTAGTGTTCAAAAATATTTATGTACGTGGTTATAGAGTTTATTTGAAGCTATTATGTTCATTTATTGAAAGGATCAAAATTTAATTTCTGGTGTAACAAGATTCATGTAAATTTAGCTGATACTACTGAGAATTTACTAAAAGGCACTCAAGCTCCCACTTTCAGAAGCAACTATTAAAAGCACAGATATTTCATTCAGGCTACACCAGCAGTTTAGTACAGGATAGGTTTTCATATAAAAGCTTGCCAAAAATTTCTCAGACTTAGGATCCTTTAAAACTCTCAAGACTTGGGAACCCTAAACTGCTCATTGATTTTGAGGTGTTAGGCCTTCCCTAGTGCAAAATAAAATGAATTGTGAAAAGGTACAACATACGCATTTCTCAGTAATAAGGTCACATGCCTGAACAAAACAGCCAGCTCCTCTACATGCCTCCAGGTAGGAACGATGAAGCACCCACTTTCCAGCTGCCATGGAAGCCAAGAATTTTTCATTTCGCAGAGGATGTCCCACAACAATGTGTGTGCAACTTGGATCAAAGCACTGCTTCTCAAGTACTATCCCACCTTGAATTCAGGAATGAATTTGATTAGAATTATTCAAGGGTCATACTGAGCCACATGAAGCATCAACTCAAAGCTGAGAATTATCTGAATTAAGATAAAAATATACTTAACTCAAATTTACATTGAAAGTATTATCACTGAAGTGACACAGGCATAAGCTGGCAAGAAAGGAGGAGCAGTCAGGGAAGAGTGGCTCTGATAAAAATAAAGTGCCACTGTAACACAGACAGAAATGAGAGAAACACCAGAGGAGAGCAGATCCTGAGCACTCCCAACAGCAAAGAATGAGGCCATTGTGGAGACAGCTAAAAGAAAACTGCCAGAAGACAAAACATTGCTGTTTATGGCAAAGCCAATTGCTCATATAATAATAATATATCCAAAGAATCGCTCACAAGCACGGAATGTCATAAATTTCAGACTTCAAATCTGAAGAGTAATTAAGAGAAGCCTTTTTTCTCCAACAAGCCACAGGTGACCAGACACAAACACACATGTTATTTTTTGCATTGCATAAATATCTGGTACCTAGTTCCTCAATCAGATGGCAGTAATCAATTCTTTCTTGAGGATTAAGAGAAGACAGCTGAAATTTACGGTGTTTTTCTGGTTCTTCATCAACCTTCTCATCTTCTGTAACAACCTGAAATACAATAACAGATTTTGAAAACATGACAGAAAGGTCAGCTTGACAGCTGACTATTTCTCTGCCAAATGTTCTGGGTTATTTTTATATTAAGTTTTCTCTTAGCCGGAAAAAAACAGAACCAAACCTGTCAATCACCTGACAAAAAGCTTGGATCTTATTGTACCAGTGTTAGGCTTATGCTTAACATCCTCTTGGTTCCCCTTATCTTCAGGGCACAACTGAACTAATCTGTCATAAAAGCTAATCTTTCATTCATATCCACTTAATGGCAAGTTGAACCCATGAGGAAATAACCATCCATCTATCTATCGCACTGCCTCATTCATTCAGACTTTCTATAACTTCAGGGGCCTTTACACATTTCCACCACAGCTTATTTACTAACTCAACATGTTATGCCTCTGAAGACACATAGCTGCTCAAAGTCTGAGCACCAAGTAATATGCTGGGGGCAAAAGATGTCTCGTTTTCTTAGGTTCTTCCAAGTTCACTATAAAACAGTAAGATTTTTAAACAGGTTTTTGTCAGAAAAATAAATTTTCCATCTGTACCTTAACATGAATTTCAAATACCACCAAGGAAACAAAGGTTTAACAATTTTTCCATCATCCTAACATGGCAGAAGGACTGCCAAGTAATACACCCAGTAATTCTCCACTTCAACGCCTACAATTAACAGGACAAAAAGCTTTATTTGTTTGAACAAATAAGCTTCATTTGGAGTTAACAGTATTTGTTCAAAATCTCAAAGGAAGCAGAAAGAAATAGAACTGCACAAAAGTAATCCACTTAAAATTTTAAATGTAGACATTTAACTATTTTATATTTACCGTCAAGTTCAAAATTTCTTAAAATGTCACTACATCTCTCAGAACACAAACCATCATAAATATCTCTACACATGACAAACCTTTTCTTTGGGCTGTGGTGCCACAGGAGGGTTAGCCAGTGGGAAAGCAATGCTGGGGGCCTGTGGAGTCGGGATCAAGTGATCTTTAATGGGTGTTTCAGGATCTCTATGAACAGTATTCTTTAGACCTTCAACCAAATCTTCATCTGCAGCCTCAGGAACAGCTGTGGAAGTAAAGTGCTTTTGCATGACTCATCTTTGGCTGAATGTAGTTTCAGATAAAGTAAAAAATAAGACATTTCTTAAAAAGCAGATATCAAGGACAAAACACAAGTGCTGCTACAACACACATATATACATTTCACCATTCCATTTCATAAAGATGCTTTTCCTTGTACCATGAACCAACAATTCCAATACTGCAGACTCATTTAGCCTAAATTTCTTTTGCCAAAATGCACTGATTCTGTCGAACGAAAAGATCAATTAAATGCATTTAGTTAATTTTCTTCACCCTCCCCCCTAGGACAGGGTCAGTTTTCAGGAAGACTGCAGCCACAAGCAGAAACTCTGTAAGCAGATGGAGAGAAGGAGTTGGGAGCAAGAGGGAGGCACTGAGGAGAGAAAAATAAAGGTTTCTGCTATCTCTCAGGAGGCAGGAATGGGAAGAAAGCAAAAACAGATGAAAAAACATAAGTATTTTGCTTCGTTAGTCCTAGCAGTAGACTAAAGACTTCAAAAAACAGGGAAGATAAATATCGTATCTTCACTGAACCCTGACCACATCATGTCCACTGGCAGCTCCGACACATCTGTTTCTCAGACCCATGGGTTACCTTCTTCCTGTATCTCCATTCTTCACTTCTGATTATTTTAACTGGAAATGGTCAAGGCCAGGTTGGATGGGGCCTTGAGCAGCCTGGTGTAGTGGGAAGTGTTCCTGCTCATGGCAGGGTGTTTGGAACTGGATGGTTTCTAAGGTTCCTTCCAACCTAAATCATTCTAAGGTTCTATGAAATAAAAAGATTTTGCTACCGCTACTCCCATTTGAATTCCACAAGACCTCCCTAGAATTGTTTCCTGGAAACCAGCTGTGATTCCAAAAGGAAAAAAAAAAATTTGGAGGATTTCCTAAGTTTGATGCAGACTATTTTTAGACAAACCCTGACGGGGTGCTTGACCACAAGCAGAAAATGGACAGAAAAGCTCCTCTTTTAAAAAAACAGTAACACATAACAGAGCTCAAAAGATGTAAAACTATTTTTCGCATTCAAGAAATGCCAACAACAGTGACTTTTTAAAGTAGAATTCAAACACTACTGTATTTTAAAGATGAAATGAACACTCTAGCAGAGAACAAGGATATTGTATTTTGGATTTTCTTCGTACCAGCAATGTCTGCATCAGCAATAGATCCTCTGAAGGCAGACTCATCCATGTTCCTATTGGCATTACTGGGACCTTGCTCAGTGTACTGGGAAGGACTATTAGGCCACTGAAAGTTGCTGACAAGTCTTGCTCTCTCCTCCCTTGCAGTTGGATCATCCCAGACGATCTGCTCACTCTGGGATGGCTCTGAGTTTATATCTGTGAGGGTTTGACGGGATTGCCTAAGGAAAAAAGCACAGATACCTTAAATATTAATTTATTTTACAGAAGACTACCACACTGGAAGGCAATGTGTTAATGATCACATCAACTGTAGTGTCCAAGTGACCTCATTTTTAGAAAGCAAGGCTAGGAAAGGTAAAAATCTCAGTATAAAACAAATTCCGGCAGCCTGGCTTTATGGGCCTAAGTGTCAGCATGGCTAAAAAAAGGCAACCAAACTGTCAGCAGATGTTCTTATTGCACGTTATATTGATAATTTATCCAAAACCTGTGTAATCAACTCTTCACTTAGCCTATTACTTTGCAAATAAACACAAAGCTAAAGGAATAATTTTTCAAGATTTTCAATTATTTTCTCACTGTAGCTTGTCACTGTTAAGAGCTCGAATCCTATTTGAGAAACATTCATGCAGGTGCTTTTCAGGAATACCTACTACTTGTATATGACCTATGTACAGAAACACTGCAGCAATGGTCTCTTCAGAATCTATACTAAAGCTAACTTATATGAAGATAAAGAAAATAAATGATTTGGCATAATTAAATTCAAAATTAAAAGGCAATTATAGTATTCCATGACTTTTTGAAAAACAAAAAGATACTGCTATGGTTTAAGATAACATTCATTCTGGCTTTATCCAGCATGCCCACTTAAAGATTCCAAACTGCAAGAAGAACTTGCAGTTCTTCTTGAGAAACAACTTAAGCACATGAGTGGAAAAAGACAATACACATGAAACCCCTGGAGACCAATTCATGATTCAATAACTAAGTAAGCACAGTGAAGACAAGATAAGGCACTTTGAAACACAAATCAATACCTTAGAGCTTCCAAGACCCTACTGCGGCCATTTCGCACAGACCGCACACTCTCAGGAGTGGCTGGAGAGCCATCAAAACTGTTCCTTGAAAGGGAACTTCTTTGCCCTTGTGGTTTCACTAGCGACGTGGCAGACATGATCTCCTGCAGCTGCCTTTGGAAGTTCTCCCTCATTTCTAGCGCTTGTGTTAAAACTTAAGAGAAGAAAGTCACAAGATCAAGACTCTGTATCGAAATAAAAATCCACCCCCCCCACCCGCACCTCCCCCTGCCTTAGGACAAAAGCAATACATTAAGAAGGGGAAAAAGATACCTGCACAAAAGAATGTTAAAAAATACCACGTATGCCCAGAGTCACCCATTCCTAGACACATGCAGAAATTTATGTGGCTCACTTTTGAGTTTACTTGCATTACGTAACTCACATCAACAATTCTCCCATAACACTTATTTATGTAACAAGAAAGGTATATTCTAAAACTGATCTGTCATGTTAAATACAAACTCTGTTGTTTTAAAAACAAAGGAATATCAACTATGGAATTTGCAATGGATGATCATGGTTTTCTTATGGGCTATCAAGTCTTATAATCGAGAGCAAAACCCTCCCCTCACATCCAGCAACATAAGAGCTAGCTATACTTCACTGGTCTGTAAATTAGTAGCTAAAACACTGTGGTACTAATTTATATACCAGCCAAGTATATTCAGGACCTGAAACTGTAAAAGGCTTATACTGATAGTTTGATGTTCCACAACTATTTTGAAAAACAGTGATTTACTTTTACCTCCTTTGGATTCACTTGTAACAAGTTGTTCATCCACTCTAGTCACCATTTCCTCTATCTGGTCAGTAGTTACATCACTTTCAGCATCATCTTCATCCATTGGAATAATCTAAAGACAAAAGATGAGAAACAGAATTCTCAAACACCAGCTTTTTTTTTTTCTTTTGACTTTTTACCCATGTTCAACATTTGTATAAATTCTGATGATTATTAATCTTCTCTTACTAGTAAACCTAACCTCTACTACTGCGGTGACAATAAAATAGTGATCAGCAGCATCAATGACATTACTTTGTAGCCTAAGTGTCTACTAAGGCAAGTTCACACCCTGAATCTTATCACCTACAAAAGAAGGCAAAGACTGGACATATATAAGTTCAAATTTGGAAAGCACTCCTAATATCAAGATAACTGTGTTTCCCTCCATCACCCTAGAAAAGGAATATCACAAACACAGAAAAACCTTAAGGAGTATCTATGACATCTATTAATTACTGCCTAAACCTACTTCAGGGCATCACTGAACAAGCATCAAAATTTTTTATTCATGTGTTGCTGTAACAACTCAGGTAACTGAATCCAAACCACTTCATAGAACACACAGGTTCACATCACACATTATACCTCATCCTCCTCTACTGGCTTTCCAGTTGATGGAAGTTTACTGGAGGAGGAAAGCCTGATATCTTGTACTGCACTGATATCCAGGCTCATTTTGGGATTGTAAGTGTGAGGATAGAGAGATTCAGGAAGCCGTTTACATTCTTGGGCACTCTGTAATGACAGCAATTAATGATCAATTAAGAAACTGATTGAGACAAGAAATTACACATTTAAACACAGAAAAAGTATAAGAAGAGTACTACTGAAAGAAGTATTTTAAACAAGAGAAAAATGTGGCTCTCATTCTAGAAAACATGTGGAAGAAACATTACGTGAAAGAGAATTTATTTTCTTCTCATGGAGAAAAATGTGGAAGTACATCAGTGAAAACTGATAACTCAATTTTTAAATGCAAAGCATTTAAATGCAATGCATCAATCCCTATGTACATTCAATATGAATTCCAACAGAAAAATCACTGCCACATAACTTATTTTAAACCTCCATTCCCATTCACCTTTAATAAGTAAACAAAGCAGTTCCATACCTCTAAAAGCCAGTGTTCTGAAACAATATGTATACCCCGTTCTTTAACAGATTTGTACTCCTTATTGTTGTCATTTTGTCCTCCCTTATAAACGAAGTGTGTTACTGATTCATCAAAGCACCATCTAGAAAACAAAATATAGCTTCAAGATACTGTCTTCTTTCAAGAAGTATCAGAAATTCAGCTCAGAAATTGCCCCATCCCTTCCTCATGTTAAAATATTGTTTTGCCTATCTTGCTATATTTAAATAAACTACAAGCCCACATTCTTCATCAAAAAAAGACAGCATTCAGTTCCAGGATCGAACAACTTCAATGTCTCTTGAAAGCATTTCCGAAGTAAACAAAACTAAACCTGGTAAACATGAAGAGGAAGTTTTTTTGCTTTTGTTAACTTGTTTATTCATATTTAAGTAAGTGGAGTTTCAAATCAATTTCTGAAAAGAATGTGTGACCCAGGATAAGAGGTTTTTCTTTTGTTGACATATTGAACTGCAAGTGAATTATCAATCCTGGAAGCTCAAACTAAACAAAATGCAGGGTTCTAACATTTAAACTGATAAAAACTAGTATTTGCTTTCTAATGAAAATACCTTCAGTGTTTCTATGCTACTACTAAACATAAGGGCAACTGCCTCATCCACACCATGAATAATAACACATCAGTAATTAAATATAGAAATCACAATTAGTAGGACCAGAATTGTGTTTTAAGTCACAAACATTAGTTCACAGTTTCTCTTTGTGACAACCTATTTTTCCTAAGCTTTTCTAAGCATGCTAACTTAGCCATGCTTACAATCTGTAAAATAATTAGTTTTGAGCCAGGGAGAAACACAAACAAATTCAGATCAGATTCAAAATCCAAAATCCAAAGCAAATTTTAAACCACCCAAAAGCTAAATGTATTTCATAGTAATCTTCAAAAAGTAAGCGAAGAAACAGAAAAATTTTGCTGCTTGGGACGACTCCAGAACAAAGTCTTTCCAAGACAGACTTGTCAAGAACATAGACTGGGGATGTCACAGGGAAAGATGGTCTTATTTTGCAACAAATATTAAGACGGTGAAAGCTACTGTGTAGCTATAGCAAAAGGTCATGTAGAGTGCCAAGACTCTCATCTATTAAAAGACACATCAGTATATAAACTTTGAAGCTTTTTGAAGCAGTTGATACCTGTAGTCTGCCCCAAGAGAAGCTGCTATTGCATTCAGTTCACTTTGCTTCTTACTAAGTTTTTTACTAACGCAAATAACAACATCAGCTAGAGGCTTGTGCTCTTCTTCCTGTTCAAGAAGCTGGGGAAAAAAAAGGAGAGTCAGGTTTGGAAGGTGTCTGTATCAATAATAAAAATACTTTAGTACTTAGTGTAGCATGCAGTAAAATCTGCAATAACAAGAAGTACCATCTCTATTTTTGCTGCTCCCAAACACTATAGTCAAAATCCAACACAATATTACTTTTCCATGAATTAGGAATCCAAAGACAAAAGATTCATTCTCAGCCAGTCTCCCTGGTGCATATTCTGCTCCTTCCATGATAGTATGAGCACTTCCTGAACACTTAAATTAGGGAATTGCCAAACTTAATGCCACAGCATTATTTCACTGTACTGGACTGAAAATAAGAATAAGGAACTACAAAGAAGTGACAGCCTTCCCTTGCTGAAGGCCATTAGCTTTCTTGGCACTCCTCTGCAGTAAACAGTGTACTAATATGGCAAGCAATACACAAATGCTATCTTTCCTCCTACATAATTTTCTGTTGTCTCACTGGGGTCATAATTTTCTGTTTCATCTCACTGGGGTATATTAGATGGAAGAGGTGAGACGACTACAAGATAACATAATGTGTCTTTATAAGGGGGTAAGCAACTGATCACACATCTTGTGCCTCCCAGTAAGCAGAAGAGCAGGAAGTAGGAAGACACATGCATTAAAAAACTCCTAACTTGAGTACAATACAAAATATTTAATCCTGCCCATCTGGAGCCTCAGAATTTTTTTTTAATGTGATGAAATCCTCTCATTGCAATACTATGAAGTCTAATTGGTACATATTTATATGCCGTGTAACTGCTTAATATTCAAATTAGAGTTCAGACAACAGAAAAATGTTTTAAAATTCTTTGCCTTCTAGGAGGAAACTCTTCTACCTCCCTTTAACTATGACTGAAGAATGCATAATCATATGTATTTCTACTCAAATATACCACAAAGCACAATTCACAAACTCTTTGTAACTTAAATCACAAAGGATATGGCATGTAGTTAACCTGCTCCAGACACTCAAATCCAAAATTTCCTACCACTTCTGGCTGTATGGCAGTCAACTGAGGGCTGCCAGTAAGAGCTACTGTATGCCTGGCGCTGTTTGCCAGTGCCAATTTCAAGTTCCTGCCGATGACTTCAGAGAGAGGTGTGCTTGGTTTCCTCGTTTTTTCATCAGGACCTCCTGGAGTTTCCAAAGCTGCCAGAGCATCCTACCAAAAAAAAAAAAAAGCAACAACTAATTGGCTTACAACAAACACACAAAAAGATCTCACTTACAATCAAATCTC
>WAAB01021080.1:31201-50077 GCA_013389865.1 Piaya cayana | reverse complement strand
TTTTTAATGTGATGAAATCCTCTCATTGCAATACTATGAAGTCTAATTGGTACATATTTATATGCCGTGTAACTGCTTAATATTCAAATTAGAGTTCAGACAACAGAAAAATGTTTTAAAATTCTTTGCCTTCTAGGAGGAAACTCTTCTACCTCCCTTTAACTATGACTGAAGAATGCATAATCATATGTATTTCTACTCAAATATACCACAAAGCACAATTCACAAACTCTTTGTAACTTAAATCACAAAGGATATGGCATGTAGTTAACCTGCTCCAGACACTCAAATCCAAAATTTCCTACCACTTCTGGCTGTACGGCAGTCAACTGAGGGCTGCCAGTAAGAGCTACTGTATGCCTGGCGCTGTTTGCCAGTGCCAATTTCAAGTTCCTGCCGATGACTTCAGAGAGAGGTGTGCTTGGTTTCCTCGTTTTTTCATCAGGACCTCCTGGAGTTCCAAAAGCTGCCAGAGCATCCTACCAAAAAAAAAAAAAAAGCAGCAACTGATTGACTTACACAAACACATTAAAAGTTCTCACTCAAATGCAAATTTCACAAATACAGTCTGTAGTAAGAGTTCATGCTCCCCAACCAGGACAGTATAGAACAGAAGCTAGCAAGTGCAGCTGTAGTACCATTGCATGGAAATCTTACCAGACAATCCCAATCTCAGAGTCTGCACAAACAAACCAGGAAGAAGATCGATTACTAATGTCTTTTCACTGCTGTCAATTAAAATCACCCTCCAGGGAAAAAAACAGTGGTCAAATACAGGAATTCCTAGCCCCAAGCAATTACTTTAATTTACTAATGCACATTATAGCTCTGCCTTTAAAACACCAAATTTCCTACTGTCCTTTTTAAAAACCAGAAGTTTTGGTCCAGAGTGTCTTGCTTTTGTAAAATTATCAGTATGTCCCTCCAGCCACAGTGGGGAGCAAGTTGGAGGATCAGAAACATAGAATTGTTCAGATTGGAAGGGGCCTTAAAGATCATTCAGTTCCAAAATCCCTGCCATGGGCAGGGACGCTTCCCACTGGATCAGGTTGCTCAAAGCCTCATCCAACATGACCTTAAGACACCTCCAGGTATGAGGCATCCACAACCTCTCCAGGCAACCTGTTCCTGCGCCTCACCATCCTCAAAGTTAAAAATTTCTTCCTAATACCTCATCTAAATCTCCCCCCTTTCAGCTTAAAACAACCATTACCCCTTGTCCTGTCATTGTTCTCCCTGATAAAGAGTCCCTCCCCAGCTTTCCTGCAGGCTTCCTTTAAGTACTGAAAGGCCAGTATAAGGTCTTCCCTGAGACGTTTCTTCTTGAAGCAGAACTAAAGAACACTAGATTCTTCTGGTTTCACAATATATTTTTTGTTCTATTGCAGGCAGAGGGGTTAAAAAACTAGCCTTTTGTTTTCCTAGCCTTTTCTGGCCTTGTGGAGACAATGAACCCAAATCCACAACACATTTTCCAATTTGCAGTAACAGTCTTGTAATTTCTATAAAACTATTACACTGAAACATGTTATTAAAGTAGCATTTCACCACAAAACAAGCAAATGCTTGTTTCCAAACACATGGAGCAATTATAAGCTGCCTTGTTACTTTTCTCAGTCTTTACATGTAAAGAACACAGATTATGTACTGTGTGAGGTGCAGAACACATGAGCATATGATACAATAAGCACAAAGGAGCTTTGTTAAGACATTATAGCATCAATTAATAAATTTAGTCCACAGGTCATTAACCAGAAAAATACAAAACAAACAAAGCTAGTTTTCCTAGCTTTTTAATGGAAAGTCTGTATGTTAACAGCATAAAATCAGGTAAAAGCACAAGTTTCTCTGCTGCTTTTAAGTTCATGCACATCTTTAACCCTACTGGCTCTACTGACTAGAAAATTTGCAAAGATGATCACCTTTACATCAAAACAAGGCTTGAATAACTTGTCCTTGGAAAGAAATTTTGATGGTGTATCCAGATGTAAAGACGGTTCTTTCTGTGGCTGTCCCCCTTGTGCAAGAGGGGTTTTCTTCCCAATATGATGAGAGATTACAGCTTGGAAAGCTTTACTCTGGAACCTGTTGATATCAAGAGGGGTCACAGCTGTTTTTCTTCCAGCTTCAAGGAGATAAGTAGATTGCTCTGAATCAGGAGGTTTAACAGCTGTTGGTGTCTGGTTAACATGAGAAACATAACTCTCCTTATCTTTAAAAGAAAGAAAGAAAATGTAAGCAAGCAACCAGATTTTCATTTGAACACAGATCTCGTACACTTTTATTTAAAACAACTAAAAGTTCATTGACCTTTCTTTCCCTAAAAAAAAAGAATTCATATACTCTCCAATAAATGCTCTAAACCACAATTACCTTTTAAAAGCCAGTTATCTTAAGAGTTTCTTCCAGTTAAATCCTTAGTTTCAATTACACTAGTATTGAGCTTGACCCTAAGTGTATGAAAGAGTGAGCAACCCCAGGCCCACTCACACTGCAGTTCCACACATAAAGCTCACATATGTCATACAACTATGAAAACATAAATCTAAGAAAAACATACAACACACAACAAACCCTTCTCCTTTCAACTCTGAAGGTAACTACTCCCTGACTCATTATTTTCCATACAACGTAAAATTTCTTTTGTATTCACAACTCTGAATTGCACCTCTTCAGGTCGCTATGTACACTTCAAATCCCTTATGCCTTTGGATTATAAGACCAAAATTTAGCAAGGAATAAGCCCTTAAAGCTTATCCGTCATAAACACTTATACATAAGCATGATTCATCATCTTTACAGCTCGTAAGCATTAGTACAAGAATTGTGTTTACATTTTACTGCTCATTTCACCTACTCCACCTCTTTTTTTCCTTAAAAAATGCCTGTGCCAACAACATACCTTTTGTCCTCTTAGTGACCCATGTAATTAGCTCACAAGGGCACTGGTAAAACAGGTCTGCTAACATTCAGTATTAAATCACTGCAGTCTGCATCCTAATACTAAAGAAAAATTGCCAAATAAATACGCAAAGTAACTGGAAAAGCGGTAGAAATAGGCCTGAAGGACAGTACAGAGTGGCACCATATCATTGCAGAGTAACAAGTACAAAGTTCTAAGCTGGATCTATCACCACTTCCCATGCAATCTGCAGAGCAGCAGATGGGCCAAAAGGGACTAAGCTGAGAAGCTGAGCTTGACTGGCAACTGACTGATAACCACAGGACTCCACTAGCTGCATAAGACTTGGAGTAAAAACGCGGTATGATTTCTATAACCAAAACTCAGTAGTGGGGATAAATACTTGGAAAAATACCTTTTAGCTCTATCACTTCAAAGGTGTTAGGAAAAAGATTTCATCGTACCTGCCTTCCTTATCATGAACAAATAGTACAATGACACAATCATATTCTCCAACTTGCTAATAACTCACCTTCAGCATCTGCATTTTCAACCAAGAACTTGTTTTCATCTGCTCTTTTTCCTGTCCTTGCGGACTGCAAAAGCCAAGCTACAGTGACCGCCGGCAAATCCCACTTCTTTGCAGCTTCATACTTGGAACCATTTGGTTCTCTCACCACAAGATGTGTACTGGCAAACATCCCTTTTTTTGCATTGGCTTTCCGCACAAAGAATTCTTGGACTCTAAACACAGATTAATAAAACATTCATTTAGTCATTACCAAAATAAATCTAGGGCACATTTATACTATTATAAAATACATTCAAGAAACAGAAAAAGAAACAGTAGAACTATCTAAGGCCATCCACTTTGCATCTGAACACCTAACGTGAACACCAAAAAAATAAAACCAATCCAAAAAAGTTAAACAATAACCTTTTGCCTTTATTAGTATTGAAAACACAATTCTCATACTCTCCTAGTCCTCACATACCCCATTTCCAAATCATACACTGGGTCTAACATTCTTCTGTAAGATTAATAGGACAGGCTAGATTCCATTCTGGAGCCAACCAGCTTCATTTCCAAATGAACAATAGTTTTCTTTTACATTACAACTTTCCTTATATCATAAAGGACCTTCTTTTCCAAGAAGACTGCAGGACTGAGAACTCACCATGAAGGAATTTAGTGCAAACAGACTAAAAACTGGATCAGATGATGCTCTAAGTTGTACAGTTTTGCCATTCCAGGATTAAGCATGTTTTTCCTAATGTTTTCCAAAGAGGCTAATGAATTTGGAGCAAATAATTCGCCATCCCATCAGTTCTTAAGAAAGAGTGCAATATCACTGGTTATGAGGCTGGACCAGACAAGGAACCACTCTTGGACAACTGAAGAGGAACTCAGAAAGCCTGACAACTGAAAAGCTCATCTTTTTACTTTGTTCTAGAGCACAGCAAAAAGCTACTGAGACTCAGTCACTTGGAAATATGAGAGTATTCTGGCAGAAATAAGGCTGTGACAATACTGACTAAATTGCTCTAAAGGCAAGGGAAATAAAAGAACCAGCATGTTACAGCTTCAGCATTAGATTCTGCTACTTCTGTAAAAGAAGTTAAATGCATAATGGATTTCATCACACTGACTGTCTAAGAATAAGAAGAAATGGTGACAGAAGTCATACCTTGCTCCTAGCAGTCCTGCCAGATATACCAGGGAGTCTCTCTCCGCACCAGTGAATTGGCTAAAAGAAAGAACACAATCTTCCAGAGGGGTAACTCCTCCCATTACTGGGACTGGTGTGAAAAGTGGATTGGACTGGGGATCTAAAAGGAGCTGCTGTTCCACACATGTTATCTTCAAGAAGGAGAAAGAGATAAAAATACAAATCAAGTCAAATTGCAACAAAGCCAACAATTTTCAGCAACTGTATGATGGCATTTATGGACTCAACAAGCAATCCTGCTTCCAGCACTACATCTGAGACATTTGATTTCCCACTGAACCAGACAAATTCAGGTCTGACATAATGAGCCATTATTCAGAACTTTTCAGTTACTACTCCTGCAGCCCTGAAGGCTCCTTTAAAGTAGTTCAAGGCATGATCTGAGGGTCTGTAGACATTTACTTCACAAACAACTACTTATTACTGAAAAACACTAGCAGCAGGTAGTCTACATCATGTGCCCGCTCATGACAAATATGGTTAATATTTTTTGAGTTTGAGCTATAAAGCTGATTGCCACAAGTTAAAAAGATGTAAAAAGCATGAAATAAGAAGATGTAAGCATAAAGATATCAGGTGAAATCATTTAGTCAACTAACTCCTTCTGGAGTTCATTATTTAGAGAGAATGCTGTCAGACTCTCATATAAGAAGCCTCTGAGTCATAATGAAGTCATATTTAACACATCTTTAGAATATGAAGTGAAACAGATAAAACATACCTTAGAGATGCAGAGGCTTTAAAGCACCCATTCACTTAGTACTTACAAAATTAAACAAGCCTATACGCTCAGTATGTTACTTACATTTAAGCCACCAGCAGCTCCACATTTTGAAAAAGACATATTTCTAATATAGATACCTATTTACTCATGGAACTAGAAGAGCAACTCCCTTACCAGCCACGTATTTGTGACAACATCACCAACAGTCTGCTTCACCGTGCACCCCAATAAAGGTACCACAGCGTAGTCTGCAATGGTTCTGCTGTGTGGCAGCAAAATTTTCCCAGCATTCTCCTTTATAATATCTGCAATGCCGGACTCATCCTCTTCATCAAAACCCAAAAGAAGAAATCTCTTCCTGACAAATAAGCCTCCTTCAGCCATTGCAGATGACTCTCCCAAAGAACCATTACAGATGGAAGACCGATTCTCTCCTTCAACAGTCAAGTGAGTAACATCACTGAAGGTTCTGGATGTTAGTTTTTCAACTTCATCTGAAAGGGAAACAACCAATCAACCATAGTGACTGCTTGCCAAGAACATCAAAGACAACTCAAAATAGTTTGATGAAGAAATTGTAGTATTCTGCTAGTTTCAGCCAGGTTTTAGTTAAAAACTGCTCTATATAGGCCTGTCTAAGTTCGACTTCTAAAGCAAATATGAAAGTTAACATACTAGATGTACCTAGCTTTCTAATACGCAAATTCCGCAAAACTCAAATTATAATTATGAGCAGTTAAATATTCTATGGTATGCTGAGCCTAGAACGTACCTAATGTAGAATCATTATTTACATATTGAGAGAGAAAGTCATCTTCGGCAGCTTTCTGGTGCTTTACAACATCCACAGCTTCTTTCTTCAAGAGATTGTTATTTTTGGGAAGAATTGGCTTCATTCCAGGTTGCTCCAAAATTGAATTCTCTAAGAGCTGGTAGTTTAGAGGGATATATTGCTCCACTGGATGTAGGTAACCTTTACTAAATGACTCAAGCAACCATTTTGCTGTCACTACATGAGGCCTACAAAATAAAATGTAATACAAACAAGCTATAGCAGGTTTCAGAACTGTGATTTTAATTTCCTGCTTTGCATATACACACACCTAAAGTTTCTAACTCCAATATTAAGCAAGCTTCGGGCACCTTACAAATGTCAAGCGTCTTTTTAATTCTTTCAGTCTGAGAAAAGAGAATTTCATACTTATTTTCTATAATGTAAATTATATCTGCCACTGCGGGGTTGCCAAATCCCTCTTCCTCAATATATTAACAAATACACGGCAACACTTCTTTTCACCATTCTTCTTCTCCAGAGAATATTTATTTTTCTATTCAATGAGGTGATTCGTGGCTACCCAAAGAACTACATACAGTATTCAAGAGCACACAAGGCTGTGCTTATCATTACAAGCTCCAAGTTCTCTCATATAAGTCAAGGACTATTTAGAATTTGAAACTCAGTATTTGTTTTCCTGTTTACAACATGCTGGGAGAAAGAAATCAAGGTGGAATCAGGCATTAAGTACTATAGTTATCAGAACCTGTGAGCTGTCTTCTCCAAAAAGTGTTTCAGCTCATTATTATCTTCCCCTAAAATGACATGCGTAACATCTTCATTAAGTTGATTAAATCGAACACCACCACCACAATTAATAAGCCGTCTCATCTTGTCCAGATTCTTGCCACTAAAGCCACACAGATAGATCTATAGAGAGAACACAGCAACAAAAAATACTTTTAAAAAAAGTAAAAAAATCCAGTAGACTATTTCAGTCAATTTTGTATTGACTGTGGTAGAACACAAACTAGTGGTGCAGCAATTAATCTAGTAAAACTTTGGTACTTACTAACGGAATGAACCCCCAACCACAGCTGTAAATAAAAAAAAAAAAAAAAACAAAAAAACCACCCAAACCCACCCACCAACTCTAGAATCCATTCACTACATCACTACAGTGTTTAAATACATCTATCTATAAATATATAATTTTATGTTTATACTAAATATTTAGTACAATTATACACACACATCTATGCAGACACATGCAAGCTGCAGCAGGTGGACACAAATTAAATCTGGTATTTGCTACTAATCATGGAAACAACAATTTATTCAAGCAGCAATTGCTAGTGCCACAACCTAGTTGCTTCTACAGGCCAAGACCAAACATTTCAAAGTATATACTGTTAAACATACTCGACAACCATCTAACAAATCTTCAGGGGCTTGAAAAGAACTTATATCCAAGTTTTCCAGCTCATCAGGAAGAGGATCCAGTCTGCTGCCCATAGAAGAACTACATGCTGTTTCATTAACACCACTCAAATTGATATTGGAAATGTGGCTGACGTCCGAAAGCGTATGATCTTCAAATAAAATTAAAATTTTAAAAAAAGATCCATTAGTTTTAGCTCGTCTCCTTCCACTGTTTCACTAAACAAAATACAGAACTGACACATTTGATTTTGCTGTGCTAAAAGGAAAGGTAAAGTCTGAAGAATAAAAAACAATAAGTCAGTATAACCTTAGTTAAAGACCTAACTTGAATTCCCAGTGCTCCATCGATAGTGCTAACCTGGTGTCCCTGTTTACTTATTTCCTAAAGTCATACTCAATAACAGCTGTCTGGAAAGACACCTTTAAAGTTGTTTGTCTTTCATGCTACCATGTTTGTTTACAAAATGCTTTGAACTTTCTTTCTGTTAATAGCATGGAGTATGAAAAAACAAGTGCATGTAAAAAAATAGAAATAATAATAATAAGAATTAATAAAAATTAAAAATCAGCATTTATTTTCCCCCTAAGACTGCTGTAAAATTAAATTCTTAACAAGTACTTGTTTTAAACTACAAATGTATGTATAGTCATGTTTTGCTAGCACTTGGAAATATACACCCCTGATTCTTAAGCAGACAATCATAAACTATATCAAGTTTGCCTTTTAAACATTTCTTCACATTTTCAGCCTACACGTTGGAGTATTCAATGTGCAGAAAAGTAATTTGTTGTGTTTTAAGCATAAGCAGACATAGAACCCAAACTGTCAAACCAGCATTGCAAAACCAAGCAGCACCCTACTAATTTGAAACAGTTTTTCCTCCTTACTACAAATGTCTTCTACCTTATTTTAACGTATTTTATAAGTTCTTACTTACTATTAGACTTGTTAGCATGGTCAGTAGGTGTTGATGTATTGGGTAAACTACTCAGTTTCGATCCAGCCTCTATTTTATACATTGTCTCATCCTGACAGAAGCCTTTCTCAATGCTGTCAGAAAACCACTGCACAGGCACACAGTGCACATTCCATTTTTTGGCGCATTCATACTTCTGACCTTTCAAGTGCAAACAAAATAAAGATTACAAGGCCAATGCTTCAAACACTAATTGCTGAAAGTTGTCTGGAGATTAAGAAAATCTAAGAATTCAAATAACTGACTTCAGTATGCAAGTTGGTTATCCTGGATTCTTCAATAAGCTGCTTATTTATTCTCTAAGTAAAGTTAGATAAAAAAAATCCAAACACCTCATTCACCATTAGCTCAGGGGCACAACACGACACGGCAATAAATGGAAAAAAAAACCCCAAACCAAAACCAAAAAAGGCTTTTAAGTTTTTGAGCATAGTATAAATCATCCCAGGCTATTTCTCCATAGAGAATGGGAAGGAAACAGGGGAAAAAAGAAAACTCTTCCTGTTCTTCTTACAATAAAACCAATAAAATTACAATCTTCTCATCTTTCCAAGAGGAAAGGAGCTTTCATTTTATCTTAGAAGGCATTTTAGAAGGCACAAAGAATACATCAGTTAAAAAATATTAGTACGCAGTCCAATTTCAATCAGCACATAAATTAAGTGCTATCCTCCTCTCCCAAAAAAACTTATCTTTATTGTTCCATCCCCTTTAGGAGTCTCCCTTTTTGTTCCCTTAAAAACATCTGGGCTTCTGTTTTCCTCCCTGTGTTTGTTCTCTTTCTCAAGCCTCTAGGGCAAAGTAAGTGTGCCCTGTGTTACTCTTCCCATCAATACCAATTCCCTAAACAGAAGATGACAGACACAGGGCCAATTCGAACTCTTATGCTTCTACATATTCACACTACTTTTACTGAAGAAGTGAAAGTAACATTTACTCTGCAAGTTCTACCTTTTGGCTCTTGAACTATGAGGTGAGTGCATTCATTCATCTTGAGCTGCCCCGTATAGTGCCCACCATGTTCAGCAGTGAGGCGCTGGACTTCTTTCCTATCTGCACTACTTAAGCCTGTGACGCAAATTGTACAGCCAAGGAACACTGGACAAGCGTAGTCTTCCATGTTAACATCAGTATATCTTATTATGCTAAAGGAATGAAATAAAGAAAGAAAAAAAGAAATAAAACATTTCTTCTTCCAAGTAAAATCAATCAGAATAAGAAAGTAGTCTGTATCACCATGAGAACTGTCAGTCCCCAAAACAGGACCAGTTTTGCTTTGGACTTTTATACCTTTGTTGAGACTTATCCCACAGTGCCTTAACCCAAGACGGAAGCAAAATAGGTTTTTTCAGAGAAGCAGCTACTAAGTATTTCTTGCTGCCAACTTCTCCAGCTATAAGATGAGTTACTGACATGTTGAGGTCTCTGTACACATGTCCACCCATCATCTGCACATATTTATGAACTTCTTCCTGAGTGGAGAAAAATATAGAAAATTATCACAATAAAAAAAAGAACCTATATGACACTCATTCACTTTAAAAAACAAAATCAGAGGTTTCAATTGTTTGTGCTTTCTCCTAAAAATGTCTACATTCAAAAATGTAAAATGGGTACATATGGAAGTCGTAAAGTATTATTTCCATTTTATTTGCATTTATGATAAACTGAATGTTATAAGTACCCTGAATAAAAACAATACAATCATACCATATGAGTAAAATTTTACAGATTGTTGACATTTTAAGTAGTATAAATTAGAAAGAGGAATCAGAATAAATAAAATGTAAACTTCTAAGATAAACTATTTAAATCACAGCTGATGGTATACTAAGTATTCAACATGTATTTTTCAGTAACCAGAAGAAAAGCATGTTGTCTGCAGCATTATGGTCACAGAAAAACCAGCAAGATAAGTGATCCATCCAATCAGTTAATAAAAGCCCCTGACATATTTACTCCCATGTTAAAACAGGTGAATTCTTATATTTTTATATATGCACATGCTTATGTAACAAATACATTTCCACGCATAGATACCACTGCGTACACAACATTCATATGCTAAATATATTCGTAAGACTCGCTCTTTCTCCATAAAACTTTCTATATAAACTAAACATAGTCTACAAACCACAGAAAGAGAAGATATAATAGCTAGACACAGGCACAGTTAGACTGATACATAATATGACTGCCGCCTTAGTAATGAGCCATCGTAAGGAAATGTTAACAATAATCAGCTACAATATCCACTTTGTACAATGCATTACCCTAACATCTTTTTCAAGGCTGGTACACGACACTGTTACATCGGCCATGGTCATATTGTACACAGGACGCTCAGCTCTGGGGACACATCGCTGGGACTGCATGCAGTACAGGACTACCTGTGGTCCAACGATTCTACAACCAAGCTGTAATAAAATAAAAGAAAAAAAAAAAAGAAAAAAAACCACAAAGAAAATTAGCAGAAAGTACATTAGTATAAGGAAGGCTTTTCTTGTACACGAATCCCAAGGAAGGAAGGACCCTTGGTCTGCCCTCCTCTGACATCTCCAGGCAGTCTTGGTTTTACATTCACCTGTGGATTTTCACTATAATCCTAATAGGTTTTCTGGCTTTGGTAAAAGCAGCAGATGATATAGCTAATATGCCAGAGAATTCCAGCTAACCTGTCATTCTCTCCTGGACAGTTCCTTGCAGGTCAAACACAATCATATTACTCAGGAGGTAACAAAAGTGTGAGCTCCAGCTTAGTGACTCTAGAAGAAACAAAACTGATAATACTACTTGTTTTCCCACGTGCTATAATCCTTATCCTTTGCTAGTCATCTTCTTCCATAAATACAGGATGCAGTGAATTTTTAAAGATTTCGTGGTGACTAATTCAAATGTTATTTTCAGTGCAAAAAGAGAGAACAGAGAATGTATACACAGACATGAGTTCTTCTAGAACAGAAACAATATAGCTAGCAGTAAATCCATGGGTAGCATACCTTTTTGAGGTGACTGAAAACAGCCCCTCTAAAGGGATCACAAATGTAAAGCGATTTGTCATTTTCTTTTATATGGAGTGCTGTTTCCTCTTCAAGGATCTGGAGATGTTCTTCTGATTGAAATTCTTTTATAGACTGCAGGTGAACAGTGCATACAACAACATTTACTTAGTTAACAAATCACAAATAGCCAAATCTGCAGAAACCACACATCAAGTACATCTACTTGAAATGGCTCATAAAGCTACCATGCAGGAGCAGATTGAGAGAACAGGCTAAAATACCTCAAGGTGTCCCCCTCATTCCCCTAAAACTTAACAATACTCAAACACCACACAAACTTTCAGGACCTGATCCTGCCACACAGTGCCCTTACCTCCCACTAGCTGCTCACGGTGGAAAAGAATCCACAATATCCTTCGTAAGTTTGCTTACACTTAGATGAGTGACCATCATCCAGACCTTCCAGGCTACATGTCACTTCAATAAATGTCAACAGGTTTGGAAACGCCAATGTTTTTTTTGTTTCAGAAGTAATTTCACAAAACTGCAGAATGGTTTGGGTTGGAAGGGACCTTAAGAGACCATCCAGTTCCAAAGGCCCTGCCATGGGCAGGGATGCCTCTGACTGGATCAGGTTGCTCAAAACCCCATCCAACCTGGCCTTGAACAACTCCAGGGATGGGGAATCCACAACTTCCCTGGGCAACCTGTGCCACTGCCTCACCACTCTCACAGGAAAAGATTCCTTCTTAATATCTCACCTAAACCTCCTCTGTTTCAGCTTTAAACCTGCCCTCCTATCCCTGCACCTCCTGACAGAGCCCCATCCCAGCTTTCCTGTAGGCCATAGTTAAGGCCACCATTTGGGTGTCCCCTGAGCTTTCTCTTCTCCAAACTCATCAACCCCAGCTCTCTCAGCCTGTCCTCACTGGGGAGGTGCTCCAGCCCTCTGATCATCTTCATGGCCTCATCTGGACTCACTCCAACAGATCCACGTCTTCCTTGTGGTCAAGACTCCAGAAGTGAATGCAGGATGCCAGATGAACACAGATGTTTTGTTTGAGGAATACTGTCGGCAGTTAGCAATTTCTTGGATGTCCTGCTTGTAGTGAAGCTTATAAGGGCTACCACCCTGGGAATAAAGTCTGTCCTAGGATCAGCAGCAGCTACAAACTAAGCTAAATAGGTGAAGTCCTACAGCAGCATTTGCTGGTTGCACACAAAAGGGCCATTTAACAATTATTTCTCTGTAGCCTTCAGGTTTGCAAAAGGGAAGAAATCCATTTTCTCAGTATATTTTTCTGACACAGATGCAGCTAAAAAACTAAAGGTTCCCTGAATTACAAAGTCACCAGGTCGGAAAAGACCCACCAGATCATCGAGTCCAACCATTCCTATCAATCACTAAACCATGACCCTCAGCACCTCATCCACCCGTGCCTTAAACATCTCCAGGGAAGGCGAATCAACCACCTCCCTGGGCAGCCTGTGCCAGGGCCCAATGACCCTTTCTGTGAAAAACTTTTTCCTAATGTCTAGTTTAAATCTCCCCTGGTGGAGTTTGAGGCCATTCCCTCTTGTCCTGTCCCCTGTCACTTGGGAGAAGAGGCCATCACCCTCCTCTCCACAACCTCCCTTCAGGTAGTTGTAGAGAGCAATGAGGTCTCCTCTCAGCCTCCTCCAATCTAAACAACCCCAGCTCTCTCAGCCGCTCCTCACAGAATCGAAGAATAGAACTCAGAATCACAGAATCATAGTTTTCCGCTGGAAGGGACCTTAAATATCATTCAGTTCCAATCCCGCCGCCACCCACAGGGAACCCCTTTTTACCTCAAGGGCTTTAAGAAAATACTCCGAGCTCCCAGCAGACTTGACGAACTTCACAAAGAGCGGCTCCCTGCCACCTTTCATCCTCTAACCCGAGAAGCAAAGCCCCATTCCCCGCAGGGACGGCACAGGCCCCGCTGCAGCCGCGGAGGGGCGGGACAGGCCGGGCGCACCGGGAGGGTCCTGACTTTCTTCCCAGCGACACCGGGGCGGAACAGGACCCCCCCCAACGCCCCCGCGACGCGCGGGAAACCGGCGAGCTTGGACGGTGCGCAGGCGCGGGGAGAAGGCGGGGCCGGCGGGGCGGGAAACGGGGAGAGAGAGGGAGGAGCGGGCGGGTGCGCGGGGAAGGAAGGGGCGGGGAGATTAGCTCCAAGCTCCGGCTGAAGGGCGGGCGGAAGTGGTACCCTGCAAAGGTTTAGGGCTGGGCCCAGCCCTGTTCAATGTCTTTATCAATGACCTGGATGAAGGCCATCGAGTGCTCCCTTAGCGAGTTTGCAGATGGCACTGAGCTGGGTGGAAGTGTCGATCTGTTGGAGGGTAGGGAGGCTCTGCAAAGGGATCTGAACAGGCTGGACCACTGGGCTGAGTCTTAACGGCATGAGGTTTAACAAGGCCAAATGCTGGGACCTGCACTTGGGGCACAACAACCCTAAGCAGTGCTACAGACTAGGAGAATCCTGGCTGGAAAGTTGCCAGGAGGAGAAGGACCTGGGGGTGTTGGTCGATAACCAACTGAACATGAGCCAGCAGTGTGCCCAGGTGGCCAAGAAGGCCAATGGCATCTTGGCCTGTATCAGAAACAGTGTGACCAGCAGGTCCAGGAAGGTAATTCTCCCTCTGTACTCAGCACTGGTGAGACCACTCCTTGAATCCTGTGTTCAGTTCTGGGCCCCTCACCACAAGAAGGATGTTGAGGCTCTGGAGTGAGTCCAGAGAAGAGCAACAAAGTTGGTGAAGGGGCTGGAGAACAAGTCTTACAGTGGAGCAGTCTTACAGTGTTTAAAAGACAGGTGGATGAGGTGCTCAGGGACATGGTTTAGTGGTTGACAGGAATCGTTGGACTCAATGATCCTGTGGGTCTTTTCCAACCTAGTGATTCTGTGAATGTGGCAGGGAATGGGGCAAGGAATCAAGAGGAAATGGTTGAGGAATGGGGCAGGGAATAGGACATGGAAAGGGAGGGGAACAGAGCAAGGAATGGGGAAGAGAAATGGGGCAGGGAATGGAGTGGGAAACAGGATGAGAAATGAGGCAAGGAATGGGGTGTGGAACTGGCAGGGAATGGGCAGGGAATGGGTGGGGAACAGGGCAAGGAATGGCCAGGGAACATGCAGTTCCACATCATCCTTTGCCATCTCCCCACTAGTATGTTCTGCAGGGCTGGGGATGGAGTTTGCTGGGTGTGAGGAGACTCTTGCTGCGCCCCTGCTCAGAGGGCAAAACCACCTCTGTGGATCTCCAGGGATCCGTGATAAGAGATGATCTGTGATGTGTGAGTGTTCTGTGATCTGTGTCCTCCTCACGCTAATTTCACAGAATCGAAGAATGGTTTGGATTGGAAGGGGGCTTAAAGATCATCCTTTTCCTACCCACCTGCCGTGGGGACAGACACCTCCCATTGGATCAAGTGTGTCCTGTATCCATAGTGTCCTTACTACATTTGGGTAGCACTTAGATGAGTGGCCACCATCCAGACCTTCTAAGCTACATGTCACTTCAATAAATGTCAATAGGTTTGGAAATTCTAATTAGGTTTTTTTCCCCCCAGAAGTAATTTCACAGAATCATAGAATGGTTGGTTTGAGTTGGAAGATCACCCAGTTCCAACTGCCTTTCCATGGGCAGAGACAACTCCCACTGGATCAGGTTGCTCAAAACCTCCTCCAACCTGGCCTTGAATACCTCCAGGGATGGGGCATCTGCAGTTTCCCTGGGCAACCTCTGTTCCAGTGCCTCAACACCCTCAGAGGAAAAAATTTCTTCTAAATACCTCATATGAATCTGCTCTCTTTCAGTTTAAAACCTTTACCCCTCCTCCTGTCCCTGCATTACCTAATAAAGAGCCCCTCCCCAGTTTTCTTGTAGATCCCTTTAAGTACTGGAAGGCTGCTCTTTAGGTCTCCCTTGAGCCTTCTCCAGCTCAACAACCCCAGCTCTCTCAGCCTGTGGTCATATGGGAGGTGCTCAAGCCTTCTGATCATCTTTGTGGCCTCCACTGGACATGCTCCAACAGATCCACATCCATCCTGTGTTGGGGATTTACCCCTGCAGTGTATGATACCCGGTTACTTGCCAGTGCAGCCCACTCCACACCCCTGGTGTGTGAGTGGTGAGTTGGTGTGCAGCTGAAGATGGNAGTGCAGCCCACTCCACACCCCTGGTGTGCAGCTGAAGATGACAGGATGCTCAGGTGGGCCTTAGTAAGCTGGAGGAGGTTCCTCTCTGATTTGGGAGATGTTACTGCCATTGGAGGTGAAAAGAAAGGAAAAGTTGCTCCCCTAGCCCTGGCAACCCCCGCCCATGGCACCTCCTCTCCAAGAAAACCCGTGAGTCCATCAATGGGGCTCACTTGGAATAGACGTGGGGTCCTAGGACATGACAACTCTGGATGTACATACAGACTGGGGAGCAAGGAGCTGGAGAGCAGCCCTGAGAAAGAGGACCTGGGGTTCTTGCTGATGGCAAGTTGAACATGAGCCAACAGTGTGCCCTGGCAGTGAAGAGGGCCAACTGTGTCCTGGGGTGCAGCAAGCACAATGTTGCCAGCTGGTCAAGGGAGGAGATTGTCCTGCTCTGCTCCGCACTGGTGCAGCCCCGCCTTGAATACTGTGTGTAGTTTCAGATAATACAGTATAAAAAGGATATCAAGCTACTGGAGAATGTCCGGAAGAGGGCCACAAAGTTAATGAAGGTTTTAGAGGGGAAGCCATATGAGCAGCAGCTAAAATTACTTGGTTTGTTCAGCCTGGAGAAGAGGAGACTGAGGGGAGACCTCACTGCGGTCTACAACTTCCTCACAAGTGAAGGAGAAGGAGCTGATCTCTCCTCTCTGGTGACCAATAATAGGACCCAAGAGAATAGCAGAAAGATGTGCTTGGGGAATTTTAGGTTGGATATTAGAAAAAGATTCGTCACTGTGGGGGTGGTGGAGCACTGGAACAGGCTCCCCATGGAAGTAGTCATGGCACCAAGCCTGACAATATTCAAGAAGCATTTGGACAATGCCCTCAGACACATGGTGTGAATTTTGGGGTTATCCTATGCAGAGAAAAATGTTGCACTCAGTGATCCATGTAGGTAGGTCTGTTCCAAATCAGAACGTTCTATGGTACTAATGCTGCCAACTTCTGCTAAGGCGGGGAGATAGAGAAAGTACCACAGCTGCCAGGATCTGGGAGGAGTTGGAAGTGTGAACATCCCAATTCCATCCATATTTCAATCATTATTATCTTTCCAATAGAAATACAATAAGAAATGTGGTTTTACTCTTGTAGCTTCAAAGCTATGGACAAGAATGTCAAATGCCCTATTTCCAGAGTGGATGGCAGAAATCTGGATATGAGTGCACACAAAACTGGTGCAGGGACCAAAGCATCATGTGATTGGACTCGATGATCCGATGGGTCTCTTCCAACCTAGTGATTCTATGATTCTATGATTTCTCCCGTATCACACTGTGGTATCAGCCTGAATCATTAAAAGGCACAAGTGTCGATCTGTATGAGGGCAGGAAAGGTCTGCAGAAGAGGGATCTGGACAGGCTGGGTCAGTGGGCCAAGGCAAATTGTATGAGATTCAACAGGGCCAAGTGCCAGGTCCTGCACTACAGTCTTGAGGAAGTGTGACTGGAAAGCTGCTCAGAGGAAAAGGACTTGGGGGTGGTGGCTGACAACTAGTTGAACTCCAGCCAGCAGTGTGCCCAGGTGGCCAAGAAGGCCAACAGCCTCCTGGTTTGTGTCAGAAATGGTGTGGTCAGCAGAAGTAGGGAAGTGATCTTCCTGCTGTATGTGCTACTGGTGAGGCTGTGCCTCGAATACTGTGTCCAGTCTGGGGACCCACAGTACAATCTTGGTAGAACATCATTTGGAGAACAGGCCTTATGAGGAACGGCTGAGAGAGCTGGGGTTGTTTAGATTGGAGAAGAGGAGGCTGAGGGGAGACATCATTGNGGAGGGCAACGAAGCTGATGAAGGATCTGGAGAACAACTGGAGAGGTCTTGATCTAGTGGAAGGTGCCCATGGCAGGGGTTTGGAACTAGACGATCTTAAACGTCCCTTCCAACCCAAACCATTCTATGATTCTATGACAATCCCCACTCAACAAGCCACGGTGACCGTTTTCTAGGGCTTGCTGCTGTTTGCATAACACCCATGCTGCCCGTAGAGGGCGTAGTCATTTTGATACAAGATGCTCTCAGGAAAAGAGGAAAGTACCACAAGCATTGTGTGGGTAGTGAGTTTTCGGTACCACGAAACCGTGCACTATGGCCACACGATGGCACCATAACCATGAGAACCGAAGGGAAGGCTGTGCACAAGTCTACTGGAATTGTTAGGCGTTACTTCTGCAGTCACTAGGACAGGTCCCAGATGCACTAAAAATTCTTTGGTATACTTATTTAGTTTAAAACCACTTAATGTTAATCTTCTAGGATCAGAGTGAATTGTGTGAGGTAGTGCTTTTCCCGTCTGTAAAAATAAGCAAACCCAAATGTAAGGACAACTGGAACAGCATATTGATTAATAGAACAGCAACAAAGCTGGTGAAGGGGCTGGAGAACAGGCCCTATGAGGAACGGCTGAGAGAGCTGGGGTTGTTTAGCCTGGAGAAGAGGAGGCTGAGAGGAGACCTCATTGCTCTCTACAACTACCTGAAGGGAGGTTGTAGAGAGGAGGGAGCTGACCTCTTCTCCCAAGTGACAGGGAACAGGACAAGAGGGAATGGCCTCAAGCTCTGCCAGGGAAGATTTAGGCTAGACATCAGGAAGAAGTTTTTTATGGAAAGGGTCATTGGGCATTGGAACAGGCTGCCCAGGGAGATGGTTGATTCACCTTCCCTGGAGGTGTTTAAGGCACGGGGGGATGAGGTCCTGAGGGACATGGTTTAGTGATTGATAGGAATGGTTGGACTCGATGCTCCGTTGGGTCTCTTCCGACCTGGTGATTCTATGATTCTATTCTATTCTATGATTCTAATATTCAGTTAAGAACATGGGAATTATGTTGATGATCTTGTGTTATTTGGTGATGCTTCCTCTTAGTCCACTTGTAAACCCTTAGTCTGTCCTGCCTGCTCTTTCAGCATCACAGCAAAGTGTTACAAAGAGGAATTTATCTTCCTTTTTCATTCTTCCAGGCTATTCTAAAAAAAGGGGGGAGGGAGGAGAGAGGAAGGATCAAGAAGTCTAACACACAAAAGTTAACAAAATTTAATGGATATATTATTACAATATATTGGCAGAGTCCTTAATTGAATGCACTAACAGTGCTACC
>WAAB01021080.1:0-31153 GCA_013389865.1 Piaya cayana | reverse complement strand
CAAAATAAATAATAAAATATTTTATAAAAGATTTCTAGAAGGAAAAAAAACCCAGCCCAGCCTGTCTTGAAGTTGCTGCATGTAGCTTGTTATTTCTATAAAAAAAGAAGTACGTGTATTTGTCATTTTATGCTGAAATTACCCAATTTCTGCTTATACTGATACAGTCACCCGTTTTAAAAGCATACACAAAGTCCAGAAAGTAACTGATGCACAAGATCTTAAAGNATGGTTGGACTCGATGATCCGTTGGGTCTCTTCCGACCTGGTGATTCTATGATTCTATTCTATTCTATGATTCTAATATTCAGTTAAGAACATGGGAATTATGTTGATGATCTTGTGTTATTTGGTGATGCTTCCTCTTAGTCCACTTGTAAACCCTTAGTCTGTCCTGCCTGCTCTTTCAGCATCACAGCAAAGTGTTACAAAGAGGAATTTATCTTCCTTTTTCATTCTTCCAGGCTATTCTAAAAAAGAGGGGGAGGGAGGAGAGAGGAAGGATCAAGAAGTCTAACACACAAAAGTTAACAAAATTTAATGGATATATTATTACAATATATTGGCAGAGTCCTTAATTGAATGCACTAACAGGGCTACCAAATAGCATTTTTTCTGTTGTCTCCTTGAATGCAGATCACTGTTCACAACAGCAGCTGAAATATGGTTCGTTCTTGTTCACTGAAGTGTCATCGCTTCTCAGTGAAGTGATAGAAAGTCTTGATAAGCTGCTGATCCACTGGACCACCAGTCTCTAAGTTCCACTTCTTCCCTTTGGAAGCTACTTGTTGCTTGGAAGGATTCATGCTGGAGAAGAGAACCCTGCAAATGATTGGGGCTGCTTTTTAATACTCCTCTAAGGAGGCCAGTTGGTGTGCTTGTGCACATTTGGTTTTTGTATTGTGCTCCTGCAGGTCTGGTCAAGATACATACCTGCTTGGCATCAAAGCCTTCAAGAGAAAGCTATTTCTTAAAGGCAATATGTCTTAGGGGCCAAATGAAAATTCTTATCAAAATAATAATAAAATATTTTCATAAAGATATTCTAGAAGGAAAAAAAACCCAGCCCAGCCTGTCTTGAAGTTGCTGCATGTAGCTTGTTATTTCTATAAAAAAAGAAGTACGTGTATTTGTCATTTTATGCTGAAATTACCCAATTTCTGCTTATACTGATACAGTCACCCGTTTTAAAAGCATACACAAAGTCCAGAAAGTAACTGATGCACAAGATCTTAAAGAGCATGCAGCTGCAAATCTTGTAAATTAGAAGGTGTAGTATATTTTTGTTATACTTCCCATATGAATCTAGTCCAAAAGTGGTGCTTAATATGGCAAAACTGAATAACTTCAAACAAGTGGTCTGATAAGCAAATATTTCCCTATTTCACTTCCTGCTTTCATAAGCACTTGGCAGTGTAAAATCTCTTTGGGGCTGTTTGAAAGATTTGCTTCCTTGAAAATATTTTTTAAAAGGCTATGTAGAGGAGTTGGGCAACAGAAATTGCCCTGCTGGATATGAACAGCAATCCAAATATGCACTTTTCATTACCTGTCTCCAGAGTTGTCCAAAACTACATGTCGTAGAGGAAATATAAGAAATGCTACAAAGGACAGCTTGGCCAAAATCCATTAATAGTGTGATTATGGTATGATCTTAACATGTGAGTATCCCTATTGGTTTTTTATCTTTTCTGTGTATTCAAGTACTTTGCAGGATGTGAGCTTTAAGGGGAAGCTCAGTCATATTTGAACATCTGTCTGCCTAATTATGGAAGGTTGTTCTCCCTGGAAAACTACCAAATGGCAGAAAAAAACCATTGGTGTAACCCCCAAATGATACCTTCTTATAAAACAAATGAAAAAAGAGATGCTCTATGCACTTGATTGCCTAGAACAGTGAATATTTTTACTTATTTGTATATTTTGATAACTTGAATGTCCTATGGCATATGCTTATCTCTAGAAACATCTAGGTCAACCCTGTAAAAAACTCATTTTCACACCTCTAATGTGCTGTTGTGGTTTTACAGCCATCATGACTGCATTCACTATGTATTTTTAAGTTTATCTCTTATGTAGGCTAGAAAAATGTCAAGAAAAATCACTGCACATAAAAGCTAGACCCCTGTTTGCTAGCTGTCCACATTTGATCTAACCTGGTTAAGGCTTACATGTGCAATACTTTATTTTTAAAATATTGTAAACACATTGATTTTCTGATCAATGATAGGTCATTATAGTAACTTTTTAGTACAACTAGCATATGAAAGAGCAGTTAATTAAAAGAAAGCCTTCTGAAACAGCAAACTCTCAAGTCACTTCATTATTAAAACTTAGTAGTTAGATTTGTTATGAGAAAGACTGAGGTACTCAACCATAAACAAAGGAAAATATACTGTAAAATATCAGAATATTTTCTAAATTTATAAAAATTTCCCATAAAACTTGTAAAGATTCTGTATCACAGATGTCAGTAATTTAACATTATTTACAGAGATACACAATCAGGCTAGTAAGCGATATGACTAAAGATGAGTTTAAATGAGCAAGATATCTTGTGTAAAGTAGAGTCAAGAGATGTTTCCAAAGAACCAGTGTCAATTTCTAATCTCTAGGTATTACTTAGTTTATAAGCCTGCTAGCTTAGGCCTTCAGACTTTGTGTGGTTTGGGGCCATATAGAGGAAAACAATGCTTTCACATGCACAAAAAAGTGAACATACTTTTCCTTACAGAATCCCACATTAGCATATCTAGGTAGCTAACTTGAGATGTGCTTTTCATTTATGTACAAATACCCAATTCTATGAACAAATACAAGCTTTAGTAAATATGCATTCTGTGATTTTTTTTTTGCAGCTGCTTTAGGGCTAATATCCAGGACAGATTCTGTGGGCTTTCATCACAAACTTGATTTTACAAAAGTCAATTCCACATTTTTGCTAGACACAACTTACAATGCAGCAGAAACTTCTTGTTCTCCAGTAGATTGTGTGTAAGTGGAGCTAGCCCGTTCAGCTGTGTCGACATAGAAAACAGGACAGTATTTAGAGAAGTGGAATGCAATCTGCTTTCGGAAAAAGCTACAAAGATACTTCCTAAATTTTTCTCCAGCGAAGGCATAAATTATAGGGTTAATACAACAGTGGATCATTGAGATTGTTTCTGTCACTTGAGTTGCTTTGTGCAGCTGACCACTGCTTTCACAAGTAGCAACAGAGAAAATACCTTGAAAATCACGCAAGAGAATGCAAATGTTGTATGGGGCCCAGAAAAAAAAGTAGACAAGCATGATGATAAAAATAAGCCTGACTGCTTTATGTTTCTTCTCATTCCTACATTGCAGTAATGTCTTTATAATTTGTGTGTAGCTGCAGATCATAATTAACATTGGAATAACGAGACCCAAGATGTTCATTTTTAAGGTCAGGAACTGCTTCCATACATTTCTCTGCTCTGATGGATAATGAGCACTGCAAGTATAATGTGTACTTTCCTTTTGAGTTTTGTGAAACACTATCCCAGGAACAGAAGCAAACATAGCAATAGCCCACGTGACAGTGCTTGTGAGGATGCCATAGGTAACTGTTCTGGCTTTTAGAGCAAACACTGCGTGCACTATGGCCAAATACCTGTCTAGGGTCAGCAGGATTATGAAAAAGATCCCGCTGTAGAAGCCAAGGAGGTAGACACCTGAGAGAATTCTGCACAGCGCATCCCCAAAAATCCAGTCATGAACAGCATAATAAGCCCAAAACGGGAGAGAAAATATAAACAGCAAATCAGAAATGGCCAAATTGAGCAGGTAGATATCGGTCATGCTCTTCAATCTCTTGTATTTTACCAAGATGAGGACAACAAACATGTTGCCTATGAGGCCAAATATCACCACCAAAGAATAAAGTGGAGGCAAAACTGATGCTGCAAAGTGCTTTTCCTCTGTTCCCAGGCATGGCGCTGAATCACCGTAGTCAAATTCTGTTGTCTGTGGCAAGTCCACAAAGTCTGTGGTATGATTTTCCATTGTGTGTTGGTCTGGAAGGGAAGAAAATAATGTTAAACCAGAGGAAACTCCACGCTTGGCAGTGAAGAGAAGGAAACATGCTGATGTCTTAATCTGGAGTGCTTTTTGCTGTTGAGCACATAAGCATTACCATATCAATGTGTGGAAGAGAATGAAATTGTACAACTCCCAGGAAACCCATCTATACCAGTGGAATCATGTTGCTGCATGTTGGAAGTGTGCTGCATGTCATTTCCCATGTGTCTGCTGCCTGGTGCTTTTCTCCTGCTGAGTACAGCCTGTCAGCTGCCTGACCATTCAACCAGAGGAAGAAGAATGGTGAATTGAGCCTGAGCAGTGGGCAGTTCTGTGCTGTTGTGCTCAGCAGTGGCTGTTGTTGCAGTGGCAAGACATCAACAGGAGAGCACAGTGGCTGGCACGTAGAGCATAGCTGTGCTTCTCTTTGGCACCTGGCCACCTCCTCATCTTGCCAGCCCATAGTGTTGCTCTCACCCAAGGATAAACCAAGCTGACTGATGCTTGTTTGAGATGTTCATGACTTCCTGGGGGCGTTAACACCTCTGGGGATCAGGTCACTGGAGGTGTAGGAAAGACCTTTGCACAGTACTTAGCATACCCACCTAGTGGACCTGCTGTCCTGGTGTTGCCAAAGAGCAAGGCAGAAGTGTTGGTCTGGGTTGAAATGGCAAACTCAGTATCCTTTACAGAGTCTGGGTCAGGCGTAGGTCTTGGAAATGTGCTGGTTTTAGGTAGCTCTGGAAAGCAAACGGTGAGTAGTCCTACAGGAAGAATGGATAGTCAGACACCTCAGAAAATGGCATAAAATATGCTGTCAACATGGCCTAGAACATTTGTATGTGTTGTGGTGTCTTGCTGTCAATTGAAACACCTCCTTAGTGCTTGAGGATGAAAGTATGTTGGTTCCTTGTTTCATTAGCTGTTTTACTGCTGTGATTCAGGAGCTCCAAAGTTTAGATCAGCTAAGTGTCTTAGAGGGAGTGCAAAGGCAAAAGCAAGATATGACCATTGTGCATTAACAATTCTTAGTGTGTATCAGTTGTTCGGTACAATCCTTCATCATTCTTTAGTCAGTGTTTGCAGTGAGGTGACACAGCGCAAATGTCCCTCCAGTTTTGGTTTGGGTACTACTAGGAGATCTGGGCTTGCCTTGCAAGGAGGAGTCACAGACTGGAAGGTGAAGTGTGCAAGAAGAGCTGTGTAAGCCCTCAGTCAATTCTGTTATAGTTGGAGCAGGTGAAGACTGTGTGATGGCAGATGTTTTTTGGTAAGACCACACTCCCAAAACCACCACTTCATTCTCTTCTGTGCCTGCATTCTGCAAGACTATATATAAGTGAAGAAACTCAGCCTGTTGCTGGAGAGACAGGTTTGGTGGAACCTCGTATTGGTCCATTCTGATTTACAACCCGTGAGATTCCTGAAGTGTCTGTCTGTATTCCTTTAGACAAAACTGTTGAGGAAAAAGTAATAGTTTTTTCTGTAAGCACAGATCACTGAAAATGCTATCTTATTTGTGTCAAAGAGGTTAACTTAGTTAAACTTGAGCTTAGATCTTTCTGAAAGGACTGTTTGCTAGGTCTTTGATCACTTTCCTCTGACCTTAAAAATGAGGATCTGAGTCCCTCGTGAGTTGCCACCTCCTGATGGAGATTCTTATACAGCACAGTGCAGATATGAATCCACTCAAAAAGGAGGAAGCGGTATTGGAGCAAAATCTGCACCTTGTAAACAAAAAGAGGTCCTGCTTTTGAAAACCTTTTTCCCTCCCCTTCCCCAAGTTGTTTCTCAATGTGGCTGTTAACTCTGCTCCTAATAATATCAAGAATGAGAACATCCATTTTCAGACTTTGGCATGTTGAGCGGGACATGACTTTTTCTTCTGGAGAACAAGAAATATGAGAAAATTGGTAAGTTGTAGCAGTTTGGACCTCAACTTTGCCTAGGTATCATTTTTGCAGGAGAAAATAAGTGCCATCAAACTCCTGAAAAAAAAGGCTTTCAGGAAACTCAGGCAATCTCTCTGAAACAGGTTTTTTTTTTCACAGCCAAACTAACTATGTAGTCATTACAATACTGTGATAATGGTTTTGCTGGTAAAGGAAGTGGCTGTGGCTCAGGTGTACTGACAGTAAATAAGCTAACTTTAAGCATCTAAGGTTTTATATTTCTTAAGTACTTTCAGAAACTCTTATAGGGAAAAAAATGCCTCTATAAACACTCTTTGATCCAAAACATTAACTTATTTATTATAAGACACAACAAGACTTGGGCACTGCACAAATATTTAATATTCCCTTCAGCTAGACCTGCTAGTCCTATTTTGCATACCTAGACAGTGTAAGTCCCTGCTACTGCTTAAATATCCCCATTTCTAATGTCAGCCATGCTGTATGCTGGGATTATGGGACAAGGAACTCACTGCGACACAGTGTCACACCCAACACATCCTAGTTATTTACTCTGGAAAAGAGGAGGCTGAGGGGAGACCTTATTGCCCTCTACAACTGTCTGAAAGGAGGTTGTGGCAAAGTGGGTGCTGGTCTCTTCTCCCAGGTAACAAGCAATAGGACAAGAGGAGGAAATGGCTTCAAGTTGTGTCAAGAGAGGTTTAGATTGTATATGACAAAAATCTTCTTTACCAAAAGAGGGGAGAAGCATTGGAACAGGCTGCCCAGGGAAGTGGTGGTGTCACCATCCCTGGATGTGTTCAAGAAACCTGTAGATTTAGCACTTGGGTACATGATTTAGTAGGTCAGGTGGTGTTGTCTGATGGTTGGACTGGATGATCTTAGAGGTCTTTTCTAACCTTAATGATTCTATGATTCTGTGATCATTTTCCACCTGTGTGATGCTTGTGCATAAACATGGATATGAAAGCCACCTGGATCATAAACACAGAGTGGGATTTTATGAGTATGTGGTTGATAGGATTCATGCAAATATTATTGCAAAATGCTGCCTTGATATTCTTGCAGTAATTATTTGCTCAACAGCCCCTTCTTACTGCTAACTACTATCTCACTGCCTTCCTTCCTTTACATCTGCCTTCTTGGAGTGACAACCACATCTCTGCATCTCATATTCTTCCTTTCAACCCTTTTTGCATGATTAAATTATGGTATACTTGCCAAGTGGTTCCTTCTGCTTACTGAGCCTCATTCACCTAGCCTAGCCTTTGCTTCAGCAGTCTCTCTCTGCGAAAGTACTTACTACCCTGAACTGTGTATAGTATCCAGCACATGCTGGCAATAGAAACTACAGATACTAATTTGGAAACCAGAAAAAGGAATTGTGTGTGGTTCTGTGCTTTATCCTATAATCTCACTGCTTCAGGAAGCAATGTTGGCCACTGGCTAGAATGCTTCACTGGGTTAATTGAATGGTGTTGTTTACCTAATTGGAGATATCTGACTGTGCTTATGTTTCCTGATCATGCAAGGGAAAAAAAGGTAATTGTGGAAGCCCTCTAAAGAAAAGACATTTCAAAAAGAGGTCTGTATTATTTTGAATGCAGTTTAGATAGATGTGATAGTTCTAGAAATCTGCAATCTGCCATATAAATTCTGTGGCCCTGGTTAAGACTAGCAGTCATGCAACTTTCAGGGAAAAAAAGTCTCCACAGAAAAGCTGAGTTAACTCATGTCACTGTGTCATTCTGAGTTTCAGATTAGACCTCTCTTTTCAAAGAGGTAAAGATTTTATTAATGTGAGTTTCAGTTCACTTAAATAGTGTTGTAAAATGTTAACAATTAAAAAGCTGTAGTAAGTAAATTGAGGTAAAATGCTAAGCTATGCTGTATGCACACAGGTTCCATGAGACAGAGATTGTTTAAGATACAGCATGAGATTTTCTGTGCCCATCCTGTGAGAAGTATAAGTACTCTTCTCTCAAATAAGCTGTTTCAGTTTTACAGTAACAGTTTTAATATCCAGATTTCCATCCTTCTATATCATCTTCAGAGAAAAAAAATCAAAGACGCATACTCCATTGTATTTCTTACTCAGATCAATTTCTAGACATTCATTTCTTTGCTTACCCAAATCCTCTGCTCAAGTCTAGTGTTTCTGTCATTTGGAAATAGTGTATTCCATTTAACATATCCTATACATTTCCACAGGGTGATTTTCAAAGATGAATACACTGGCAAGATTCCACAAGTATTTCCTACCTCAGGCATTAGACTACCTTAGCAACTGCTAAGTGTTAAAACAAAACCAACCAAAAACCAACCAAGCAAAGATGACTTACCATATATCTTGTGGTGCAAGTGATGGACTATTACATCTAGAGTAACACTAAACCAATTTGTCAGTCACAAGAAGGTCAAAACCACCTCTTCCTGCAAGAAGAAGGATGTCTCAGTTTGAAAACTTCTAGCAAACAAATTTGTTTTCATTTAAAAAAAAAAACACCCAAAGGAACAGTTCTCTTTTTTCTAAAAATGGTTCATCAGATGTTACTTTTCTAACTCTGCGAGATGTGTAGAGATGTTGAAATTGTGGAGGATCCTCCTAGGAGCTGAACTCAAGGTTTCACAACCCACAGCTGTAGCTTTAGAAAAAATGGTTTTTTGTCACCGTTTTCTCTTTTTCATTTACCTAACCTGTTTGAATCAAGAACAGTTATGTGAGGTTCATACCTTTACATTTCTCAGTCATTACATTTCTTTTATTTTTTCTTATTTATGAACAAAAAAGTGGAGCTTCTGAATAAAGCTTGCAGTTCTATTCAGAATTACCAGTCACTTTTTGAGTGCTCTGAGTTGCAGTCCTTATGTTTTAGGAGATGTGATGGTTTCTGTTTTTCTCTAACCTGGTCTTTTGGACTGTGTTTTTTATTTTGATCCCGCTCAGAAGACTATGATTTAGTGTATATATATATAAAAACACTGTTACTTACTTTTTGGAATTAAGCTTCAGAAAAGCCTGACAGAATCTGATTTCTTATCCACTTATTTCCTCATGGCTGATTTCTGTGACTTCTAGAGTTAAACTGAAGCTACACTGTGAGCAACTTTTAAGATCCTTCTCAGACATCAAAGAAACCACACAGGAGGTAGAAAAAGTACAGAAAAAGCAAGAAAGAGATGGTGCCTTATCAGCTGCCTTAGAACCCCTGAGAGAGAAACCCTGAGGAAATACCCAATAAATTGCTACGCCTGCCACCCCTTTGACATCTCTTTGGAGGGTTCTGGAGTATCTCATCCAATCAACTTAGTCAAGGCACTAAAGAGATGTCTTTCCTACACTCAGTCCTTACTATCCTTAAAAGATTTTAAAATGCCAAAAGCCCAACAGAGGCATCTTGCCTTTGTTGCTGCCATTCCTTAAATGAAATGAAGGGAATCATTGCTCCTGAGTTACATCTGTGTGTGTGTGTGTGTGTGTGTGTGTGTGTGTGTGTGTGTGTGGTGTTAAGGAGAGAGTAAAAAGATAAAAGCTCACACAGTTTTCCTTATTAGCTCCTTTTTGCATGAGGGACTAATCCAGGTCTTTATTCCATAGGATTTTCCTCTTCCTTTCCTAATCAGCTGTTCCAATGAGTTCTATGAAGGCTGGAGACTTAGCAACAACGTTAATGAGTTAATGGCCATTATATGGTATTCTAAGTGTATGTTTACACATACTTGATGGCCTATATTAGACCCCCTAAACAGTCAGTGGAAAAAGCTGCTTCTAAAAATGTTTCTACTACACCTAAATCAATGTCCTAATTGCTACCAAACTTTGCTGACAAAACCCTGCCGTTTTAGAATGTATTCTTATAATTCTGACAAGAAGTATTGCATCATACTAATTTTTCAACATTTAATTCCTTAACAGTCTACATATTGAAATTAATAGACATTTTAGGGATTTCTTTCTGAAGCCTGCTTCATTGTTCCCTGTTTATTATATGCTACCAGACCTACAGGAGATTCTAAAATCTTTCATGATCTCACACTGTATGAACAGAGGAAACAGTCTCAAACCTGCTGTTGGACTGGTCTGTTTCTCATTAAACTTTTGATCCTGAAATACTTGTTCAAAAACTCGTCCCAAACATTTGAACTAATATCAACAACTTAAAACTAAGAGCTGTGGTAGGCTGATCTTCAGAAATAGTCTCTCATTCCCACAGATTCATGAGCTTTACATATCTGTTTGATTTTGTTGCTTATAGCTTTTTATTATCATAGCTCAGTCTGATCAGCAAACATAGCTGGGTATTTCATTTTCTGATTAGCATTGAAAGATAGCAGAGGGTGTTGCACACCAACAGGGGGCCTCTGCTACTCATAGTTTTAGCAACTGATTGAGAGGAATGGCTTTGATCTGCTCACCAGCTGAGTCTTACAGGTGGTTGAGAAACTCCTCACAGAAAGTGGGAGTACCTATGACACTTAGGAGCAAAAATACATGGACACACCCCAGCAGCATGCACCTGAAGTGGACATTATTATCAGCACGTGCAAGATATGTACAATTACCTCTACACCTGCTGCAGATGAGCAAAACTGCTGGGAAGTCAGGTTTAGGCAGGTCTTGCATGTGACTGTGGGCAAGTCATAGAATGACAGAATGGTTTGAGCTGGAAGAGACCAAAGATCACCCAGTTCCAACATGCCTGCCATGGGCAGGGGTGCCTTCCACTAGAACAGGTTGCTCATAGCCTCATCTGGCCTTGGGCACCTTCAGAGATGGGGCATCCACAACCCCTCTGGACAATCTGTTCCAGTGCCTCATCAACCTCTCAGTAAAAAATTTCTTCCTAATATCTAATATAAATCTCCCCTCTTTCAGCTTAAAACCATTACCCCTCATCTTGTCACCATGCTCCCTGATAAAGAGCTTCTCCCAGCTTTCCTGTAGGCCTCCTTTAAGTACTGAAGGCAGAGTCCAAGCTCTTTGTGCTGCCTCCTGGGTACTGTGGTGCTGATAGCATGTTCATCAATACTACTAGAACAAGATCTTTCTTCTATTTCTTTCTCTGCTCCCCTACTTCCCTCAGTTGCCCTTGATGGGCTCCTGCAGGACTCAACCTTCCCTCCAGTCTGAAGCTCCATCACACCAGCCTGGGACTCAACATCCTGCTGCTGTGTCACCTCCTCCTCCCTGCTGCCTTCAGATTGCCTCCATCTAGTGCGTGTGTCAACACCGATGTATGGACAATGTAAGCAGCACATCCATTGTTGCCACTAATTTTTTTTCCAGTTTTTCTCAATATGTTGTCCAGCATCTCTTTGAAAAAGTGCATTGCTGTTTGCTATGAGCTTCAACAGACCTTAAGAATTTTACCTACAGATCAAGCTCATAATTTTACCAAGAAATTAAAGTTACCATTCAATAACAAAAGGAGCAATAAAGTGATTTGATATAGCTTGGTGTTTTACCTATTATGGTTTTACTTTCAGAGATGAGTAAGTTATGGTAAGTGGTGTGACAATCATTCCCTCCATAGATGTTCCTGGAATGGAACCTTATCCATGGGGCTCAGGTTGATGTACAGTCAAGTCAAACTGCACTCATCAATCTCATCTATACAGTGGCTGATTATATAACACATCTTCACAGTGATCAGGCCATCACGCTGTACCAGTACCCAGTATCTAAGTGGGATACTGCAAAGAGACATCATCATTTGTGTCAAGTCTACTGAAATGTCTACTAGGACACATGCAATATGTTTGCATTCCAGTTTGACACACAGATATCATCAAGAAGAACTATGGGTACAGAAATTTGAAAATGCAGCTAACAGTTTCCATTCAATTTATTACAAACTTGCACTATCTGAAGAAGAAAGCCTGGGGAAAAAAGGCCTAGGACAGAATGGCAGATATCCTTCTCAGAGAAACACAATGTGATGGTGCACAACACGTAAGTCTATAACTACAGCAAAGCAAATCAGCCTTTTCATCTGGAGAAGAGGTCTAATGAAGACATGTGAATGCAGACTGGATGCATTTCTTTTCCCATTGATTCCTCTAATTACACCTCATTTTGTGGCTTGCTATGTTAAAAAAATTCATGCCCAAATTAGGATTGGTAAAATTTGCATTAGCACATACTTTATTTCATTGGTAACAGTTAAATTTCTTTGTTTTGAAGAGGCCGGATAAAGACATTCTCCTAGAATACTATGTTGCTTAGGGTGTTTTTTCTTATCAGTCCTTTTTGTACAGGTTCTCAAGTTCTTGTGACTAATCTTTTGCCACTGCACAATCACAGTCAATCTTATATCTTGTGTGGTATGTTCTGTTGAGGAAAATGTGGGAAAACACGATAGATACCACACCCTAAGATTTCTGTCATGGAGACTAAAAAAAAACCCCAAACCCCAACATTTTACACATTTCACATGTTCAAGGAAGCTAGGTTACAAAAGCAAACTCTGGAAAACACAAGCATTTTTAATCTTGATTAACCCTAGTTCTTCACATGGTTGTTTACTGACAGTAAGATCAAGGAGGTTTTCCTCCTATTTTTTTCTCTTTTCTGTATGTTTCTCTCTTGTAAATCTTGCAAGTACATAATTATCCATTCCAACACATAAAATTCCATTGTCATGGTATTATTTTTATTTTGGTTTTCCCCAGGTTGCTCTTACTGAACCAGTTGTGTTTCTTCCTGCTGTGAGGAGGAAGAGGGCATTGCTTCCTTTTACCATTTTTATCCAGGCTTCTGATATATGCTGCCTGTTTTATAGGTAAGGGGTTACCACAGTACAATGGATTTTACTTTTGGGCCATAGCTATGCATTTCACAAATTTCCAGCTCTCAGAATCTCATTTTTACAGAGGGCTTTAATTCTCACATTTTGGTTCAGGTGCATTTATAGTACATAAATTCTAGGTCTAGAGGTGCTGTTTGGAGCTCTTTCAGCTGTGAGTCAGAATTACTCCTCAGTGCATATGAAAATCCTGGACCTTTGAGCGGGCACACTGGGAAAATCACACACCAAATTTCTTCCAGTGAAAACTAGGTCACAGAAGGGATGGACGGCGTCTGTACAATGACAAGGTGTGTGCCAGGACCCAGGAAACAGAAAGCACTTTTGGATGCTAAAGGTTAGATGTAGTCTGTATTTGTACATACCTTGTGATAGCATCCCTGGAAGTTATATCCAAATATCTCCTCCACTCCCATCCATTTGGTTTCCATTCCATTCAGAAAGTCTAGTATTTTGATGGGTTGCATTGTTAATGTCATATGGTTAGCCTGCTACTGATACAACCGTGTAGACAGTTGTGCAAACCTTATTGTCACTTGAAGGTTTGTGAGGTTCTGCACATTGGCCTGTGCATCTGATAATGCTGCCCCCTTCCTGTTCAGTGTTGTGGTCCCACCTTGCCAGGATCAGTCATTTCAGACTTCAAACACTCAAACTGAGATTGCTCTCACTGTCACAGGTGTTACAAAACTGCTTGGCAGTTCTTAAACTGACAGAAGATTTTTTTTCCCCCTACTGTTGCGTTTTCTCAATTAAACACATCTCCTAATAGGCAAGTGTCACCAGAATATGGATACAAAGCAATGCATTCTCCCTTTATTTCTAGACAAACATCCTTCTGTGTTTTGACCTGATTGCTACTGATATTCTAAATCTACTAGAATGTACTTGTTTGGTTTTGTTTCCTCCACTAGCTTAATTTTTTTACCACTCTACTAAGTTGTAATGCTTCTGAGGCCATGGTAATCACAGTAGCCATGAGGAGAAAGTCACTAGACATCAGCAGTTGAAAATAGCAGCAAAATTCAACATCAGAATGAGCAATATCTGCCTGTTGTACCATCTAACTTGGTCAGCCTTAGGTCATTCTCCTGGGACTTTTTTTCTTTGTTGTTAACTGGAACAAGATCCACGTAAATTTGTCCTTTGTATTTATTCCTTTTGTAATTTTCACTGGAAGGAGTGATATTTATTTTGGAGCTTCATAATTCAGAGTCTCTCTTACTCACTTAAATCTTTTAATGTTCTGCATCAAGTATTTCTCTTCAATCTTCCCATTACTCTGCCTATTACTTAAGGCCTCTGTTAAAGCTAATGAAGGCATTCTCTCTTCTTTTTTGCCACCACTTTCTTTCTATTTATACATTTTCATCTACTCCTCTTCCTTTATACTCCGCTTACCTTTATCTAAAGTCACAGCTAGTTTAACAAACAAGAAAGTCTTATGACTGGAATATTCCTATGCATTGGCTACTGTAAGTTTCACTCTTTCTAAGTTTTTTCATTTTATACTTGCCCCAGACAAACCAATGACTGCAATTATAAATCTGGTGGTTGGTTGTGAGTACTGCTCAGCAATCACTAATACCATATATGTACTTTTGCTACATTTCCTTTTGCCTCTGAGGAAGTCTTCCTGACAGTCAAGAACAGTTATCTTTTAATGCATGGGGCATTCCTTCCCACATGATTCTGAACATGTGGCAGTATCATCTCATGCAGAAGTCAGGCTTCATCCTCTCCTGTCCATAAAATAAACGGATTGATTTTGGAGCTTTGCATAGATATTTGTCATGGCACCTGGGCATTCTCTCCACAGGCATGCTGAAAGCCCAGTCAATGCAACATCTCTTCAGAAGTTCAGTGCCCAAAATTTTGAACTTGTAACCATTTTCACTTAGCTGTTCAACATTTGTTGTAAAGCAACAATTTCCTTATAGTATTCACAGTTCTCCTGTCTTGAATCTTCTTGGTGTTCTGGTACTACTTGTACCCTCTCAAATGCTCGCTTTCATTTCTCACTATCTCACCAGAGCAGCTCAGATGCCTCCCAAGCACAACAGTGGTTCTTTGTGATAGTTTCTTCTCTGCTGTAATTACAATTCTGGTGTGCCTTGTCATGTTCATAGCATACCTTTAGCACGCTGCGCAGTTTCTGCATGTCTGCCAACTTCTCTAGCTCTTACATATGTGCTTTATGTTCATCTCAATGCTTTTCCCTGCAAAGCCTGTGTTATGGAATATTTGTCTCCCAAATGTAAGATTTTCCCCACCTCTCTGCCAAGGTGACTTGCGTTCTTCACAAGGACAGGGGATCTTGTTAAACCTTTCCCATGAGTAGCTCCTCCCTTCAACTTTGAACAGACTGCTTGAAGTCTCACTAGTCTAATTTGGGACTACCTGCCCTGTAAGTACACCATGCTGCAGCCACATTTAGTATCATAGAATCATAGAATAGTTTGGGTTGGAAAGGACCTTAAAGATCATCTAGTTCCAACTCCCCTGCAATGGGCAAGGACAGGTCCCTCTAGACCAGGCTGCCCAAGGCCCCATCCAGCCTGGCCTCGAATACCTCCAGGGATGGGGCAGCCACAACTCCCCTGGGCAAATTTGACTGATTAAGACTCAAAATCTGCCACAAAACTGTCTTGAACCTTGCTTGTCTCAGTGCAAAGATACAAGGAAGGATGTTGCCTGGGCACATAACATAACAATAAGTTAATCTTTAGGTTCAATCTGTTTGTTTTCCTGCTAGCAAAAAATGGAAAATGCAAATCAGAAAGCAAAGGCAGTGGATATATAATTTAGCTAATCCCATTGTGAACAGATGAAAATAGTGTTCAGGGCAGGGGAGAATGTGTGGATCATAAGCTGAAAAAGGGAATTAGCATAGTGGAACAGGGAGAATGACATGGTGAAGGAGAAGCACATTTCCATAATGAACTTCATATGCCTAAAGTTCCTTACATGTAAAACTTGGGAAATCAGGCACATCACTTTGCTTGAGTGACTCTGTGCAGTGCAAAGGTATCTGAAATTAGCTGCAGAAGATCAATGGAGAATCCTACCTTTATCCCAGTATTAGGAATGCCATTTTTAATTACTTTTCTTTATTCCTCCTCTTCCTCTGTAAGCATCCCTATTTCTCCAACCTGTCAAATATCACCTGTCTAAAATCTGCGTCTCCAGACTTTTCCTGAAGCTATTATAATGCACTTTTCTCAGGCCTGTGGGTGGATAAAATCCATGTGAGCTACAGTAGATTGTGGACTGGGCAGACAGTTCTCTGCTTGTTCTGCTTCTCTGGAGTGCAGTATTGAGAGTATCTTAAGTCTGAGGAGGCAACTTTCTGCAACCACCATTCTGCCAACAGAGCTGACGCCCTTTTGCTTAGGAGGAAAACATAGGCTACAAGGTATACATTGCTTTTCAGACACAGATTTTATTAATTTCACTGCTTTAACATGAAAATGGGATGAAACATCATTCCAAAAAGAAATAAATTTAAAATAAAACACAGTAGTAGAAATATTGAGTTGCCTCAGGATTTGTATCACATTGAACTAACTTATGCTTCAATATTAAAAAAGTAGTTAGACTTTAGTGCAGAAAAACTACAAAAAAGAAAGAAAAAATATTATTTCCAAGCAAGAAAGTTTACCGTGAGGATAGTTTTTGGTCTTTTCTTTAGTCTATCCATGGCTATTAACTTCACAAGGTAGTGGCCAGGTTATGATAGCTGATAGAATAAAAACTAACAACTAATGGAAACAGTGCCTTGATGTTATAAAGCTAGAGGAGCAATAGTATTTGCAACACTTAGATTAAAACATCTGATACCTAAATTAAGAGACTGACATTTCCAGCCTCCTACAGTCAGACAGGTAATCTTCCCTAGAGGTCATTTAAATCACAAGTCTGCTTCCAACTTGGGCATCTCCTTTGCTTTGCTGACGACTGGCCACTGTAAAGAGTTTTACTGTTATTTTAGTCATGAGTCACATTCCTAATGTTAAGCAGTGTGGAATCCTCTCTTGTGTCCTTACATTGCCTGGAGGCTAGTTGAACCTGGCCCTCTGGGTTTCGGTGAGCAAGGCTCTACGTGGCTGAACCTGCCCTTCAAAGAAAATGGGTAAAAAAGCAGGACAGTTCACTATGCCACTCCCTCCTCTTCTTTGCTAACATCATATCCATAGAACACTACTTTCTTTTACAATGTTTGTCCCAGGAAGGGCATAAATATATGGCTGTAGGGCATCAGTAGAATAATGGTCTTGACTCGTCAATAACATGCAGTTCTAACTGAGCCAAGAACTGGAGCACCCTTCTCCTGGAAAGGCAAAATGAGTATGCTTCCTTTGCAGCCCTGTGCTTCTGTACTCCCAAGGCTACTGTCTACCCAGAAGTGTATCCCAAACATTAGACTTACTGTGTATGTCAAGAGCATGTTTTTCTCATGCAGGAGCCTAGCCTGACAAACAGTGCATCTGATATGTAGTCTTCCTCTACACACATGATATACCTGACCAGAGCTAGGGAAGTCTCCACTCAGTACTGCGTTCATGGCCTCCAAAATCCTTTGGAGGGTCTTGCTATCTTTTCATACAGAATCTTGGATAAGGAATATCCAGTTAAGTTTCATTCTGTCCTTGCACATCTTTGCTGATGTGCTTTTTTGGTTAAGTGCTGTGTTCCTTGGAGGAATATGATTTGCCAGAAACAAGCTCCTGTTTTTTTGGCAGGTGCAACATTGTCTTGTGTAGTCAGTAGACTTGGGATGCATAGTTATTTGAAAAATTGTACCCACAAAAATCACAATGTTATGGATTAAAATCCCACTTTGGAAAATGTTAGTAACTGAACGGTGCTATGGTAGGCATAAAATTAAAGAACTAAAATCAAAAGACTATGATTTAACCTACAGACAAAAGGGTTATATTTTAAAATTACTACACTATTAGCTAACAGATAAATCCTTGGATTAAATGGCCCCAATAAGATAAAGTTTAGTCAACTCTCCCATCAGAAGAGAGATATTGTCTTGATATGTGTCATATTCATACTCAAATTCCTTTTAATGGAAACATCTTTTATTCATGTAGGGAAAAAAAGGGGTGGGGATAAAGATGAAGAATACTAAAAGCCTCCCCACTGAACACCTAACCATGTTGCAGAAAGAATAGTCACTTACAAAAGGTGTTCCATTAATCCTGAATACTAAACAGGTGTATCAGTTCTCAAAGCATTGTTCCAGTGTTTGTCTTAAAATGTCCACATAGCAGTAAATTGCTCTTGTGAGATGACGTATTAATCCTTAGTCTCTTTGATATTGTATTTCCTCTCAGTAAATCCCACTAGCATTTGGTTTTTTGGATAGAACTGGGGTCAAGAAGCAGAATCATACTATCCTAGACTCATTCAAATTTTTATGTGATCCAACCATGGTGTTAACATTTCCTGGAGAACTCCCTGGTTCTCCTAGTTTAAGAGTGGAAAATGCTGTAACCCCAGGGAACCGTTAAGCACAAGGATTAAGGATCATACAATTTTCAAGCAGAGGTTGACATACTTAAGTAACATTAAGTGATCTTAAGTAATGTCAGGCAGTCCTTAAGAAAAAGACAGTGATGGAACATTTATTAACTACTGTTTTGATGTTTTACAGTCCAGTAGAGATGTCATGCTCTGCAGTGGAAGATGTGAATGTAGAATTAACTCTTTCTAACTTTTCACGATGAAGATTGGGACATTTTTTGCAGAGGTGGGCTGCAACATGCTTTTGGAAAAAAGCATAAAGATATTTCCTAAATTTTTCTCCAACAAATGCATAGATCACAGGATTGATACAGCAGTGGATCATTGAGAGTGTTTCTGTCACTTGGATTGCTTTCTCCAGTTGACCATTGATTTCACAACTTGGGCTGAAAAGTGAATTTTGGAATGCATGCAGAAAAGATGAAATATGGAACGGTGTCCAGAAGATGAAGAAGATAATCATGATCGTGAAAATAAGTCGAACTGCCTTCTGTTTTTTCTCATTCTTGCATCTCAATAATGTTTTTAGAATCTGTGAGTAACTGAAAATCATAATGAGCATTGGAACAATAAGTCCCAGAATGTTCATCTTTAAAGTATAGGATTGCTTCCAATTTATGGCAGAATCACTAGGAAAATGAGGACTGCAAGTATAATGTGTACTTTCCTTTTGAGTTTTGTGAAACACTATCCCAGGAACAGAAGCAAACATAGCAATAACCCATGTGACAGTGCTGGTGAGGATGCCATAGGTAACTGTTCTGGCTTTTAAAGCAAACACTGCATGCACTATGGCCAGATACCTGTCTAGGGTCAGCAGGATTATGAAAAAGATCCCACTGTAGAAGCCAAGGAGGTAGACACCTGAGAGAATTTTGCACAACGTGTCCCCAAAAATCCAGTCGTGAGCAGCATAATAAGCCCAAAACGGGAGAGAAAATACAAACAGCAAATCAGAAATGGCCAAATTGAGCAGGTAGATATCGGTCATGCTCTTCAATCTCTTGTATTTTACCAAGATGAGGACAACAAGCATGTTGCCTATGAGGCCAAATATCACCACCAAAGAATAAAGTGGAGGCAAAACTGATGCTGCAAAGTGCTTTTCCTCTGTTCCCAGGCATGGCGCTGAATCACCGTAGTCAAATTCTGTTGTCTGTGGCAAGTCCACAAAGTCTGTGGTATGATTTTCCATTGTGTGTTGGTCTGGAAGGGAAGAAAATAATGTTAAACCAGAGGAAACTCCACGCTTGGCAGTGAAGAGAAGGAAACATGCTGATGTCTTAATCTGGAGTGCTTTTTACTGTTGAGCACATAAGCATTACCATATCAATGTGTGGAAGAGAATGAAATTGTACAACTCCCAGGAAACCCATCTATACCAGTGGAATCATGTTGCTGCATGTTGGAAGTGTGCTGCATGTCGTTTCCCATGTGTCTGCTGCCTGGTGCTTTTCTCCTGCTGAGTACAGCCTGTCAGCTGCCTGACCATTCAACCAGAGGAAGAAGAATGGTGAATTGAGCCTGAGCAGTGGGCAGTTCTGTGCTGTTGTGCTCAGCAGTGGCTTTCCAAAGGGGCAGAGCAAGCCAGCATGACATCAACAGGAGAGCACAGTGGCTGGCACGTAGAGCATAGCTGTGCTTCTCTTTGGCACCTGGCCACCTCCTCATCTTGCCAGCCCATAGTGTTGCTCTCACCCAAGGATAAACCAAGCTGACTGATGCTTGTTTGAGATGTTCATGACTTCCTGGGGGCGTTAACACCTCTGGGGATCAGGTCACTGGAGGTGTAGGAAAGGCCTTTGCACAGTACTTAGCATACCCACCTGGTGGACCTGCTGTCCTGGTGTTGCCAAAGAGCAAGGCAGAAGTGTTGGTCTGGGTTGAAATGGCAAACTCAGTATCCTTTACAGAGTCTGGGTCAGGCGTAGGTCTTGGAAATGTGCTGGTTTTAGGTAGCTCTGGAAAGCAAACGGTGAGTAGTCCTGTAGGAAGAACAGATATCAGTGTGGCCTAGAACACCTGTGTCTGTTGTGGCATCTCGCTGTCAATTGAAACACCTCCCTAGTGCTTGAGGATAAAAGTATTTTGATTCCTTGTTTCAGCAACTGTTCTACAGCCATGGTTCAGTATCTCCAAAGTTTAGACTGGCTAATCACTGCTAGGACTGTGAGCCACATGCAGAAACATAGCTTTATGTAATTTTGCCTCTGAAAAATTGAGGAAATCTGTCTTCTCCCAGACCTCTGGAGAAAATGGAGGATTTCCTCCTTGTCCCATGAGAAGGCATGAAGAAGATTTTTTGAAGGTGGATGTCAGAGGGACCAAATGTTCTTCCTGGTCCCCAAAGAGCAATAAATGCTCTCTGGTAGAAAGGCTGCTCCTTCTTCTTGTGTCATCGTGACTGCTTTTGTCTCAGGTACTTTGTGGTAGATTGATGGCTGCATGTAGCAGGTTGATGGTTTTGAAATCTGGGTTTTTTTTCTGGCAATTTGATGCCTATTCTCATGACAAAAGCACCAGGCTGCTTCCAACACAGAAGACACATCTACCCTAGTTTGCTTTGTGAATCCTGACTACTCATTTAGTACAGCTGTGTTTGCTCTTTTCCTGCTTGAAACCCTGCCATACACTTTTTTTCAGTGGCAGGGTCTGTGCTGTGTGATTGCAGACATCTTTTGCAGAGACCACATTCTCAAAACCACCACTTCATTCTCTCTGCACTTAAGTTCTACAAGACCAAATGTAGCTGAAGAAACACAGCCTGTGGCTGGAAGGATGCACGGGTAGGGTTTTTGATAGAAGCTGAGTCTAATTACATCCTGAGCCATTCTGAGCTGTAGAATATGAAATCCCTGAAGCATCTTAAGCTTGTGTCAGCCTACTCAGCTTTTTGAGGAAAGGATTATTTACCAATAAGTAATTACAGACTGTTCAGGATTCATAAGACCTAGTTTTAATCTGGGTCTTTATCTTAGTGGTTCTATATGCAAAACAAATAATCTTCAACATCAAATTTTATTGATTACACAGTGCTAAAACACTTTGTGTGTGCATATGCACAAGTGTACATGCATACATATGCACATATATATACTCATACATATACAGAATTGTAGAACATTTCGGTTGGAAAAGACCCTTAAGATCATCAGGTCCAACTATAATCCTAATACTACCATGCCCACCACTAAATCAGGTCCCTGAATGCCACATATACATGCCTTTTAAATATCTGCAAGGTCCAGGGCTCAACCACTTCTCTGGGCAGACTATTTAAATGTTTGACAACGCTTTCAGTGAATAAATATTTCCTAATATCCAATCTAAACCTTCCCTAGTACACTTAGCCTTATTGCACCTTTGTATATATACAAAGAAAGTAATAATTTTTAATCTATTGGAACTTAAACAGAAAATAATTGTGGGAGTAATAGAACTAATGATAATGGATTCCTTACAGATTAGTCTCCTTTGCTACCAGTCTTATCTCCTGTGATGGATTGACTCCAGCTGGCAGCTAGGCTCGCATCCTTCCCTCCACAGCAGGATGGGGGAGAAAATCAGAAGAACAAAAGCAAGAAAACTTGTGGGTTGAAATAATGACAGTTGAGTAAGCAAACGAAACAGAAAAAAACCCCCAAAAGAGATGAAACAAGTACAAATATTTGCCACCTCCCACCAAGCAACACCTACTTTGGAAAAACTTCCCTCCCCAGTTTTATTACAAAGCATGACATTACATGGCATAGAATATCCTGTTGATCAGGTTGGGCATCTGTTCCAGCTGTGGTCACAAATCTAAAAGATAGCACCATAAGAGCTCCTGTGAAGAAAATTAACTCCATCTCAGCTAGACCCAGTATGCTTTTCCACTACAAAAACTGACCTCCTGCCCTCAACAATTCACATTTATGCTGCCTAGAAAGACAGCATGTACTGTACTTGTTTTGTTCACTGTCTGTGGCCTGATGGGAAGTCTCTGAGCATTTACCTGAGAGAGAAACTAGATCTACCTCTTCACAACAAGTACAAAATATTAAAATATTTTCTGAAATGCTTTCTAAAAAATTCCTTATCTTTTCCACAAGCAACGTTAATCAAAGAGCTTTAGAAAACTGATCTGGCTAACAAACTCTGTTGGAAACACTTGTTTGCATTTTTTTTTATTTTTATTTAACCATTTTTCCAATTTTTGTCTTCATGCAGAAATGAAAATCCCCTACAGAAGCTGTAACTCTTGATGAGAGGTCTGGAGTTGGCTCTAAAATGATCTAAGCATGAACATTCATCAATAGAGCATCAGCAAAGAGATCTCCAGGTTTTGTCTACTCTTTTGCTGTAAGTAAAAATGTGCTTTTCTGAGACATTCTGATTTGGGAACTTGTGCTTATTTGGCTTATTTCCCTTTTATTTTCCTTTCAAAATTATAAATGAATATTCAAGAAGTCTTAAAGATTTTCATCTATGTGACTTTCTCATTTACTCGATGGACTGTGTGCAGCCATCAGTGCCCATTGTCCTGCCTTGCCCACGTTCTCAGTTTCTGCATGCACCAAGTAGTTTTGGTTGCTAGCAGAAGTTCTGGACAATTTTTGCAAAAGTGGGCATCAGAGTCAAACCTAAGGCAGTTTTCTCTTTGGTGCCCTCCTTCGCTTCTAATTTATCCTGTGTACTTATCATGCTAAAGCATCTAAATATATGAGTAGTCCAATGAGAGGCTACCCTCACTTTCCCTGAGAGGATTGATTATGTTCCGAGTCTCCCAGAAGTTAGGTTCAGTGAGATGTGACCAAGCCCCAGGTCAAATACCTGAACCCTAGGAGAGAGTGGAGCTTGGATGGGAGAAAACTTAATTTTCTTAATAACTGTAATGTTGTAAGCCAAAATAAATGAAATTTCATTTTTTTTAACTGTTAACAAAGCTGCACTTCCTGCAACACCAGATATTCTTGTAATGAGGATGTAGCTCTGAAGCTTGTCATTTTTCTATATTTCAGCCACATTGAAAGAAGCCTTGATGGCTCTTGATAATTAGTTGTTATCTATAGCATTGTCACTTTTAGCTATAGAAGTGTTTAGGTCCTGGTATGTCTATTGGACGTTTCCATGTTTAAGTAATTAAAGCAAAGAGGCTCCTAAGTTGCTACGCTGACTTGTCACAGCTCAATGAGCCTGCTGTGCCCTTAAGGGGGTTTGGACAAAGTTTCCTCACAGAAATCAGAACATTTGATAACTACAAGTTAGAAGAGCATTCATGAATCAATGGAACCACTTCTTTCAAAATGAATTACCCCTGAAGTCCCACTTCATCTTTTATGGTCCAAGACAAGGTTTCTCTTTTGCTATGTATGAATACATAACACAGCGCTGCTCCTGCTGCTCTCACTCTCCTACTTTACACAAATCACAGTGTTTGTCCTACAGAAAAAGAAATTGCTTAATGACTGTAGTCAGCTTAAAACTATGTGTCAGCAGCATCTGGGGCACTTTTACAAAAAGAGGGAAGTACAATGTAGCACAGAGTAAAAATGAAACTTAAATGAAGAATATTAATACTCCATATGCTGATGACAGGTGTAGCAAGAGAGGTGCCCAGTGTTTCCTGCTATCAGCTCTATCTCTTTAACTTTGCGTTTAAATATCCAGAAGGACTCTATAGACAATTAAAAATACAGAGAACACTGTGCAGAGACACAAAAGTCATCTTAGGGAGCAAGCAGAAAAGTACATACTTTTCTTGAGATACCAAGAAAGCTGAAGGGAAAGGTGGAAGTGTAATCTGCTGTATGTAAACCTCTGAGCCAATATTTTCTCTCAAACACGTCTTTTCATATGACAGTGACCACAGGATTTCATTCCAGGATATGACTGGGTTAAAGAGAGTCCTTTCCATGATTAAACCTCACTCTGGAAACCTCTTCCTCTCTTAAAACAGCTGAGCATTAGAAACATCTCTTCAGAATTGTTTGTCTCCTAACTGATGAGATTTTTTATATCCTGAAGACCTTTCAAGGAAAAATATGTTTTGGACTGGAAACAACAGGCTTTAACTCAGGGTGAACCTTCAGGATCCAATTGTTGCCATTCCCCACCAAAACCAGAAAGACAGGCTTACAATAAATTCTCGGTTTTTCTGCAGTCAAATAGAGTCAATCTATGTGTTTGCAAGACAAAAGAAGTAGGAGGTATAGTTACCTAAGCAAATGTACAGTAAAACAGTAGCATGACCACTCTGAGAAAGAGCAACTTGAGTCAGCTGTTAAACGTCTTTCTCCAAATCATGACTATATGTGTAAGACACCTCTTCTCTTGTGTAGGCTAAGTCCTGTGCTAGCATCTCTGCTCATTTTTTTTCAGTGCCTCTGTTTAAACTGTTTCAGACAAAACATTGAATTCAGAGTAATTCAAACAAAAGTTATAGTCACAACCATTTTAGGGCTGAACTTCAGTATAAAATAGAAGGATAAGAGTATGGAGTGGAGATTGCTGACATATGCCAATAGGGTCATGCCCCTGTCATATTATTGCTATAAGGATCTCCATACAGAGAAGTTCAAGCCCACTGCTTTGGCCCTGCCAACTGTTCCCTGCAAATGAAAGTGCAGTTCACCCATGAAAGCAAACATTGATGCAGCCGCATATTTAATCTGAAAAAACAAAACACAACAAAACCCTAAACCCTAAAAAAACTAGAGCCTTCAGCTATCATAGCTTTTTTGCTAACACCCAGGAGGCAACTCTCATTCATCCAAGCAGAGGAGCTCACCCCTCCTTATGTGTAAGAATGGTGTAATTCCAATATCTAGTGATAAATTTTATCCATTTAAAAACTCATTAACCAAAACTGCAGACCAGATAATGACTGATATTTATTTGATATAGAGTCCAGGCTTTCTAATGTGGTAGCTCAGAGAAATCACATTAAAATTCCCAAAGGACGTATCTCTTCATAACATGATAATGATACACCTTGAACATACTGAATGTTTGAATAATGTAAAGAAACCATGTGATAAGATAGCCTTGAAGGACATCTTATATGCATTGAACAAGATGTGGCTTAGATTTGGAGAGGTTAGATTAAGTGTGAAGGATTCCATGTCTGATCAGTTTTATAGCCTTAGTAGAATACATTTCCAAGATTCTGACCTCCTGCAACAGTTTCAAAATCAAGACCCAATAGATTTCTAGGACTAAAGAGATTATAGTTTTCTATACCATTTATCTAGTTAAATTCTCTGCTCTCACATTTATCCTTATCCTGAGTTGTAAGTTAGCTACAAGACCCGATTGTTCTTAAAGATAGTGTCTTTTCTGGAATGGTTAGCTCTACTGCTGCTGTCATTAGGCACAGATACTTGCCCACTGAGTTAATCTATATCTGTGTATACACAGTAATATGTAAAAAAGGAAAAAATGTAGCTACTTACTGATTTTCCAAGCTTGTTTTGTCTGATGTGTCGTCTTCTTTGTGAACACACTCATAGATAAACCCTATATATAAAAATAGGAAACAGCACTTCCTGTGTGATCTATTGCAAAACATTATTACAAGAATCAAGGGCACGGTTCTTCTACTGAAAAATGCTCAGCTTCCAGGCTCAGTTGAGAAGTGGAGAATGAAAATTTTATGGGTGTCTACTTGTTCTGCTCCAATTGGAACTGAAGCAGCCAGTATCTGATCTATTGCATTTCCCTATGGAGTTAAGATTAGGTGGTTAAATTCAATAAAATGCTGTTGTAAGGAAAATAAGTATTTCTAGCTGCTCTAGACACTACTGCAACTCAACAGAAAGTAGTGTGAAATACCTGGTATAAAGAACGTGGGCTTCTAAAATTAAGTTCAATTCTCCAAAATGACTGTGGAAACAACCCCACCAAGATATTCTTCATGTTCTTTGACAACTGACTGACTTCATAGTTTCTACAGGATTGTCCCTTTCATCATCACTAATAAAAATGAATCTGTAAGCAAAATCAGGGTACATTTATACTATGCAAAGCAGTGTCACATTAGACAGCATCACACTTTCCTCACATGAGGATTATGAAGTGGAGCGAGTCAAGGTCCAGATGTTTCAGGGCTAATGAGGTCAGGCTGAGCCCTGTGCTGGTAGAGCTACTTTCCTTCCAGTTATGTGACCAGCTCATGCAGTCTACACCAGACTGCACTCTGTGGTGTTGAAAACCACCTTAAGCATGTGTTACTATTTTTGCAAAGCCACTTATAGTGATCTTGCACTTCTTAGAGGCTGTTGTATGAGGCAAGTTGGAACCTGCAGCTCATTCCCATTTTGATGTGGTGACATGCAAGACTGAAAGTAATAGGAAGAAAGATATTAAAATAATAGTGATTAAAATATATTTTCACTTCAAAGGTAGGAAGTATATCTTGTGTGTACAGACTAGTATCATGCTTTCATTTTTTATAAAGCATTCACTCCACTAATGCCATTGACACCCCACCTGCAACAGCCTCCAGCTATTGGAGTGATAATGGATGCTTGTGTAAGTGATCATTATAAACCAGGACTGACAAATAATATGGCCACTTATCTGCTCTCTGAGGAGTTGTTTTACAATTTTATAGCAAGTCATAGCATAGCAATGCTACATTTTTCAGATTTGCAGGGTTTTAGCAGCAGCTGTTGACCATTTTCTCTAAGACGGATGGGTGGTTTCCTGCAGTAGTTCTGAAAACCCGTAAGACTAGCTTTTGCTATGATTATAGATGGATTTTGTAACTTCCTAAAAAATCTAGATGAAGTTTAAATAAAACCAGTGATACATGACCAGACTGCATGTGTTCCAGAAGTATAAAAGAGACTCACAGAGCTGTTTCAGATGTGTCAAAGGAGGGCATTAGGAAGAGACATCTCTGTGATGACTGAAAGAAAATAAAGGTTTTCTGTTGGTCTTGACTGGGTTATGTAGTTTTTGGTTTAAGCTGCAAAGCACTGATATCCTCTAAGCCTGAGCAGAAAGGGTGCTCACTACAAGGACACAGTGGACAACAAAGACACCCAGCCTATATTTTATTTCTATACCATCTCCTTCTGAGTTGCTGTCTGAATTTGATAAGTTATGTGTTTTACAACTTGGAACATCTCTTTGTACTCAATGTACAATCTTCTAATTCAGCAGTTTTGTTTGCAAGTTTAAATTTCCATTAATTACTATGCCTGGTAAGGAGATGTGTGGCTTGCAGGAGCAGAAATCCTGCCTAAGACACTCTTTTTTGCTCCCCCATGAGAAAGAGCAGTGGTAGCCTGGAGAAGGGGTTTGTCTTAGCTCTCAGGACTGGGACTCCTTTGGGGTCCATTGTCCACGGACTATAAGTAGATCTAATAGTCTCTGAGCACCAGAATAATCCTTGCCCTCTTCTCTGAGTGTCTTGTGACACTAGGACTTCCTTCTGTCTTTTTCAGGGACTTTCTGGTGTCACCAAACTCCTACTTTTTGCTGCTGTATTTGTGTTCCCAAGGAAAAAGCAGTTAAGGCTGAAACTAGTGGAGCCAACCTCTATGTGATGGCGCAAGTTTTGGAAACTTAACAAATAACAGCACCTTGGGATTGAATCCTTCCCACAGCAGAGAAGAAAAAGACCTAGCTGTATAGTGAGCAGCCTCTGCAGAGAGTATTTTCTAAATAAATGTGGGAGGAAAAAAAATATAAACCTGCAAGCATCCATATATTGATAGAATTGTTAAAATTTGATGTTTCTCAGGAATGGATAAATTCTTGTTTTATTTAAAGATCACAGAAGTTGTCGTCCTTGGAAATCTTACATGTGACTTTCATAATCTGTGAAGTAAGCAGGGGTCTTGAGTTTGGCGTAATGGCTTTGATGGATTGTTGTGATGGGGAATGAGTGACTCATGACTTACAACTCACTTCTAATTTGAGAAAGAAAGTACAGTTTGTCAGACATTGTTTTGAAAGTGCTTTAAATCTTCATGCTTCCCTTCTAGGTGCTTAGATTGAAGGCAAGTGGACAGTGTTTTCAGGCTGCCTGAGCTCCGGTTGCTCTGACCTTTGAAAATCAGAGGTAGTTTCTTTCCAAAATGGTAATACAAATAGTTGGAAACTACTTCAGGGAGTTTAATCAAAATTAGAATACAGGAAAAGTGAAAGATTCAAAACAGAAGAAGTATTTAATATTGTATGTTTAATTTTAGGCACCTGGGACTACAGTTTGAATTGCTTCTGCATTATTTTTATTACATGAGCATAGAACCTAGTCAAAAAGACAAAGCCACCTGAAAATCTCCTTTACAGGGATGTTAGGACTCTGAAGAAAAGCAGAGGAAACAAAAGAAATGTTCATTGATCTAGAAAGCATGGCCTATGAGAAATGATTGAGAAAGCACTAGATGGTCTCTGGAGAGCTCTCTCAGACTTGCTTTCTCTGATTTTATTCTTTGCATCTCTTCTGTAAGGTTTTAGTGAGCTTTATAAACATACTCAAAAAAACTGCCTAGGATGGAAGATGGAAGTAGAGGGAGCAGTGGGAGATAAGCCTCCCAAAGTTGAAGACATTGCAAGGTGGAGATTGCTTGCCTTATAAAATTGGACACCTGTTTTGGTTCTCCATCAATAAAATGTGAAAGAGCAAGAAGGGAAGAAAAGAGTACATAAACTTCACCATTCTAATCAATTAAAATCTATAAACAGGGAAGTACTGTTTAGTCGTAACAAAGAGAAGAATGAAAGCAAACAAAAAAAAATTCAGCAACAAAACTGTCTTACTTCAGCTGGGGCTTTCTATAAGCTGCCACAACTCTGTCACTGACAGAACTGAAGCAAGGGAACCAAACCACAGTATACTTCTATTACTCCAACAACCACAGAATATGAGAACTAGCTTTTTCTGACAATAATACTATTGCCTTAAATTTAGTATGTTATGTGGATATTGAAGTTAAGACATTGGGATACTCTCAGAACACTGGCATAATTTTCCTAATTTCTTGAAGAAGTCTCTTCTCAATTCCTGTGGATGGGAAGGGAGAGCTGGAGACAGTTCACTGTTAGGAAAAATATTGGTTTAGTGTTTGATAGGAACGGTTGGACTCGATGATCTCGTGGGTCTCTTCCGACCTGGTTGTTCTATGATTCTATGATTGGTAAAATTACCAAGTAGATGACCTAGATAGAAATGACTGGGCCTCAGCTGCATGCCACTAAGACCACAGCAAAAATTAAGTGATGGCTTTGCACTTCATCTCATATTCCTCCCATGCGGAAGGAGGAGACTTCAGTCCCTGTGTCAAAGCATGTTTAAGAATTTCAGGCAAACAGGACAACACGAGGAAGGAAGGTGCATACCAATTGAGTTGCTTCAGCCTGCCTTTTTTATGGTGAATGTGGACAAATAGATGGTTTTTGTTGGAAAAAAAAAGGCATTCAATAAACATATTGCTGAGTCCTGTGCAGTAGATTCCTCTTGTGAGCAGACATTTTGCTGACAGTCCTCAAGCTTAAAGGGATTTAGCGTGTGGCAATTTCGGTTGAACACAAGGAGAAGCACACAGGAGGACGTTGCAAGGTCTGTTAGTCAATAACACATTGCAGACTCCTGGTTGCTGAGTGTTGTAGACTGTAGGAATGTCTCTCCCACTTTCAGCTGGTAGAAAGCTTGCTAGTCTAAGGGCTCCCTCTATAGTCAAATGATAGAGGTAGGTATTTGCACAGAGTAATTGCCTCTATCTTAAGCTATTCTGCCTTGAACTAGAATGAATCATCATATGGAAGGGGCCCTCTTAGCGACAGAAAGAGCCTAGACAATGAGTTAAGGCAGCTGACAAATACATTGGTAAAACCAAGTTATAACCTAATTAAATGTTCCAGAAAACCTGAATGAGATCTTTGAGGCTTTTAATGATGAGAAGCCATTCTTTATTTTGGAAAAAGATCAAGCCAGATATTTTCTATTTGCTGTTCTTTGGGGCTGAGGTGTTTCTTCCTCAGGTAAACCTTGTAATGCTGTCTACATCCTTTGATGAAGAGGAAGAGGCCTATACTTTAGATCTAAAGACCAGTCCTGCTGATCAAACAGGATCAAACAAGCAGGAACAGATTTATTGGAGCACTATGAAAACTGTACCCTGCTCATGCCAATGGAAACCATATGTGCTCTCCTTCATGTCACAGAAGTAAGGTTGCAGAGGCTGTCCTCTTCCCCTGTGTCCTCATACCCATGCAGGTGTTCTGAAGAGGCACTGTGTTTTAGAGGGCACAGGAAGATACTTAAAAACAGAACATGGTTTCTATTGATGGCATGTGAAAGTTGCATCGTCAGCTGCTCAGGTGTCATGGTACTTCCTCACAGCTTTAGGGCATCTCACAGAGCCTTAATATCCTGATTTGCTCACAGGAAGATCTGCACAAGAAAATATGAAAGTAATCTGCCCTTCATGTTAACCTCTTGAGCACACACATTGTGCTGCTTTGTTCAGTTTGCAGGAACCATCCTTCCAGCTGGGGGACTGGTTATTTGGGGTTCTTTTTAATGCACTTCTCTAGCATGCAGGACCAAGCCCTATTTAATGCACACTACACAGACCCTTCTTGGAATGCAGAATTTTACTTTTCTCTCTTACTCATGTTTCTAGTTCTACTAGGGTAACTTCTGATTGCTTTACACATATTACAGTACTTGTTGTCTCAACACATTTATGAGATGAATCAATACAATTATCTCCATTTTACAATGAGGAAGCTTAAGCATTAAGACTATGATTGACACTGTCAAGCATATATTAATTTGAGGAACCTGGTTTATGAACTGTTTTTCTCCAAAGCCAAGAATTATGCTGGAGCATGGTTCTCATCTCAGCTGTGGTAGGGCAAGGAGAC
>WAAB01021079.1:22075-43644 GCA_013389865.1 Piaya cayana | reverse complement strand
CCCACAACTTCTACTTGTTGTGGTTTACCCCCACCCTGACAGGATCTCTCTGCTAGCTTCAGTTACCACCAAGGGGGCTGAGAGGCTGGACCTGGACTGTCCTCTGAGGCACACGGCAACAGGACAAGAGGTCACAGCTACAGGCTACAGCAGGGGCAATACCAACAAGGTATAATGAAGAAAACCAGCTTCATAATGAGCATTGTGGTCCCAGGACAGGGCAGTGGTAAGGGAATCTCTGTCTTTGGAGATATTAAAAACTCAGCAGGACAAGGTCCAGAACAACATGACTTAACTTCGATGTTGACCCCTCTGTGCAGGAGGTAGGACCAGTCACCTCCAGAGGTCCAAAATGCCTCAGTTATGCTGCTTCTTTGGTGCTGACTTGTAAAAAAAAAGAGGAATTAAACCTTGCTAGTTGTTCAGAGGCGAGGTGGCCGCAGGACCGGCGGTTTGCCTCTCTTGNTACTCCTCAGTGTCTGCCTTCAACCTGGCCTGGCTGCAGAGAATTTCAAAGCAGCACTTCAAGAAGGTTTTTTCTTTCTTCTTCTGTTTGTTTTCAAAAATTAATTCAAATGAAATGAAAATTTTCACATGTTGGGTTTGTTTTTCTAAAAAAGCTCTCAAATAATTAGAGTACTCAAAGTAAACAGGCTCTTCATGCTTTATTACTTGATGTCTATTATGGCTCCATTAGTGCACTGTGGCACTTCTGCCATTTTCCATGTTTCAAAATGTTTCAAAGATGGGACGTAAATCATCAACGTCAATTGCCAGCAAAACAGAAATGAACCTTCTAAAAGGGAAATAATTTTATAGCTCTAATTTGATTAAGTAGTAAAGCTCATTGTTTCCATTTTAGGTGGACAGTAAAAACACAAGCAAAGTTAATATTTATTAATCTTAATGTGCAGGCCAGGTAATTGCATTGCCCATTGCGGCAGTGAGGTCCGCGTGACTCTCGCTTGCTCTCTTGTTGAATGTTTGCACGCCCTGCGAGTAAACAGGAAAGAGAGGCAGGGTGGGTGCTAATTAGAGAGATGAAACTCTCTTTCCAAAGGGCTCCTGATTTTAATCATTCACTCAGGACTATGGTTGCAGGTAGGTAATTGTGTTTAGTGACAGTGGCCAAAAACCGATGGGGGGGGGGAGCTCTGGAAGGTGCTGTGACTTAAACACTCGGAAGTGTGTATGCAGGCATGTACACACATATGCGTGATGGTTTTTTTCCCCTCATTTTATTTTTTTCTTGTCCCTTTTCTTGCGATCTTTAAGTAAATCCAGAGACATGCAGCATCCTAATGCTGTGAAGAAGACCAACACTGTACTGCCACCGGTGAAGCTGTGGGACAGACATGTCAGGGGCATTGCTGGAAGCTGAGTCTGGAGCTCACGAATTTTTGGGGCTGTTTCTGCTCTGCTGTGACTCTCCCCACACAGAGTATGACAAGGGGACAGAGCAAAGGAAGGGGGAGAGCAGGTCGAAGTGTGCTGGCCCTGGAGCTTTTGCAACCAGTGGATCAGCCTGTTCTTGGCTGCTGGTTTAAACCTTCCTCGGAATAGGTATCTGGGAGGCTTTGCCTTCAACAGTTCTACTTGCCATGTTCCTGTAAATCTGCTTGCTTCCATCACTGAGCACTTGTCAATGTCTTGGCTGGTAGGCACTGGGCTGTCCTATAGGAAAGATGTTTCTACCAGGTGGCTGTAGATGCATATGTTGGAGAAAGATTGTGACAATGGCCCAGGGCTGATAAGATCCATCACTTTGCTAAGCCAGAACCATGTCAGGAGCAAAGAGTGTCCACATCTCTGGTTTGCGTGTGCCTGTGCTGAGCCTACTCGAACCATGGAGGCTTCACATGGCAAGCTGAGCGCTGCCTTCAGACCCACCGTGTCTGTTTGAATGCAAATCCTGGCTGGGACCTGCCAAGCCAAAGCAAGTTTGGCCCCACAGCCCTGCAGACCAGGTTAGTTGGTGGTGAGCAGGTACTAAACCCGTGACCTCTGCATCGGCACCAACCCAAATTAATACAAGCTACTTCCAAGACCATGAATGCTAGGCAGGAGCTGATTTAGAAAATTTTTTGCCTCCTCTCAATTGGCCTAGTGAAGAAGAAAAGAGCCCCAGAGGATCACAAGTCGACCATTTGATTTCCCTACCAAGCCTGCTCAGCATCTTGCAGGATTGGCCCTCCTGCATCCTGCCTTTTAATTGCTGACTGATTGTAATATAGGTTTTTATTTTCCCTATAATGACTCTTGGGGCCCCCAGATGTTCTCCTCAAGTGTGGTTGCGTCAGCACTAGAGACTGAATGACTGATACCAGCAATTTTTACAGCCTGAAAGAAAAGAAATATATGAAGGGGATTTAATTTAGCTCCAATATTGTGTTTTCATCTTCAAGACTCTACAAGAAAATGACACCAAAAGGTTATTTTACAACGAGGGTGAGGGAGAATTAGCCTGAGACAGGCAGAGATCACCAAGCTGGCTTTCTAATATCAGTTCATTACAGAAAATGCATTTGCACAGCCACTTCACTGCTGCTGTTAATTTAAACCTAGATGATTAAAAGCTGTAATTGCACCATTTTAAATAAGCGTCCGCTACCTGGATTATTATATTTTTAATTAGTGTGGCTCTGTCGAATGTTTTTATCCTTCTGATTGACTTGTTTATACAGTATTTATTTATAATTCATTGATCTCCCTGGCCTTGCTCTCTCTGAGCATGCAGTTTGGTTATGATTCCAGCAAATGGCAGAGGACCAAACCAGAAAAGAGCAAAAGGTACCAGGTCAGCTCTCTCTAATGACTTCTTTGCAGCTCTCCATCTTCACCTCCTGACCCAGGCGCTCATTTACAATCTGCTCTTCCTCAGGGCTGTGGGGGAGGATGAATGACCTGGAGGATTGGCTGGGTGTGAAGCAGGATGGGGGAAAATCGAGTTGCCATCCAGCAAACCTCAGGATACGGTGTTGGTGGGAGCATCCTAGGACCCCAAGGTTTCATCCTGTGTGTTAGGACTCATTCCTTAACCACTGCTTTACAGGCAGGAACCTTCTCCTCCTCTCCCTCTGCAGGACTCTAAAAACATAAAATTTCTCTGGCAGAAAGGATGGTTTCCTGGCACGCTGTGTTGTTTGTAGTGGAGACAGTTTTTCCAGGACACAGGTCTCCACTGCCCAGATCTGAGTGCAAAGCTTATTTCTAAGCCTTGCTCTCTTTCTTTGCACTGCTAAATGTGGCTGTTGGATAAAATCCAGAATAAGCACCTAGACCCATGCTGGGCTATGATACCCCATTGTTTGCTGTTCTCTGCCAGGGGCAAGGAGTTACATACAAGAACAACTTGAGGATCTTTATCCTGATGTTCAGGGCCCTCCTGCTTGCTGCTCAGGGTCTGTGCTAAGGGAAACTTTTAGAATTATAGAATCACCAGGTTGGTGAAGACCCGCCAGATCATCAAGTCCAACAATTCCCATCAATTTGAAAACACGCTAAGAATATTCAAGAGGTTACTTGCTCCTCCTGAACTCGAGGCCATCTCTACTGATGCATTCCTCTCCTATCACAGTAATAGCTACAGAACAGGGGCTGTGTTTTGCTCTGGTTTCATGATGCATCTAATACAGAGGTTACTGACTGCTGACAAGAGCCCTGAGGTCCTCTAATGATGTGATGAGTAGCCTGCCTGCCTGGGAAATACTCAAAGACTTCCAAACACTTGACTTGACCCCATTTCATAGAGTCTCTGGAACCTTAAGGAATGGACCACACCTTTAGTGTTATAGAAGAGAGTTTGCCTGTGTCCCCCTGCTGCGACAGTGTGTGACCTCAGCATATCAGTTAATGTTGGTTAATGACTGCATCTGCAGCGTGGATTGGAACAGCCTGGTGACAGCACATTGTCAGAGAGGCTTTTGCAAGGGAAAAGCTATTTCTGGGCAACTTACGATGTGGCCTGAGTGACCGGGCAGCAGCTAGACAGCTCTGCATGGTAAGTGTACTGGAATGATGTTCATACATCCGTGCAGAGCACTTCCAGGAACTAGTGGAGAGGAAGCTATAAAAGAAAGCAGCTGCTCCTGGGTCACTGGTACCAGCAAAAAAGAGAATATGGCACTGAAGGAAACCTCCTGGAACAGCATGTTCAGTTGCCTGACTTCATGGCTTAAAGTGGATATAGATTTACTTTTGGAAGGCCACTTAAAAGGCTCCTATTTGTGTTGCATGTAAGCTCTACAGCTCCTCAGAGAAGCTTATGTCCTTTAGCATAAAAAGAGAGGGCTGCCCAAGGACAGAGCAGGAAGGAATCAAAGCATGAATACTGGCTTCAGCCATGTTCTCATTGCGAATCCTTCAGCTAGCCAGCCAGAAAATAAGATGAAAACTAGATATGGATGTACCAGAGCCTGATCTCATGGGTACTTGGTAGATAGAACATGGGATGAATGGGGTTGAAGAGGGGTCATCGTAACTTTGTAGCAGCATTAAGAGAATTATAGTCCGCAGCAAATAAGTCATTTTGGCCATTCAGAAAGGGTAATTGTACTTTGAGATCTCTGGGGTGTATTTTTCTTATTGGCTAGTAATCAGACTGTGTATTGCCTTTTCCTTATTTTGTTTAAAAATATAGGTTTGCCATGTTCATCAGGCTTAATCTGCCCCTGTACTAATGCTTAATAGTGTTTTGTAATTGGCTGTAATGTCTATTAGGAGATAAACCTTGTAATTTAGTGAGCATCCTTGAAGTATTTATGGTTACACGTGAAACAAAGCTGAGGACTCCAATCTTCAGGACTCCAACCTTCAGGAACTTACAGGCAAGAGGGGTGTTAAAGACAAATCAAGGTGGTTTTAAGTGAGAATGGCAGAGTGCTCCTTGGGCAGCCTGGAAGGGATGGGCTGGGATGAGGCAGCAGCACTCTGCAGTCATCTGTAGCAGTTCTTGCTTTATTGAACACTTACAGTCTGACAAATGGAAGTGGGTGTGAAAGTCTGTGTCTTATTGATTTTACCTATCAGAAAACAGACGCGTGCATAACTTGCTTTCCCTAATGAATTTTCTGCTGTAGTCTTTGGTAGGCTTATTGTGCAACTGCTGGTCATTGTGCAGAAAGGCATAGATACTATCTGAGAGCCCAGATATATTCTGGCAGCTCCCACTGGGGAACCAGTGCATTGTTGGTCTGATACTTGACTGACTATGAATGTTTTGACTGCTAGAAAATCCCATGTTAGAAGGGCTTCTGTGGAGGTTGTCCAGGCAGGGTCAGCACCCCAGCTGGCTCTCTGCCCTGTGCCCTGGCCAGATTTGTGTGCTCTGAGTTTAGTTTTTCCCCAAGGCCTTGTTTTCACCTATCTGATTTTTTTTAAAGGCTAAAAAGTTGTACTGTGACATGGAAATATGAAGACTTTGAGCTTTGGAAACAAGCAAGTTCTATAGCTGTTCCCTGCAGAGCACGGGGAACCTGAGACACCCTCTTCCTTTTGCCTGAGTTGAAGCTCTTCTGTTCTCCTCTTTGGCTTTGGAAAGAGCAGCAATTTTCTGTTCTATTTTACCTGCACCCCCTGGGGAAGGAATCAGCCTCCCCATGCTCACATGAGGAGCCCAGCCTGAGCTGGAGTGACACCTGCCTGGGTACATGCCTGCTTTTAGTTCTCCCCAGCTAAGCAGCAGTGTCCCAGTGCTACCAGCCCCACTCTTGGCTCCTCCAAACAACAGCGACAGAGATATCAATCAGAAGCTGGGACTGGCTCCTGCAAGCTGCACATCTGGGGCATGAGCACACAGATAACTCACCTGGTACTCATGCTGGAGTCATTTCTTTATTGGGTTCGTGCCAGCTAATTGCCTGTTGATGCGTGTGTGGAGGAGGCCAGTTCTGAGATGCTGATGCTGTTTTGCTGGTGGTCCTTTCTTCCCCCAAGGACAACACTGTTGTGGAGCCCTAGAAAGGATGGACAAGCAAGTCACTGGCATACTTTGAGGGGATCTTACCGGCAGGGAGCCTGCCATGGCCTATCTTGCTCTCAAGGCTGTCTTGCTGCTGTAGGTGAACAGGGAGTTTTCCAGGTGGCAGGATGACATCATGTCCTTTCCCTGTGTGATCCCTCTGGGATCCTCCGCAGGATACATGCCCAGTGGAGGAGGAGGAGGAAGATGCCCGTATAATGGCCAGGCTTTGCTTCATATAGCTCTGCAAGAAGAAGTCTTCAAGCAAAGATTCTGGCTTTTCCTCAGGCCATTTTTCCTTACATTCATATAAATCCTCTAGATACTCTCTCAAACTCTCACTGGAGTGAATTTTCTAGAAGATACTCTTTTAAACATCACCTTCTTTGTTCTTTGCATCCCTACATGCTGCCCAAGAGACTTTCTCCTGAGCTCCTACCACTGTTTCATTTGCCCCCTGCTTGGCAATAGGACTGATTGTGTTTTGGAGGTAAGATTCTACTTCAGAGCCACCAACATCCTGGATCAGGGTGAGGTGATCCAGGATCCTCACTCTGTTCAGCTTGCACAAGTTGCCCAGCAGAATTTTCAGGGTCCGCTGTGGGGGTTTGTTTGAGCACTGCCTCAGTTTTTCTTTTGTGAAATGCCTTATGAGCATGTAGGCATCCAGAAGGGTTTAATCCAGACTGATGGTGCTAACGGTGCCTGAGAGAAGGCATGTGGTCCTCCACAGGAATTTGTCCAGCAGGTCAGAAAACTTATCTGGGCTGCCCTTGACAGCCAGTGCCTTCGTGCATCTTCAGCAACACAAAAAAAGTCCTCATCTGATCAGATTTTTCCAACACCCTCTTCATGAGGACATTAATAGACTATATAAGATTCTGATCTTCCTCTAGGTCTCCATCCAGGAGACCTAGCACTAAGATAAAGAGATCATTCATCACATCCTTAAGTATTTCCACTGAGGCCTCCTGAGACGGTTTATTCTCCTGGAAGACACAGTTACAGGTGTGGACGACACAGTTACATTGCAGAATGATTTGTTCCTTCCCTCATATCTTATCTGCTACCTTTTGCTGGGTGATAAACTCAAATGATTGAAAGCTGGGTACAAAGAACTCATTAATGTGCCCAGACATGGTTTTCTACTTTGTTCTTCTGTCTCAGAATTTCCTCAGTTTCTTTCATTGCCTGGATGCTGATGTCAGTATCACCACTGCTAGTGTGACAAATAAGGGAAATAATGATGGAGGTAATGTTATTACACGTGTCATCTATATCTGAGAAGACAGGCGGAGTCTGGAATCCAGAGATCATTTCTAACTGTTATCCTTCAGTCTAAAGACATTGTATTTTCTGGAGACCAATCTGCTCACTTGCTCACCTACATGTGGAGGCAGTGTCTGATGAGCCACATCCACCACACAGAATGAAATTCCTCCTTAAAAGCAGGTGGGCTCTGGCTTTGAGGGTGCATCATCCCTTCTGTGATGTCCTGGATCCTTCTGGGCCCTGTCATCTAGGCATGGCTTGGGGTTTTGCTTGACTGGGAGTTGGTGGGATCTATCTGTGCAGCTTTTCCAGCTCAACATCTCTCTGAGGAAGAAGAGGCAGGTCTTTACTCTCAATCAGTATTCTCAATGAGTCTCCCATGTACAGGTCAATAATTCCCAGAAAGGTGATGACTCATGTCCGCACACCTGAGTCAACAGCAGCCTGAACCCTGATATCTTCACTGACCAGTGCCTTGGCCTCTGTTTCCGCAAAGCCAAACTCCAGAATTGCATTTGACAGCCATTCCACAATCTTGGAATGGATACGGGAGTTATTCCGTGGGAAGGTCAACAACATCACTGTCATTGCAGTCTAAGGCAATGAACATGCCTCTGCTATAGCTGTCAGAGCTCCTCGGGTCATTGGGCAGTGGAACAGGCTGCCCAGGGAGGGGGTTGATTTACTTTCCCTGGAGGTGTTTAAGGCATGGGTGGATGAGGTGCTGAGGGACATGGTTTAGTGTTTGATAGGAACGGTTGGACTCGATGATCTGGTGGGTCTCTTCCAACCTGGTTGTTCTATGATTCTATGAGCATTGTTGCTACATAACACATCTCTCACCATTTTTACCACACTTCCCAGAGCAATTCCAGCCTCCAGCTCCCATTGCCTCCGGGGGTTGTTTATTCAAGCTGTTTAAGATGCAGTCTCCTGCAGCCCGGATCTCCAGTGTTCAGGAAACACCGAGTGCCACACACTGTGCCAAAGTGCCACCATCACAGGCCACCTGGTCCCCTGAGCCTTTTATTGGACATAGCTCTTCCTTTCTCTGCCCTTGCCAGTGCTACTTGGACTGCGAAGTTTCAGAAGATTTGAGTGAATATAGAGTTGTTTTGGATGCTGAGCAACAACGAAATAATTACTGGGAGAAGAGGGTATGTGTGGAAGTAATTCCTCACAGGCTGTCACTAGAACAAACCCCACTACATTTACCCCTAGGCAGAACAGTTCACTTACCTTCATGTTACCTAACTTTCTTATAACCTGTTAAAAGTTGGCAACTCTGACATGAGAAATGCCCTTTGGAAATTAAAACTAGGCACTTAGTTCTGGGGAAAAATCTTTGTAAGTGCAGCATCCTCACACGTTTCTGCTCCCTGAAAGTGCTGCTCTGGGGAAAGCCCTTCTTTGCAGACTCCTGTCTCCAGCCTCTGCAGTGGGGTCGTACCCAGAGCTCAGACAGTCCCTGGCACAGAGGACACCCATCCTGAGCTTCAGATTCAGACCATTAATAGGACAATCTGTGCTCTTTGGCTCTCTCTGCTGGCTACAGAGCACCCCATTCCTGTGTCTGTGCTCACCGATGTCCCTTCACATTGCACCCTTAGGGGAGGAGGCGGGTGTGGAGAGCAGAGCATCAGGGAAAGAAATATTATGTTTGAGCCCCTGGGAAGAATCACAAACCCTGATGAGCATGGGAATTGTGGAAGAAAAGAGGAGGCAGAGAAGTTTTATACAAGAGCCTTGCAAATGGGACAGCCAGTTTCCAGAAGAATCTTTTTTTCCCCTTAAGCTTCACTCCTTAGAAAAAGGTGAGATTTTCCTTGAAGGCAGAACACAGAGCTGTGTAACAGAGCAAATGGTCTACCTTGGGATGCAGGAGTGCTGTGTTTTTTGATGGCCTTGGGGGATTCACTGACTACTTCTCTGTGCCAAGGGGACTCTCCTAACAAGTGTTGTGGGATGAGTAAAGGAGGGCCTGGAGGCATCTCTCATCTCACCCTGTGGGAATGCTTTGCCAGGGCTGGAGGCCAGTAGCTGGAGCGCAGCAGGCTGCCTGTAGTGAGAATCATCTGCAAGGAGGGGAAGGCATGCACCAGAGAGCATCAGGAGGGATGATCTGGAATTGTGTGCAGGACCAAGTCCCTCTGTCTCTGGACCAGTAACCAATCCAGGTGATGAGCAAAGTGTGAATTTTAATACAGTTTTATGATTTCTCAGGGAGTCTCTCAGTAGGAAGCACTAGAGACCTTTGTTAAATTAATTTTGCTGCCTGAATGACCAGATAGGTTTCTTTGTCAGATTGTGTCGGATGATGTTGGCACAAATTAGCACTTATTAATACGTATGAGCAAAACTGAACTTGATTTTTTTTTGGTGTGACCTTGTTGATATTTTTTTTGTGTTCTACAAATTGTTTACGGGGTAAGTCTGTGAAGACTGGGATCCAAAAACTCTTCGGAGGTCCTCACAGCATCCAACCAAATAACTATTCTCAGATGTGCAATTAGTTGTTGACAAAAAGTAACAAATTTCCTATCAGAGCAAAGGAGAAAAAAAGCTCAGTGTAAGTAAGTTTTATTGCATTATTCTGGTGAGAATCTGTCAAAGAGTCTGAAGGTGTTCAGAGAGTACAGTCTGTTCCTTTATCATAATAACTTTTATTGCCTAGGTATAGCTTTTCTCACCCTGGTCAATAAACATCCTGCTGCTTTACTTTCAGAGAATTAGGACTCAATTGCAGCAGCGAGTGCTTCTTTCTGAACATCGGATGCTGATCCAGAGGGGCTGGGAACTGGGCAGGAGGAAAAGGAAGAACATTTCTGTGCTGATAACAGAGACCTAGGAATTTGAAGTGCTCCTGGTGGCTGTGGATCAGAGTGATGGTGTAATGACTGCTAGGAGCCACAGTAAATGCAGCATAGAGCATCATACAGGCTGTTATGGGTGAGGAGTAGTTATGCCCATGGCTGCAGGCTCTTCATCATTTCTGCGGAGCCGAAAGGAGTAAGTTGGTGTCAGAGGTGACCCAGGCTATGAAATCTGGATCCCACAAGTGTTTTGTCTGCACCAGAGCTAGATTTGCTTCAAGATATCTGCTACCAACAAGCTGTATGGGCCAAGGAAGACTTGTCTTTTTAACCAATTTGGACTGCACATAAAAAACATCCTGGCCTGCTTGCTAGAGTGAATGACCCTCTCTGGCATCGTTAGTCAGAGAGTTTGCTGTTGGGGATGGCTGAGAAGTTCATCACTGACTGTCCTCTGGGGGTATGTGGGTTTCCAGGCCTTATACAACCTTTTCTAGTTTTCATTAAAAGCAACTCTTCAAACAGCAGTTTCAAGCCCTTTTATGTGGTTCCTCATGGACATTTCCCTGCACTGTCTTAGATGAATCACTGGGTTGAACGTACCGGTTGGAATGGGGATTGCTCTTGTTCTGCCTGTGACACCAAGTGCAAGAGGGTGTATGAATCAGCTGTATATGGATCATCGCAGCCCCTGACCTCCTCCAGGCCCATGCTGAGTCTGCTCCTCAGTGGAGCCTCGGCTCTGGGCTGCGGAGAGCATCACTTGAAAAGCTCTCTCAAAAACTACTCCTTCCTTAAGCACCTTTGGCCCATGTGAACTGACCATGAGCTATGTTCTCACCCCATATTCTGACTTGCCTAGCAATAGTCTTCCCAACCTGGGACACTTTTCCATGGTTATGTGGCCAAGGATTAAATTCAGAGCCATTCAATCTCTTTACTCCATGATTCCCACCTATTAAAGTGAAGTAATAAATCTTTCTGTGTCTTACTAGTCTTCTTAGCTCAGCAGGGCAAAACCATGTCTTATACGGTGTTTGTATGGCTCCCAGCACCTGGGATTGCTGGCACTGCAGTGCTGCAATTAGATGTGGTGATACTGTATTTGATGCCCTGGGAACCATCTCCTGAGATTTCAAGAGCTTCTGAGCTGCTGGAAGAAGCTGGTTTATCTTTCTGCCTCTGAACTGAGGATATTTGCATACGACTCCACCAGTATATCTTCATTAAGCTTTGTAAAAGCTGCCGTGATGTGATGGCAACTGTATTGCTGAAACAGGCTGCTATAGTGCGTGAATCACCCCGTCTTTAATTCCTGCCTGTGCTTGAGGATCATCCACATCTCTGTCTGTGATGGGTTTCACTCCAGCAATTGGCAAGATCAGGTCCCTTCAGATGCACCGGCTAAGGATAGTGACCGAGAGGAAAAGCTTCAGGCAAGTAGTGGTCTATTTATAACCCGTGAAAGATGGACTCAGTGTGTAAGAATATTCAAGCCTCTGGCATCTCCACCCCCTTTCTGTTCCTGTAGCTGCTGTCTTGAGGCTGCCTCAGCACTGAAGAAATAGCTGCTTTTTAAAAGCTAAGTGGAATCTTAGTCAAGACAGGACCAAGCAGCCAGGGATGTGGAGAGTTCTGCTTTACCGAATCCCCTAAAATCTGCTCCCTTAACAATGCACAACAGTAAAGGAATCAGATGTGAGCTAGGACTGTTGCTCTCTCCTCAGAGAGTCTGTCTCCACACTCTCAGACAAGGTCCTATTCTCACCTTGTCGTCTGCTTTTAGGACTAAGAAATGATAATGAGTTTCTCAAATATCTTTTCAGAGGCTTCCACTCCAACAGTGCCAGCCCTTCCCCTGTCAGGAATGAGTTAATCCTGCAGCCTCCACAGCTGCACCAGCCAGAGAAATCTAGGCAGTGAAAAGGGATACCCTGTGTGGCAAGGTTCTCCCCTTGTGCCCCTGAAGTGCCGGGAGGATCATTGTTCCTTGCAGAGTCTCCAACGCATCCCGCTTTGGTAAAGAAGGCAGAGTCCTTAATCCCACCACACTGCACACAGGGCAGTGGAAGCTGATCTCAGGTCATACCACAAAACCGGTATCTCTTACAAAGGAGGAGGAGAGGAGGCTCCCAGGAGTGAGGGACACAGGGGATCGTGTCACGGCAGGTGCAGGACTCGGCTTCCCTGGCAGAATCCAGGCAGGGAGCAAGCAGCCTTTAATCTTGCCTGCAGCACAGGCAGCAGCCGTGGCTGCTCTGCTCCAGCGGGGAGAGCAACATCCAGTCCTGCCCCTGGACTCGGAGGAGCTGGTGCAAGCTCCTGTCCCCATGCACCTCTCCTGCTGTCCTTGCCTGTTTTTAGCCTGCTGTGGAGCAACCCAGCCAAGCCCTGTGGAGAGTGAGCTTGGCTGGGCTGGGATTTCACATTGACATGGCTTTAGGTCCCAATGACAAAGGATTTACTGCCAGTTTGTATCTAACAAACCCCAACCCACAGGTATGGGACGCATGGACCAAGAATAAAGGCAATGGCCTGCACAACATCAAGAATGATGCCCCACACAGAGTTATGCTCAGCACAGACCAGAAGAGACTCAACGTGCTTTCAGTTGGGGAATCCACCTCCACTGGGGTCATGCTCAGCTCTTCATCCATGAAAGTCTCCAAGATCGCCCATTTTTCACCTTTCCTACACAAGTGATGCCTAGAAATTGTTGGTTACCTTTAATCTTGAATGATGAATTTCTCGTTAATGATGAATTTCTCATTCTCTCGTGCAGGATGCATGCTCTACAGCTCCAATTTACCCACGACTGCATGTCACAAACCAGCACAGCCTGAAAGGGAAGAGACTCTTCAAAAGCACAAAGAATTTCTCCTCCATTGAGAGACACATATTTTTTCCCTCGGTGCTATCTGCTACCCTACAAAACCTTTTAATACTGCCTTTAATGTAGTGGGTGCTGTAGTGGGTAGAAGACTGCTATAATCAGTTTGTTAGATGGAGCAGGCTGGTAGCATGGGATTAACGTCTCATCTTTACAGGGATGCAGTCTCCTGCACAGAACAAAGAAAACTTTCCAAGGGCATCTCAGAAGCAGTGTTTGTCAAGGATGTTGCAAGGAATAAAATGGGTGAGGTAAGAAAACCTTTTAGTGTTTGTACTTAAGGAGAAAATGAGGTATGTGTGGGGTAAAGTTGTACTGTGAATCACTTTTATAGCCCCCGATTGCTTGAAATACACAACTGTGATTTATAGTGATGCCTCTAGTGATAGGTGTAAATCCTCTAGACTGAGTGAGGTGGAAGGGCTGTGAATTTGACTTAGTCACGATTACNCTTTACAGGGATGCAGTCTCCTGCACAGAACAAAGAAAACTTTCCAAGGGCATCTCAGAAGCAGTGTTTGTCAAGGATGTTGCAAGGAATAAAATGGGTGAGGTAAGAAAACCTTTTAGTGTTTGTACTTAAGGAGAAAATGAGGTATGTGTGGGGTAAAGTTGTACTGTGAATCACTTTTATAGCCCCCGATTGCTTGAAATACACAACTGTGATTTATAGTGATGCCTCTAGTGATAGGTGTAAATCCTCTAGACTGAGTGAGGTGCCAGGGCTGTGAATTTGACTTTACCACGATTATAAGGCATTTGATATCTAAAATACTGCTGTGCCTCTAGGTCTCTTAGAAAGATCACAGAAAAAACATAATCACTTTAAGATCTGGTGTGTGTGCGTGCGCATAAGTGTGCGTGTGGATGGTGTTAGTGCCTGCTGCCCTGAGACAGCTAGTGTTTCAAAGACAAGAAGCCTGAGAGGTGACTTAGGTTTTCTCATTGACCACCAATTCTCAGTGTCACTGTTCGAAACATAAACTTTATTGCAACGAATAATTAAAAATAGTACATCTGAAAGAGCTGTAGAGTGCATGTCATCAAAGAACTAGTCAGAAATCACAACTCAAGCGAATCATGTACAATTGGAACAGAAAGTTTTATTAAAACAACTGGAAATCAAACTCAAATTTTCCTTGTTTGTTTAATTTCACCATAACCGTGGATTGTGTATTTACAGTCTTCGCCTCTTGCGGTGAAGGTTCTGCACAGAGTGTGGGGCTAGGAAGAAGGCAGATGTGGATGGGGAGGAGAGGTGGGTTTCAAAAGCTAACAGGATGTGAAAGTTTTCCAGAAGAAGTTCTTGCAGCCTGCTTTGCGTTCCCGGGGTGCCAAAGCAGGGTTTGAGTTAGCCGAGCGCTCCAGCTCCAGTCTCACTTCGTCCTGCTCAGCCCCTCGGGACAAGTCCTCAGACTCCAGAGCTTCATTTTCTGTCTGGCCTGGCTCTGAGAGAAGTTCTGCCAAAAAGTACTTGGCCAGTTCCTTGGAGGAGAAGAGTGAGGGAGAGCACACAATTACTCTTTTGGCTATTGCTGGCTCACCACTCTGTCCCTCTAATACACCTTTGTGCCCAGATCAGACATGCAGGACTCTGGAGGACAAGGGGACCCTCAGCTTTCCAAAGACCTCTAACATACAGCTGCTACACGGCAGCCGTGCCTATGAAATAAGGCAGAGAAGAAAAGCACTGACAGCTACCTGGTGTGGGGAAGAGAAAACTGTCCTGGCCACGGGAGGGAATGAGCTCATGTGAGCCACATCACCCTGCCAGTGCTCCAGGTGAAGCCGTACCTGACTCAAAGAAGAAGCCGTGAGGCCACTGCTAAAGCGACAGGGGAAAGGTCTTTGGGGGAACTTGCAAGGGCGACTGAGTCAGGGCACCTTCTCAGTGGGAATTGGTTTTCCTCCTGTTCCTCCAAGCCCTGGCTGACCCCCTTGCACGGCTAAAGACATTCTCCATCTGCAGGGAGGCAGATGCCTTGGTTCGGCACCCCAGACAAGCTAAGGAGAGCTTCACCAGTTCTGCCTTCTGTCCCAGCAGCAGCTGCTCCTCACCCCCTGCCAGCACCCAGGGCTGCTGGGCTGTGGGGGGGTCTCCTCTCCTCACTGCCAGCTGCCCAGCCTGTCACCGACTCACGGAATTGGGGATCCTGCAGGGAAGCGGGGTCTGCAGCATGCAGCTGAGGGTCTGAAAGGGGATACTGAGGAAAGGAGGTCCGTGCTGAGGCTACTGGGTGTGGAACCGGAGGGGTCTGTAGCTGGGTAACTGGGGGTCTGCATGAGGGTACTGGAGTGTCCAGTATGAATTGGAGGGGTCTGCAGCTGAGAAACTGGGGGTCTGCATGAGGGTACTGGGGTGTCNTGGAGGGTGCGAAGGAGGAGGAGGCTCCGGGGGAGAAGCGGGGCGTCGGATGCTCTCACCTGCTTCCCAGCGGCGGCAGCCAGGGACTTCTGCAGGAACTGCCGGAGCCGCGGGTCCGAGGGGGCGGCCGAGGCGGGTCCGAGGGCCATGGCGATGGAGAGCAGGGCCAGGGCGCACTGCAGGCGGCACGACAGCATCTCGCCGGCGGGGCGGGCGCGGGCAGGCGGCGGCGGGGAGGCGCTGGCGGCTCCGCTGCTGCTCGGCTCCGGCGTTGGGGATCTCCTCGCCGCCCGCCGCCTTTATAAACCCTTCTCCTGACGTCAAGGCGGGGGCGCCCCCCTCGCCCCGCGCCGCCGGGGGTGGGTCCCTGCCCGGGACCTGCCGGGGATGCTCCGCTCTGACCGGGGCCGGCCCCCACCCCCCCTCTCCGAGCGCCCCCGCGATCCCTTCCCCGGGCTGTACCAACCCCCACGCCCGAGGGCTGAGCCCCCCCGGCAGCCCCGGTGCCAAAGCCCCTCGCCCTGGAGCGGCTTCGCGCCCCGTCGAGTGAGAAAGAGGCGGCGGCGACCGGGTGGCTGGGAAGGATTTCCTAAGGGGATTTTTGTCCTCGGCTCCATCAGGGAGTAGGGGACTCTGAGCTGCCCTCGAGGGTCCTTTCTGCCTTCTCGGACCTTGAGGGGATCTCTGCCACCGGCCCTTGCCCAGGCTCTCCCCGCTACCCCCAGCTCCCGGAGCCGTCGGGGCAGCTCTGCTGGCTGCCACCCAGAGAGCATCCCTGCTCCCTGATAGCCCCGGGGAAGCAGTGAGAAACCCGTGCCTTGGTTGGGGTGTGTGGGTTCCTGGCTGAGCATCCAGAGATCCCCGTCTCCACCTGCAGGGATCCCCGTCTCCATCCCAGGGCCACTGGACCTGCTGGTCCCATGGGGCTGGTTGGTCTCCCCACCTCTTCTTAGCTGTTCCTGTGAGTTGGCTGATGGTCACACTGGCAAAGCTGCTGCAAGACACTGTCACCCCAAAAGATGGGCCTCTTCAGCTCTCTCCTGGATGACCCAAGCAGAAAAGGATGTGCAAGGAAGGGGCTCTGCTGCCACCCAGAAAAGGGGTATTGGGAGCTCTCTCCCATATCAATTTCCAGCTAAGGGAAGACAGAGGCTTGTGGGGACAAGGACCCAAGTACTGCACAAAGATGTGCAGAAATCTCCAAAAGGACGTTTTATTTCATGTTGAATTATTTACACACACACACTGCAATCCTGGTGCTGCTGGTGTTGCTGGTTGGGTTTGCTGAGGCTGACCTGGAAGCACAGAGTATGAACCACGGGTTTGCTGCTCTGCTTTACAGTAACAGCAAGAGGAATATGTGCTGGTCACTGGTTCCAGACTAGGCAGAGATCTGGGCTGAGCTCAGACTGCCCTCGCTGGATGGTGCCTCCTTTCCTTTGTGCAGACATCTGCAGCCACGCACAGCCTTCCTCCTATGTGTTCTCCCCAAATCATGGTACAAAATGAATGACATCCATGAGAGAAGATGACTTAATTTCAGCCCAGGAGACCCTGTGGGTTGGATTGACTTTCTACTTTTAGAGTCAGCTTTTTGCCAGCTTCTTGACCTGTTGCCAGCTTCTTGACCTGAACAAGGCCAAGCCCTGCGCTCCTGGTTCCCTGTCTGTCTTCTAGCACTGGTGTTGCTCTGGGGAAACTGGTAGAGAGGAGTCAGTCCCTGCTTTGATTCGCACAGGCACAGGACACAGCCTTCTGGCAAAGCCAACAAAAGTGATTTGGGCCCCAAAACAGCAAATTGGCTCAAGAGACACGGCTCCCAGAGTTTCTCTCTCCTCAATGCCCCCATGCTATCGGCTGGACCAGCACCTCTCTCCTCCTGCAGTCAAAGAAGCAGAGCCAGTCCTGAGCATGGCAAATGGCCAAGGCAGCAGATGCCAGGGCATAAGATATATCCTGGCATTCTTGCCTGCCTTCAAGAGCGATTTCCTAGGGATGATTTCTCTCAGCAACAGTAATTTCCCCACTTCTTCCAGCTGTGCCAGCAGCAGCGGCAAGCTGGGCTCTCTCAGTTCTTTTGCACTGGGAACAGACTGCTTTTGTAGCCCCTAGGCTCTCATCCTTGGCACAGCACAACCCAGGTGTGCCACACTACAACTCAGCTGTGCCATGCTGCCGTGCCAGCCTGGAGCAGCTTTGGAAAGGGCCCCCGCTTTCTGGTAGTTTGTCCCAACTCCAGCAGTTCAGGGCAGAGCAGTAGCCATCTGCTTGGGTGCTGTATCAAGGAAGAGCAAAGATAGAAATGGGCGGCAGCAGTGGATTATTTCAGAGTCCCACATGCTTGTGGCTACTGGAAGCTGTTACCTAATGTCGCCTGCTGCTTCACACAGCAGACAACTGTCCAGCTTGTCACCCTTTTGCTGTTCAGATTGTCACCCCAAAGGGAAGGGGTTACCAGGAACCCCTGCACTGCTGGGTGGGTAGGAATGGCTAACAGCTCCCCGAGCTGCCCCAGCTGTGGATCTGCACCAATGTGCTGCAGGGGTCAGTCCAGTGTCTCTATTTCCCAGGGTGTAATAATGGGCTGGAGAGCAGCCTTGGATTGCTGCATGGGATGGAAAACTGTGCTATGTTTTGGCATTGTTAGGACCTTTCTGTATACCAGTGTGGGAATGGGAGTGCTAGGACTTGGCACAGTGCAGGAACAACCTTCTTGATGAGTTCCGCATCTTTCTTCTTTCCTACCAACTCTGTGTAGGGCCAGAAAGATTCAGACATATTTAATGAGATTTTACAGAGTTATGGAGCACAGTTTGAGATAGGTGGGCTCTGTGTGGGCTGTTTTTAGGAAGCTGATAGGCTCATGCTGGCATAAAATGGGAAAAGATATCAGACTTGAGTCTTTAAGAGATTTTGAGGGGCCATTCTCCATGTCCTGCTCAGACTGCTCAGCACTCCACTCTTTTCCAGCTATCTGCAGCACCTCTGTGTGCATGAGTTCAGCCCTATTGAAGACTTTCAGCCCAGAGCCCTTCCTTGCTAGCCCCTGTCTTCATTCACTCTTTGCTTTTCATTTTAACATCTATCTACCCCTACCCTGTTCTGCCAACCCTCCCTCTCTATCTGGCAGTGCAGAGCATTCTGCTACAGAGCAATAATGCCCAACAGGGCTTTGGGCTAGAAGCAATGTTGCTGCAGCTGGACATGTGCTCCCTGCAATCTAGTTCCAGGCAAAAACAGACCCTCAGGCGCATTGGGGATCTCTGGCTTTGATGGTTATTCTGGTTAATGCAGCTCTTCCAGCCACATAGGACAAGTTTCAGATGACCGGGTTAGCTTTGATTCCACCTCTCTGTGCACCATTGGAGGTGAGTGGCTGTCTCCTTCTCCCCTTGTCTGCCTGGGAGAGGCTGGAGAAATTACAGTGTTGTCCTCTAGCAACAGGAGAAACATTGCTGCAAGGAAACGGGCTGGATTTTTCCCACTAAATTTCACATACTTAGCTGAGGAAAGCAAGGATGTCTGCTTTTTATGCTCTTTGGTCCTTCACCCCATCAGGACATGAAGCCATCTTGAGCCAGCGTAGCTTCTGAGAGGCTCTGATATCTACCTTGGCTGGTTTTTCTCTCTTGGGATTTGACCGAGCTTGTGAGATGGGTGGAGGCAGGACCAGAGCCAGGTCTCTGGTGGGATTGCTCCCCTAGAAACATCTCAGCCAAATTAAAGTAGAAACTAAGTTCCCATTAGGTCTGAACCTTGTTGATGGATAAAAAAGCTGAATGGACCGAAGCTCTTGGCAATCTCAGGTAGTATGGGGGGGATTTACTCTGATATTCTCCACTTGGAGAGTTTCAACATTTCATTTCCAGGAAAATCTAAAAGAAAAAAAAAACACTTTTACATGAAGAGGAAAACGTTCTTTGGTTCAGAAAACCATCTTGTACAGACCTGAAGGAACCATCAATTAGGGGGTGGAGAAAGGGAGTCTATCAGTCTACCCTACTTCTTCAGACTCTCTTCTACAGAGGACCCTTTGGGAAGGAGTAAGGACAGACCTCTAGATGATCTTATGACTCTTGCACAGGCGTGGAGCACTGAATAAGTTGCAGATTGATTTACCAGTTCCCCCTCCCCCAGCTCCTTTATGGGATCAATGTGCTTCGAATTTTTTTATACTCATTCCCCATCCGGATAAATCCATCATCTGCTCAGCTGTGGAGAAGGCGATTCTGTTCCTTTCTTTCTGCCGCAGCGCTGCAGGGCATGTGGTTCTGCAGATGACTGAATTGCATTGAATTCCTGTAACTGCTTCCTTCCCCCCACATTTCCAGCTTGCTCCACAGACACAGAGCAGGCAAGCAATGCCCAGAACTGTGCGCACAGGCTGCAAGGTGCTGTACGCTCAGTGTTATACCAGCCAAGCGTGCCCTCTGCTGTCACCATGGCCGCAAGACTGCTTTCATTGCGCCTCACCTCCTTGGCTATTTCTTACAAAATGCTCTCCAGACTCCCTCAGCTCTGCTTTCATGAGTGGGACAGTTTGCCATGTATCACTACTTTGCCAGCAGGGAACCCCCCCCTTTTTTTTTTTCTTATATTCTAGCACTCAGCCTGGTAGGGCCAAGATATGATCTGGGAGCCAGGGCCATGAAATACTTCACCCTGACTCTGGACAGGCAGCCCCCGTGAGGAAGTCAACTCAGCTCTAGTAGCTTGCTTTAAATCTAATAGAGCAGGTTCCTGGTTGAGAAGGAGTGATGCTGCCCTGTGAGATATAGATAGAGAGATACAAGGGAGAGAAACTCCCATCAGTGGGTACAGTATGTCTCTGGGATGGGTAGTAGTGTTAGGATTATACATGAATCTCTAACAGCTCTGATTGGTTTCTGGGTAAAATGTTGTTTCTATAGTAAAACTTGGGCAGAAATCCAAAATGGGACTCTCCATTAATTACAGTTCTCTGCCATTTCTGTTACTCGTAGTAAAGTGGGAGGGGAATCAGCCTGTGGAGGTTCACAGGGCAGCGATCCTGCTACCTAATTTTTCTGATGTCTGTGTCTAAGAGTCCAAGTTGTGTTCAGGATTCCCATTGCTGCTGCTGCCAGAGATGCATTTCCAGTCTCAGTCTCCTAAGGATGCTGCCAGAGTATCCATAAAGTGGAAAGCACACCCCTTGAAGTCAGACCAGGGTAAGATCAGCACGAAGATGTACAGAAACAAAAGTGAGCAGGTTGAGCTAAGTGCAGTACCANCTTGTCCTGTCCCCTGTCACCTGCAAGAAGAGTCCAGCTCTCTACTCTGTACAACCTCCTTTTAAGTAGTTGTAGAGAGCAATGAGGTCTCCCCTCAGCCTCCTCTTCTCAAGGCTAAACACCCCCAGCTCTCTCAGCCGTTCCTCATAAGGCCTGTTCTCCAGCCCCTTCACTAGCTTCATTGCTCTTCTCTGGACTCGCTCCAGAGCCTCAACAAGTGATGGATACAGATGGGTGAGCACACAAAATTGTCAAATAATAAAGCACTTTGCTTTCTCTCAATACATAACTCTGTTACAAACACCAGCTCCACAGCAACAGCTGGAGCTTCCCTCCCCTCCGGCTGTGACACTGACCCCTCATGAAGACCAGGCCAGGAGGCTCCAGGTGGCCATGGCCACTTGGGTCTAACCCCACAAACAGGCAGAGTGCATCCCAGTGACACAGGATCCTGCCAGTGGGATTGCAGCAGCTCTCGGGCTGCTCCCAGCCACCTTGGGCAGCAGCTGGCCATTCTCCGCAGCAGATTGACATCAGCAGACCCTGGGGACAAGGTGCAGGCAAGGACCTGCCTTCTGCCTGCAAAACCTGTGAGATTTTCCCCAAGAGAAACAGATGTCTCAAGTCCCAGGTTGGGCTGCTTAAGGGAAACAAAACTGGTGAAGGGGCTGGAGAACAAGCCTTATGAGGGAACATAAAGGACAAGCTGAGGGAACTGGGGTTGTTTAGCCTAGAAAAAAGGAGGCTGAGGGGAGACTTTATCACTGTCTACAACTGCCTGAAAGGAGGCTGTATAGAGGTGGGTGCTGGTCTCTTCTCCCAAGCAATGAGTGATAGGAACAGAGGGACCAGCCTCAAGTTTAGATTAGACATCAGGAAAAATTTCTTCACTGGAACAGCTGCCCAAGAAGGTGATTGAGCTGAATCATAGAATCATAGAACAACCAGGTTGGAAGAAACCCACCAGATCATCGAGTCCAGCCATTCCTATCAAACACTAAACCATGTCCCTCAGGAC
>WAAB01021079.1:1433-21687 GCA_013389865.1 Piaya cayana | reverse complement strand
CCCGGCCCGATGTCTCTCGTTTCCAGGACTCTGTGCTTAAACTCCGTCTTCGCCTGCCCTCCAGTGGAGACCCGGCAGAATGCAGGAGCTGCGGGCAGCCACGGCCAGGAGCTGGCAGCCGGTGTCAGTGTCCCTTAGCACTGGCTTTTTAGGACCGTAACCAGGCCCAAGGACTAGAGAACCATGGGCTAATTAGGGTTGGAAGGGACCTTACAGATCATCTGGTTCCAGCCCCCCTGCATTACGCAGGGTCACCTCCCTCTAGGTCAGGCTGCCCAAGGCCCATCCAAGCTGGCCTTGAACCCCTCTAGGCATGGGGCTGCCACAGCTTCCCTGGGCAGCCTGTACCACCCTCATAGTGAAGAAATTCTTCCTTATATCTAGCCTAAACCTGCCCTCCTCCTATTGCCCCTACTCCTATCACCACAAGCCTTTGTAAAGAGACCCTCCCCAGCTTTCCTGCAGCCCCTTCAGGTGCTGGAAGGTCTCTATAAGGTCTCCTCGAAGCCTTCTCTGGGCTGAACAACCCCAACTCTCTCAGCCTGCCCTCGTATGGGGGGTGCTCCAGCCCTCTGATAATCTTTGTAGCCCTCCTCTGGACCCATTCCAACAGCTCCATATCATTTTAGTGTTTAGGATTCCAGAACTGGACACAACACTCCAGATGAGGTCTCGCAAGGAAGGAGTAGAGGGGCAGAATCAGCTCCCTCAACCTGCTGGCCACGCTTCTTTTGATGCAGCCAGGACATGGTTGGCCTTCTGGGCTGTGAGCGCACATTGCCAGCTCGTTTCAAACTTCTCATCAACCAGATCAGCGAGTGCAGAAAGTTCAGCACAGCATCTCAGGGCATTACTGTGGGCATCCAGGAGCCCTGCTCAGCCCTAGGGGAATTGTATCCCCATGTCTCTGCTGGGCGTTCCCAAAGCCTGTGCTGAGAAATAAAATGGGGAAAGAGCTGGAAGTGTGGCCAAGTTTATTTTTTCAGTGCAGAAGAAGTCTGAAGAAAAGGGAAACTCATTTCTATTCATTGGACAGGTCTTTCTGTGGGAAGAGAAGGACAGAGGTACCACGGGAACTGCTTAAGTATGTTCTGGGAAGCTTCCTGGAAACCGACCAGTTTACTGGTTGTGTTGTCCCTTTTTCTGAGGCTCAATCACAGTTAGACCCTGTACTCGGAGCCACATTTTCAAAGGGCAATAACCCAGCAATACTGACCCAGGCAGGCCTGACCTGTCTGTGGGCTCCACAGCCGTAAAACAAAGTTGGTGTTGCCCTGTGTGCGACTGCTCCCTGGCCTCTACAAACACTGTCTTTGCTGAGCAAAGCTCGCTGGCACAGGCTGCCCATGCCAGATGCCTGCAGACCTCTGCCCTGTGGACACTAAGGGAGCGATTGCTGTCTTTTCAGCTGAACTGCCTGTAAAGGCCATGACATCATTTTTTGAAAAGAGAAAAAACAAAAACAATCTGTCAGTAGGAAGAAACACAGCCATGATCCAGGGAAATACAATATTTATTTTGCAAATGCAGCTGAACTAAAGGTCATGGCTACACAGCTTGCTTGTCTGGGGCAAGTGGGGCTGTCAGCCCAGCCCAGCCGCTTCCAAAAGTGCAGCAATCAGACAAATAGAGAGCTCAGAGATAGACAGCTCACAACAGAGAGGGGAGAAATTGAAGTGTGTGTTTCAAATGAGCACAGTATGTGTGTTAAATCCCCATCATGACCACAACCAGTTTTACTGAACATTAAATGTCCCATTTGTTGCTGTGCGTCCATGCCCTGTACACCTAACAGGAGTAAACTGGTGAAAGCTTGTGTTGAGCTTTTGTGATTTTCTGTGATTTTGAGCTGAGCCCTGCTGAGCAGTCACTGGAGTGCACCCAACCCNACCTAACAGGAGTAAACTGGTGAAGGCTTGTGTTGAGCTGAGCCCTCCTGAGCAGGCACTGGGGTGCACCCAACCTGTGGGGGGAGAAATAGGCTCCTGCATCAGGGGTGATGCATGAGAAGAGAGGTTTAGCATCTGAGAGGACCTCATCTCTCAAGAAGACTGCCCCACAGTAGGCAGGCACTTGCTGCAGGCTTCTGGGCAGCCATCCTGCCTGGCCAAATCGAACAGCAGGAGGAAGGAAAGGCTGACTCCAGCTCAGCACTCAGCTCTCCCCTTTTAGAGGGTGTTTCTTGCCATGCCAGCAGATCTGGTCCGCTGGGAGATAAGCCAGAGGAGTTGGGGGTCCCACAAAGCAGTGCAGCAAATTGGCTTTCCCCCTTCTTGTCATTTCCCTCCCATGTAAGACTGCATTGGTTGTCTGATGTCCATCTGTGTCCCATGGTGCATGGGACACTGCCCTCTCCCCTTCAGCTCCTCCTTATGCAGCCCCTCCTGACCTTGCAAACCACCAGGCCTTCCCATTCTAGCTTCCAAGCTGCCCCACTGTGAATTCCCCCCCCCAAGCCCTGCACCAACATCATGTATGAATTAACCAGATTAAAATGAAATAAGAGTCATCCAGCACAGACCTCAACCTGGTCATATTGAGTAGCGTCCCTGTTCCACACCAGTGCCGGTTACAGTCAGTCCTGTGTAATTCAGAGAAGCATTTGTCATGAGGCTCCTTGGGGTTTTGCAATTAGGAGCCCTCACCAGCAAAGAGCTTCTGAGTTGCTTGCACAGCACACAAGGCATATTTGTATGTATCCCAGGCAACCTTATTTTCCCAAAGTAATGGTTATCCTGTAGCTTCACCCCCTCAGCTCTGTACAGTCACCCAAATGGACCAAAGCACCACCTCTGCTTATTGGGGAACCCACCTCAAGCTGGGCTTTCACAGCTCTGGCCGAGAATCAGTGTGAAACAGCTTCAAGTCCAGAGATGCAACCAGTCAGTTAGTTCCTGGAGAAGGCCACAGACCCAGCTCCATGAAACCATTGCACAAGGCAGCTGAACCAGTACCCCAACTCCCCGACACTCCAAAAGCTAGAAAGCAAGGCAAGCAGCAGGCAGCCTCCCTGAGCAGTTCTGGCAGTCGCATCGATTTCCAGGAAATATAAATAACTACCCAGCCATCTGGACCCAGCCCTGGGCTGGTCAGCAAAAGAGCTCTCCCAGGCTCTATCCTATTTCTGCTGACTGCTCATTGCAAATGCATGAAGTTTCAAAGAGGTGGCATGGTGGGACAGTCCCCACCACAATGCAGAGCAGTGAGTGCAAGGCTATGAGACCCCTATTCACTCATCCCTAGGAAAGGCTGCTCCAACCAACCTTGCTGCCCTTGATGCAGGGCCAGAGCTGGAGCACATGGGGTGCCTGTGCAGGGCACTGGGGGGCCTCAGCCACTTCCCAAGGCACCAACTGGCCTTCAAGATGCTTAAGGAGAAGAACAGGCAAGAACAGACCCTTCACTCCATCATACTTCACTTTTCTTCATTTTATTATTTTATTTGTACAGCTATATTTTACAGAACGCATTAATGCAGTTTAGACACAGCCCAAACCCTGTCTCCCGAGATTGTTTATAACACAAGCATGTAAAATAAAAAAAAAAAAAAAAAAAAACCAACCAAAAAAATTAAAACATTCCTTGATAAAGAGTTCCACCAAAACTCCTTTGCAACATCAGGCTGTACCTTGAAGAAACTGAGCTCAATATAGTCCATACATTGAAAACTTCCATTGAAAAGAAAGGCACCGTGCGAAACCACATTTTACATATATACAGACTGAGAACTAGAACAAAAAAAAAATTACACTTTATTATTATTTTAAATTCCTTCTGCAGCTTTGTTGGTTTAATACACACTTTTTTGTAAATTGTAAACCTTCACTTGCAAAAAAATACAAATACACTGATGCATTTAGACAAAATATTTTCTTACTTGTACAGATGCAATACTTTAAAATATCTCATTAAGTGCTCTATCATAATAAAGATTCTCAGAGTGGCTTCTGCCTGCAGAGTCCAACTGAGCCTTTAATGCATTTTATATATTTTTAATATAGCTTTTTTTAAAGGTCTATATATATTTATTTTATATATATATTTATATATTTATATCTATATATATTTACAACTCTGCCATAGATTCCTTCACCTTTGGTTAAAAAAGTTAAAGCCCTCTCTTTAATAGCATACTTTCTCTTTAAAAGAACACATATTTTGCATACAAAAGAAAAAATCTGTTCCCATATATCAACATTACATTCCTCATCTTCAATCGGCAAAGGCTGTGAAGGTTAGACTCCAGAGTTTATCAACACTCCACTGCACAGACATTTAAAATGACTATTTTTTTATGTTTTATATACAATAAGATCTGAATAATTTTATTTTTCTTTTCATTTCACATAACTGGGAAAAATAAAACCCGTGTATCTGTAATTTTTTTTCTCGAATTTCTAATGGTTTTCCACCTATCTGCACTATGGGTTTAGAGGCACTCCATCATGTGATGAATTGGGTTTTTTTTCTTTCTTTCTTTATATTTTTTTCCTTTTTCTTTTAAAATGTTGTATCCTTTGGACAGCTTCTCCCCTCTCCCCCCCACCCCAAGATGACCTCCTCCTGGGAAATCCTCTGCCTTCAGCAGGCCTTGGGGAGCTCCGGAGGCACCTCGCTTGCAGAGATGCGGTACTGCACCTTGGTGTTGGTGATGGCCCCGTGCTTCTGCCGGAGGTGAAGCCGCAGTTGGCTTTTGTGACGGAAATGCAGATTGCACTTCTCGCACTGTGGGGTGAGACAAAAGCCCAGGGCGTGAAACATGATGGTAGGGAACACTTTCTTCCCTGGTGTCCCATACTCGTCTACCCCAGGTTGCTGTCCCATTTCACCAGTGGACAATGGAAAGTAAAGATGCAATGGGAGCAGTGGTGGGGAAGCTCAAGCAGCACCCGAGGCCCCTCAGCTGCCCTTCTTTGAGCCCCTAAACCTTGTCCCCATGTCCTTTTGCACTGTTCCTAGAGCATGGGCACCTCTCCTAGGGTCGGGAACCCCATCCTAGGCTTTCAGGAGCACATTGAAGTTTATGGAATGCACCAATGCCTTAGGAGGGGGACCTTGGGTCTGATGGATGTAATGCCAGGCTCCTTATCTGCATGCTCAAATTGGCTACAGAGCTGTTCTAGCAGCTGCTTTTGACCTCTGCCAAGATGAACAGCTCCTAAAGAATGTTTGGATGATAACCCCTGCTCCAATTCCTCTTCTAGTGCATAGGTAAAGCCAGAAAAACCTTAGAAAAGAGCTGGGAGCCTCCAGGGCTACAGTAAGACAGGGCAGCTACTTCATCAGCCTGGGTGTAACTGGCATACAGGACCCCAGGCCAGGCTGCCTGCTCCTTTCTCCCATCTCCACACACAGTGGGTGGCTGTAATTTAAGCCACAGCTATTTGGAGAAGTGTGACCTTCTTCTAGATGGAGTGGAAGAAGAGCAGCTAAGACGTACCCAGCCTGAGCTGTGCAGCAGTGTTTCCAATGCAGCCTCTCACAACAATACCATGTCAGCATTGCAGGAGGACAGGGCACAAGAAACAGAGATGTGACCTTGGTGTGGAGCCCCATGAGGCCAGCAAAAGGCATTGGGGTGCTGCAACAAGCCCATACAAATGTCCTGGTGTCTCCCCAGCTCCCTAGGTTTGGGGGCATCCTCCCTCAGCCCCTGCTGAGAGCATCCCCAAAAAGAAGCAGGGTCACTCACATGATACGGTTTCTCTCCTGTGTGGATTCGAAGGTGACTTTTGAGGGTCTGAAGGTGCCGGAAGCGTGTGCCACAGATCTCGCAGGGGTACGGCTTCTCCCCGGTGTGAATAAGCACATGAGCACGGAGATGGGCCACCTAGAGAGAGTAGTTCTGGGTGAGGATAGCCCCAGGGATGAAAGCACACCACTAGGAGTTGGGGCATCCCACCGGGAGGTGGACTTCTGCCCATTCATCTCTTTCACCTATTGGGATCCAGGTGGGAGTCAGGACCACCCAGTGTCCGAGGTTTGTTGTTAAGGACTGGAGATATCAAATAGGGGAGAGGAGCTAAACCCAGAGATCAGGCTTACTGCCAAGCCAAACTTCCCTGCATGGACCTTAAGGACTCTATTTATCTTGAAACAGAGCTGCCCAAGATATTGAGTGTGGCCCCATCAGCCTTCTCTCTGCCATGAAATGTCACTGGTCTCAGGCAGGAGGGTCTGGTCATGCCCCACCTCCCTAGTCACTGCAGGTCCCAAAGCCCACACACACCTGGACAAATCTGGCCCCGCAGGTCTCACACTTGTAGGGTTTCTCTCCAGAGTGGATGCGTGTGTGGGTTTTCAGGTTGGCTGGCCGGTTGAACTGTGCCCCACAGATGTTGCAGCGGTACGGCTTTTCTCCTGCAGAGCCAAGAAGAGTGAAGCAGTAAGTACAGATGTTCTCATCCCTGCTGATCCATGGCACTATGCTAAGTACAGTCTCTTCAAGTGACAGACCCCATGGCATGAAGCACTAGGCCCAACTCCTCTCCCTTTTGGAGATGGTTGTGGACAAGTAGCAATGGTCAGGACAGCTTGAGGTCTCCCCAGAGCAGAGTGAGCTCAAGAAGTACCCAAGCACCTTTTCCTTTTTGGGTTGCGAGCTGCAGCTTTCATGGCAAGACAGAAAGTTGGGTAGCTTGCCAGGGAGGATTAACAGTATCACTCCTCCTAGCCCTGCAACAGCAGCTGGTGCCCTACATTTCCCTACAGCCATAGTAAGCCACGCAGGGCCACGTGGCTTCCCTTGGGTTCTTCATGGTCCCCAGCACATCTTGCCCTAGCTGTTCATCACCTCCTTAGAGAAGCAAAGAGACCTGGCCAAAGCACGCCCGGCAACCTGGCTCCCAAGTCACTATTCGATTACATTCACCACTGCTGGCTCTGGCTGACTTTTTCACAGAGATGGGGGAAGATGCAAGAAGGTTTTAACTAGTTTCTTTCAGATGGTTGAAGACTGGCTTAAAGGGGAATGGGAAACAGCCATCATTTACCCCTTCCTGCCTTTTTCTTTTGTTTGCAGGCTTTGACCTCACACAACCTCAAACCTTGCCCTGGCACTCGTGCTGTCTCATTCACCTGCACAGCCCTCCTGCAGCTCAGCTGAGGCTGCCAAACTTTATGCCTAATAATCTGCAGCAGCACTGAATCATCAGCACAGACTTCCCTTCCCCAGCCAGTAAGCTGTCTGTTGACACGTTAAGCATTAATAAAAGCATGAAACAAAATCCCCAGGTTTGTCAGCAAATGACTAAACCCTTAATATTCCCTTCCTTTCTCAGCTTTCATTGTGCCAACTCGCAGAGTCCACCCGTTCACGAATTTTCCCATCAGGAGAGTTTCTGCCAACTCAGATATGATCTGGATTTCTAGGATGTAGGGGAAAAATATCCCAGACTTCTCCCTAAATGGTCTTTAGATTTATTTTTTGGTTTTAGCAGTCTAACACAAAGTAATCCAGAGGTCACGAACCCGCTCCCAGCCATGCACTTTGCAAGATGCTTTTAAAAACAGCGCTGCCCAGTGCTTCACAGCAAAGAAGCTCTAGCCCTGTCGTGAGGCCAAGCAGGACCTTCCCCATTCCCAGGTTTAGTGCTCTGCCTGAGGGCTCCCTGGCAGTGTCAAGAAGAGCACTAGTTTCTTCCCATCAAGGACAGCAGGTGACAGAGCTGGGGACAGCACATGTGAAATACACCCAGCTATAAATGCCTGAATACCCAGCAACCCACAGCCTCCGCAGAAAGTTGTCCCTGTGGCCGACACCTTACCTGTGTGGACGGTTTTGTGGCTGGCAAGGTTCCCCTTGTAGCGGAAGGAAGCCTGGCAGCGGTCACACTTGTAGGGCTTGTCACTGTGGACTTGCAGAGAGTGTCTCTTAAGAGAGGCCTCCTCAGAGAACCGGCAGTCGCACTCATTGCAGAAGAAGGCTCCATTCTCTGGGAGGGCAGAGAAAAGAGCAATGAGATGGGAAATGTGTGAGCCAGCTCCTTGATAAGCCATGGGAAGGTTTGGGGATGGTTAAGGGGGGCAGCCAGAGCAAGAGTTGGGACAAGAAACTGAGTGCAGATGTTGTACTGCACTGTGCTTACACTGTGCCATTACCTCCTGACCTTGTGCGCACAGCAACAACACTGTTGGAGACAGCAAAGTCATTCTGAGCCGTCTCTCCCTCAGCACAACCCAAGCTGCTTCCATGAAGCCAGCAGCTCGCCTGGACATATTTCAGAGAGGTTCACAAAGCTCTCAGGCATCCTCTGAAGGTTGGATGCTCAGCTCTGGAGTACTCCAGTACCTTTAGACGTCTTAAAGCTCTACATGTACAGACGTCTCCCTTGAGCATGGGAAGACCATCACCATAAGCATAAGGCAGACTGAGGATGCCCAAGTCCTAAATGCTGCATGTAGCTTTGAGGATCCCTACACCTGGGTTGCCTCTTGCAGATCTCCGTCCACACCGCTGGCAACAATTCTGCATTCTCTCTCCCTGAGCTACATGGGTGCGCAGGCACACATCTCCAGGCTTGCGGAGTTTTGCAACATGATTGCAAGCCTCATTATCTGCATTTCTCCAGATGTGCGGCATTGGGCTCCCTGATAATGAAGATACCGTGACGGATGCATGAAACACCATCTTGCCCAATCCCCATTAGGGTCATTACATCTGCCAAGCTCGTTCTCCTGGGGCTCCGGTGGGGTGGGGTACACTGCTTCCTGTCCTCAGCTGCCAAGTTCGCAGCAGGTGACTAACTCCCACCACTAGGTATCTGGACCGTGCTGGGGAGGGGGAGGAAGGAAGCAATTCCCACGTGCGCGTGTCCCGCACATCCACGCACACAGCTGGTCAGCCAGTTAAGAGGGAACTGTAAAGCACACAGGGCACTGGGTGAATGGGTCCACAGACTCAGTCCCTCCTTGTGCGCTGGTTGAAAAAGGTGACCAAGGATGCAAGACTCACCGCAGCTGGAGTCAGAGTACTCAGACTGGGTTTCCCCAATCTCCTCTCCAAAGTTTGAGCCAGGGGTATGAAGGCACATCTCAGTATGTTGTGGGGACTGGCAGCCACAGGAGCTGCACTTCGATGAATGCATGTACAGCGGGGACTGCCCTTCGCTGCTCCGAGGGGACCCATCTCGGGACCTGTGGACGAACAGCAATGCACACAGCTGTGAGAAGGCTCTTGCTGTGCTTGAGCTACTGGGTCCTTGTTTTCACCCCTCCAGATATGAGGGACAGCTGTGTTTTACAGGTACATCTGTGGCAGGACACACAGCACAGCCCTGATCAACAACAGGCCCCTAAGCCTTAGTCCTTTGCCTATCACCAAATAACCTCAGAACTCTGTATGAACGCCCGGGTCCAGAGGATACCACAACGTTCCCTGGCAGTTTAGCCATTCCAACGCTTACAGTCAACCAAAAGCTCAAGGCACAGGGAGTCTGCTGAAAATCAGCTGGACAAATCCAGGGTCCAGAAACTGTCCAGAGCTGCTGCCAAGTGAGCCAGGGATGCCTGACCTAATGCTCCTAATTCCATCCTCAGGCCAGGCTAGGGCTGCTACAGCAGGGATAGCTGGCACTCAGCTAATGTTACTGGCAGTGCTCCACCAAATGCAGAGGTTTCCACCTGCTCATGGCCAGACTCCCCACCCCAATGCTACAGCTATTCTACACACTTCCAAACCCTCACCAGGGATCCCTGTCTTTCATGTCTGTGGGGAAATCTTCTCACCTGTTAACAATATTGTTGAGTCTGCTCGCTTGTGGGATAGTAGAATCTTCTCCATTCACACTCATCTTGGTGGGGGATTGCACGTTGAGATGCTCTGGCTCCATGGACTGCTGGCAAGTGGACATGGGCATGTAGGTGCGAGGAGAGAGGGTTCCCATCTCGTTCTGGTCAGCACTGTCTTGCTTGGTGCTCTGGTTGAGAGAGTTGAGGACAATGAACTTGTATTTTTTCCAGTTGCAGGCTTTGGGGTCTGTGGGGCTCTTAGTGAAGAGGGAGCCGGAGCTCTGACTGATACGGGCATTCTTGCTGCTGCTGGACTCTGTTGGTGAGTTAGGTTGACAGTCTGACTTCTGGGGGCTCTGGGGACTGATGAGTCCCTTGCGGTCCAAGGGGGTGTTAGTGGGCTCAAAGTGCTGGCTGATTTCATCCTCTGAAGAGGTCCGCTCCTCCTCTTTGGCCACTTTGTCGCAAGAGAAATAGGGACTGTTCCGAATCGAAGGGACGACAGGTTTGGGGCCAGAGGCTACGCCGTAGTGCATGTCACTCCTGGCTTCTTCAGCACCTTCTTTTGGAGCATAGATTGTAGCGTGGCACATGTTGGCCGAGATGTCAGTAATGGTTCTCATGTACTCGGTGGGGATTGTCCTGGAGTTGTCGCATGGCAGGATCCTCTCCTTGGGGAAGGCACCTGCCCTGGAGAGTTCGGAGAGAGGCATCCTCATCTCCCGCAATTCATCATCCACAAGGAAGCTATTAAGAGGGAGAGGGCTGAATCCATGGTAGGAAATGGGGGATCCAGACAAACTATTGATCAAGCCAGGTGCAAAGGCCCTCCCATTGCAGAGGGTCCCGTTTTGAAGAGGCATGCTGTTCTCAGAGACATCTCTGTTACGATAAGCCATCACCTCTGGGTGGCTCAGCATCCGTCCAGCCACGAACTCTTCCCTTGGGGTCTTCACAGCAGATACCATCTCTGCTGCTCTGGAACAAAAAAAAAAAAAAAAAAGGAGGGAGATGCAGTCATTTTCAGCCCATAAGGATAAGTTTGCCAGTTCTGCCCCTCCCACTCAAGCACACAATCCCAGGCTCTCCAAGTTCACTCCTGGTGCTCACCTAGACTTGACAAACCTTCGGCAGGTATCAACCACATGCTCCATCTGCAGGTACAGTGCTGTGGCCATCACGGCCATGATATTGTTCTCCCTCAAGTTCAGGCGGGATGTATACATGAAGTCCAAGAGAATGCAAAACCCCTCGGGGTTAATTTCAGGGTCCAGGTTGATGACATTCAAGTTGCACTTGAGCTGGTCAGTGAAGATGCTATAGAAGAGGCCACTGCAGAGACGAGAAAGGAGAGGAGAGGATTGTTATGACAATTAAGAGGAAGAAAGAAGAATCTGTCTGAAATCCTTTAGCACAGAGGGGTTTGTAAATGGGAGGGGAGGAGGAGGCAATTACAGAATTCCCTCAGCTTCCCCCTTATTATCAAGCTTGGTTGCTCAGCTTAGTAAGCGTCTTCTGCACTGCACTTTTCCCCAACTGGAACAGCCTGCTTTCAGATCTCATCTGCTCAACAACTCCCCACTGTCTCCATTTAGAAATTCCCCCTTTTTTTTTGTTATTGTTCTTACCACCATTCCCTTCCCACTGTGACTCATTTCTTTCAGAAGCCTCTTTGGGCATCCACACTCACTCTTTAACCAGTGGGGGGAAGAAAAAGAAATGTTGACAAAACATTTTTCAGATGTCTTAACAGTCAAACCTTGACTTTTTCAAATCTTTGTATCTAGTCAGCAGGAGACCCTGGAAGGCATCTACTGTAATTCAACTGGGTAATGCTGGGATGTTAATTAGTGTTCACTAGGAAGCAATTCCAGCAGTCCTAGAGGCTGGAAAGGGATTTCAGACCCCTACACACTTGTGGGAGGGGGGAAATAATCAATAAAAGCGGGTGCAGTCAGCAGCCTGGGAGTCAGGGAGAAATAGCTTTAAAAATAGCAGCAGCAGGAGACGCTGCTATCACAGCGGACTTGCTCATCCCAATAAGCATCCAGGTTTCCCCTCCCCTGTCCTGTCCCTGCAGAGCAATTGTGTTTTGCCTTCAGGGATAAGCCTCGTGTCTGCTGTGCTCCTGTTTGTCTCCACAGGCTGCATGTGGGCAGATGTGGGCATGCAAGGAGAGAGGTGTGGGTACTGTGCTGGAGGCGAAAGGTCTCAGCTTGAATCTCATTGCAGGTACAAATATCTTTGCAGCCCCTTTCATTTCTGCTTTTCTGCCTCTGTTTCCCTTTCTACAAACCCCATGATCCTCCCTGTTGCTGGTGGCCAAAGGCAGAAGGGGCAGGGAAGGGAGGCAGGCAAGGGACCTTTCTCTCACCTGCAGGCCATCAAGACTGTTTTGTGAGCTCTGAACTGCTCCCGGTTTACGATGATAACAACATCAGTCAGGATATCCCGGCTTCTAAGGCGGTTGAGATTGAGGAGGACATCGCTTGCGTGGCGGGTGAACTGGATGCAGCTGTCCGCAGGTGAGGCCATCTTGAGTCTGCTCAGAACAGAAGTGGCAGAAGGATGGGAATGGTGAAGTGACCAGGCAAGTACCCTAAACCCAGCAAAGAGGCATCTGCTGCTTTGGGATGTGCCCAGATGGCTAACTGCCACAGGTAGGGACAGCATCAGCTCCTCGATCCCAAAGCAAACAGCCCTGCACCGCACCAAGTGCCTGCCAGTCTGCCTGGTGAGGTCTCTTGGCCAACAGCAAGACCTGACATGTCTTAGTCCCACCCAGCAAGCTGGCGGGCAAAGGCAACCAGACCCTCCGGAGGATTAGCTAACTGGCTTCTCTTTCTCCCTGCCTCGCCCATGGCAGCTCCACCCCATCCCACTCCTCCCACCATCACTTGGATTCATCTCCATGAAGCTCCCCACACAGCTTCCCAGCACTCAAATATTTTTCAGGAGCCACCCCTCTCATCTCTTGGCTGGCTGTTGGCAAATCCAGCCATGGAAGTCAAAACAAGCCTTAAAGGTCCCAAATTAATCTAAAGGATTTCAACATCTGGAAAATCCAGCCCACAGTAAAGCGCCAACCCTCACCCGCCAGCAAACTACTTTCCTGGTCTCAAGTAGCAGCCACTCTGGAGATGACCTGTCCACAGTTTCCCAATGAATCGGTGGTGGCAGCAAGGAGCAGAACTCATCTAACTTGCTGGGCTGCTACCCACAGACCAGTCTCTCCCAGTAAGCACGGCTTTGGTTAGTCGAGGAACACCAAGTCCTTCCCCGACACAAGGTCTGTTGACCCATCTCAGAACCATCCTCCTAGCCAGCCTACAGGAGAGCCGGCATGTCCCTGTGCCTGAAGTTTGGGTTGGAACGTGCATCTTCAGCACCAAATTCCTCCATGATCAGCCCCCACCTCCTTCCCCAGCAGTATATGAACACAGTATTTTCTACAGAGCAGCTGCTCTCCTGAAAACAAATTCCAGCTGGGTCTAATGAAACATTTCATTCAATATGGTAAACGGAAGGGGGGAGATTAGGCGGGGAAGCACAAAATTTAAATTTACATACCCAATGCCTCAATTCACAGTCCAAAAGTTTATTTCAAACCTACAAGTAAAGCACAAGAAAACAAGCGCCACGTTAGCTGGTAATCATGAATTGGCCACGGCAGGACACAAGCCTACTGTTCCGCTGGAGTATCAGTTGGATAAAAGCTAGAGATAACAAACCTTCTACTCTCCAGTAAGGTTAACATTTGTTTCTTCCGGTACAGTACGTTCTTATCACAACCACAGGCTTTGAGAATCCAATCATAGCTTCTTCCACACCCTCTAGCCCAAACCATGGGCGTATGCCAAGGAGATTTTCATTTCCATGACTCAGGAACTTAAAGGCAGGTGGGGAAGGGAAGTCAAGCGAGAATTTTCTCACCACTTCTTTTGGAGATAACTCTTCCCCTGCCAAGATCAAATTCCCGGATGGTGTCACTTCCAAGACCAATTGCCGTATTCCCAGCACAGGTTAACAGGTTATGACTTACACGCAAACATCTGTTGCCACTATGCTCACAAACCTGGAAAGAGCCTGGTTCTGTTCCTCCAAAACAGCTACTGGCCTTCTCAGAACACTCACGTGCATCCCGTCACCCCGAGACGAGACCGCCAAACAGGCTTGGGAGGATATGGGCGTCAAGCACCAAAGTGACTTGGCCAGGACAACAGAGGAAGCCAGTGGCGGAGACAGATGGGGCCTTAGAACAAATGCTTTCCTCTGGCTGCTGGAAAAGCTTTGCCGCCAGCTGCTGGCTTCACAGACAGCGCGGCTGGGGCAGCATGGCAAGGAAACCCAGGAGTTAACTGCCTTCCAGAACTCAAATTATTACTCCCAAATTTACTTAAAACCAACAAAGACACTTGAACTGGCATCAAGGCAGGAAGGTCCCCTGGCAGGGCCTCAACAGAGAAAACTGCAATAAATAAGTAAACGAACAAACCTGCAAGAACTTCACCGCACTGTTTTGAGGACTGATCCTCCAAAAAAAAAATGGACAGAGACAGTAAGACTGCATTTGAAAAGACCCCATCCAGCTTTCTGGGACAAGGGTCCCTATCTCCCTTGCAGGAGACGCACAGACCTGGAACCCAAGCTCCCCTCATGTCACGAGAGACATTGGGGTGGGATGAAGAGGATGAGATTTAAGGCAATACATCACAAGTAAAATCCAGAAGGGTGTTTGCTGCAAAGCGAACTCTGACAGTATCTTACAGCCCTGTTCCAGCCATCAAAAATAAATCTTCAAGGCTGCTCTGAGCCTGGCTAGCTTAAAACTTTACGCACACACAAAAAATGAGTCATTTCCCAAATACTGCAGACTCTGATCTTTCTGTATACGCTCGCTGCCAGCCGCTCGCTACCATCAATTGCAAGCCCAGGGACTCTCAGTGCTCTGCAAGGAGCCCAGCACGCATCTGTGTGTATTTGGGCTGGCATCCTGACCTTGGCCATGCTGGCAGACATGCCCCTCTGGGCTCCCAGGGACTTACCCCAGCATCACAGACACAGGAAAGTGACCCATCCATAAACCAATAACGTTACAAACTGCAAGATGTACCCTGCGCCCTTGAGCATCATGTGAGAAGCTGCTGCTGTCACCAAATTCCCTCACTCACGCGAGGCTGCAGCACTGCCTGAGGAGACACCCAGTTTCTCTCCCAGAGCTGGACCCCAGGGCAGCCCCCTCTCTACCCTCCCACATTATCCCTCCCCAGTGCGGTGCTGCTGCAACACTCACAGCCCTGGGAGCTGGGCAGGTTCATGCCAAGCAGCTCCTGGCTGCAGAATGTGGGCACATAAAAGGGAAAGGGACTTTCCTTCCCGTCACTGTGCTGAGCCGGGTTAACCCTGCCCCTCCCAGACCCTGCACAGCACCAGCTCGACATCCCAGCATGGGAGGATGCTCCAAATAGAGACCAGTGGAGAAAGGGACAGGAACAGACGCCACCGATGAGGAGCAGAGAAGACCACCATGGCCAAACATGGCCTTCTCCACTCCCTGCCTCAAAGCCCATGAAGCTTCCCCAGGCTCAGCCGGGTCCAGAGCATCATCCCACGCCCACCCATGCCCACCCCCTCTCCTCTCCGGTTTTCCTGGGCAGTACCTTGCAGGTGTGGGTTCTGTAGCAGTGCTCAGGGCTACATGCTAGGACTCACTGTGGCCAGAGAGGGATGTCTGGGCCAGGCGCGAGGCTGATTTTGGGGGTGGATACACGGGACTGCCACTGCTGCTGCCTTCCAGGAAGGCAATGGGTCTGCCCTAGTGGTTCAGGGAACAGCCCTTCCCTCTCGGCACCTCCCCGAGAAAACCCATTCCTGGAAGGAAGCCCAGGGCTGGCTGTGCTCCCTTTGGCTGGCTCAGTGAGCACGGGGAGGGAACACCTGCACGTCAGGAAAGCCCTCCTGGCTCCACCCTATGCAAAGGTGAGACCCTCACAACCCCACACAGAAGGGTAGGGGGGAGAACCAGGGATTCCCCACCCTTATCCACCTTTCTGCCATGCACAGCAAAACCACTCCATCCATCCACTCTCCCATTTATACGGAATCCCTTTTCATCCATACTCTTCCCACCCTGTGCACAGGAGAGACTCCTTCCTCCCCTAACCCTCTTTGCATGGGGGATACACCTCCTCATCTTTGTCCTTCTTCCACCCCTAAATGCAAAACCTGGGGGGAAAGATGGATTCCTCCCACTCCCTGGGCCCCGGTCTCCTACCCCTCCAGAGCCTGCAGTGCCGACTCTCTCACATCACCCTGGAAGGGTGGCTAGATGAAGTTTCTCTTCCCCATAGCCTCATCCCACACAGAGTTCTGAAATTGCCCGCCCAGGGGAAGCTCCATCCTGCCTCCCCTTCCTCCCCAGTCCCACCACCCTGCAGGGTTCCAGCCCCACGGGAAGAGCTCTCGCACTGCCAGCTGCCCTATTTCCCTCAAGGGATATCTGGGGGACCAGAGGGACAACCAAGAAAATGGGTGGTATGGGCCCCCTCAGGCACAGTGATGGGTGCTACGAGCCCTGGTGAAGAGGATGCTCTTGGCTGGTGGTGTGCGAGCACCCGGCTCCACTTTCATGCAATCAGGGGGTGCCAAGCGTCCTTTAGCTGTCACAGCAGAGTTTTATTAATTTAGCAGCTTCTGTTTGGCGTCTAGGCCAAACGTGGCTGGGTTAATAATAACTCAAGAAGAGACAGAGTAGTCCTAGCGCACAGTGTCAGCACAGATCAAAAGCAGCCTTGCTAGTGCAAGCCCCGGCGTTTTTTCCATCGTACCCTTCTGTGAGCGGATTGCACTCTATCGAGCGCTCTCTGCTAACTTTCAATCTGATCCAATTTCCTGCCAGCAAACAAATGTTTCTAGGAAATGCAATACATTATCTGGACGGGTTTATTATCAGCAGTTGGAACCAGGAAAACTGCATATTTTCTCAAGCGCTGCAGGGAACTTTATAGTTTGTACTTCAAAAGAGGGTTTAAAAGGATTGCCCTTGAAAGCCGGCCTGGCTCAAGTCTCCACATTGTTTTGGTCTTCGCAGAAAAAAAAATGCAGAGGAGAGGAGGAAGCACGCTACAACTGCCTCCAATGTTTTCGACTAAAGGACACCCCCGCCCTCTACGGAACCAGGCTCCGACTGGGAGACAGAGACAGCGCGTGCCCTTGGGGAGGAAGGAGTCAAGCCTTCTTCAACATTTCAAACAACCCCAAGCAATTTGGCACATTAATTTTTCAATGGAAGGCAGGAACTGCGTCCCAACTCAAGTCCAAGGAGCTACCCTGGAGAAGAAGGAACGGACACAGTGCCGACCCAAATGGTAGGATACAGCCAGGACCAAGCGTCCCCAGTAGCTGAGTCGGGCTCCTGGCACGGCTGAGCTCAGTGGACATGTCCCACCATCCCCACCTGGCACCAGGGCAGTAAATCACCAGCCGGCACCAATCCGACCCTCCCTATCTCGCTTCTCCTGGTGGCACCACAGAACCGCTTCAGCAACCTGCCTGGATGCAGCGAGACACGTATGCAGCTTGGGGTTCCTTGGCCACGGGAGAGGCACCCCCTCATCACTTTATTTAACCAAATGGATTTAAAGAGATCTGTTTAAGGGGGTGCTTGGTCCTACAGGACGTGTTTTTCAAGACTCTCTGTCCTGCAGCGCGCTTGTCCCGAGCTCTCCCCTCTGTAAGGAGAGATCCCACATTCCTCATGAGTACCTGGCATGCAGCCCAAAGGCAGCACGCTGACCAGGAGAAAGAGGGGGAGAAAAACTATATAGCCCTCAAGTCTTTCCCATCTCCCGACGTGTTTAGCTCTTCTTCTGCTTTAGAAGTGAATCCCCCCTAAGATCACTGGGATTTTAAAGCAGTCCTGAAAACGATACACTTGCTGCGATTTAAGGGTGTGTGTCACTTGGCTGCAGCAATGGGAACGCTCAAGATCTAGCATGGATTTAAAAAAAAAAAAGAAAAAAACCAAAAAAAAAACCCAAAACCGTGTGGGGAGGACTACAATTGCAGTCTAAATTTGCAGTCAGGAGTTTACTGGTCAGATGCTAACTTCTGGATACTCATCTAACCAAACTGCAAACTGTGAACTCCTGAGGTTTGCCAATGCCTGCTGTAAACATGGAAACCAAGTGTCACTTTTTGCCAAACAGAAGAATGGTTTAAAAATAGATCGAGAAAGGAATACAGGCACTCGGCGTACAGGACTCCTGTTTATAGACTCCAATGCTACTATAAAATGGAATAAGAGGTTACGAGCGCACAGGCAGCTTATCCCCAAATTTAGATTTTACAAAGTTCTCAGAAACCTGAAAACAACATTCCAGGCTCTGACAGAACCGGTAAAATATCTTCATGTGGAGTTTACAGTTCAAACGTTACAGCTCACGGACTAAAACAGCCGTGAATTGGTTCTTCAGCCTCAGCAACATAAATACGTGCAGGCACATAAGCTGTACACTGAGAAATGTACCTACTGCTTAGAGATTCATTTCAGAATCATAGAATGGTCTAGGGTGGAAGGGACCTTAAAGAATATCTAGTTCCAAAGATTGTCTAGTTCCATTTTGCTCACTGAAAAACTTTTTAAACAAGATTTTCTTTTCAATGGAGTATTCAAATAAAATAAGACACCCACCCCTATTCTTACAACACAGAATTTCCTCACAAAGTTTTACTGCCTCTATTTGTAACAAGGTTTTGAGGACAACATTTCTGTTTACAAAAAAAATAATAATATATATACACATATATACAAACCAACCACCAAAACCAAAAAACCCCAACAAACCAAACATCATTCCTACAAATTATTACTGGGCTGCTGCCATCAAAGGCTGAAAGCTCCTCACTACCAAAAAGAAAAAAATAAAAGGGGGGGTGGGGAAGGAAGCATAGCTTTACAATACATCCCAAATTAGGCAGAAATTCAAGGGCAGATTAACACCACAACTCGGAAAGATTTTCACATGTGATTTCACGACCAGCCCCAGCGAGAACTCCGTATGGAAATGTCAGTGACTTTAATAAGCGCTCGCTTGTTTCCAATTAGGCTCCTTAAGTAAGTCCAGTGGCATCCAGAGTTTCCTCTGCCACCTTCCTCCCAGCCTGGCGAGCATTTTTCTCTCTTTTTTTTTTTTAACAAGCAATTTAATAAACACGCTCCCCGCGAGCCCCTGCGCTGCCCGGGACTCGCCACCAGGTGGCGCCGGTTCTCCGCGCTGCGGGGGCAGCCGCTTCTCCCCTTGGAAAATAAAACACCCCAACCCAAACCTGGAAAACATATAATTTGGTCGATGTAATTCTGTTTCTCTCAAAATGCGCCTGAGCAACATTATTTTTACGAGCTTTTCCAGCCCTGTTTTGAAAAACTTAATGTTTTGGCTCGGTTTATTTTTGTCTCATCAGGCTGAGGTCCTCCCGCTCTGCACACAGCAATGGCTAAAAAGTGTCAAAAAAAGACTTTTGACTGATTTTTTTTTTTTTTTGTCTTTTGGGAGGTGGGATTTATAAGAATCGCTTCTCATTCTGACTTCTTCCTTCACAATAATAACTAACCAGTTAACCTTCACTTCCTCTCCCAATATTGACTCAGACAGTCAGAACTGAGGGGGATTGGAAATTGGAATTGAAATGCATCCCAAGAGATCTTTGATCTGTTTTGCCAGTCAAAATTGAACGCTCTGAGATGAAGTCTTTTTCTTACTGGAACAATGTAATAATCCATTCTTCTGGAAAATCACTAGACGCCCGTTGAATATTTTAATGGTTTGATGATTTGTTTCACGGGGCAAAAAATTTGCCATCTATAATGCAAGTTTTTAACCCTGCGATCCCATCAGTAGGAGGAAATAACAGAATCTGAGGTCCTGCCTCTCCACGTACACACTGAGAGGTTTCCCCCAAGATATTTCTAAAGCAATTTTTGAACTGTGAACCCCCAAGGACTGCAGGGAGCAGCCTGTCTTTGCTCGTAAAGCTTTAAACCTTCGAAACGAAAGGGCGAGTGATTTTTTTAAAGCATTGAAAAACCTCAAGAGAGGGATCGATCAGCATCCCCAGCTCAGCCTGATCCCAACCCCAGCCCTGCTGACACCTCCACTGGTGCAGGTAGGAATCTGGCCCCACGGCTGGAGCTGTGGGACCGTCTCAGAGCTTCTCCCTGAGCCTCACCGGCCTGTCCACCCTCCCTCCGCACCAACCCAGCGCCTACTGAAGCCAGTGGAAAAAAAAAAATCTAACCCGGGCCCACTGGGTTGTTGTTGCCTTCGACTCGGGATTTTAAGCCCAGATTTGCCTCTTTCCCTGGAAATGCAACAGGGGTGGGGGGGGTCAAAGGCGGCTTTTTAGGCACATACGAGAAGCCGCCGCGGATTTCTCTCAACAAGCGCCTCGCTTTCTGTTCCCCCCTCCTTCCCGAGAGGCGATTTCATAACGTTTCATACTGTGACTTTGCAAACTCCAAGCGGGG
>WAAB01021078.1:59343-70599 GCA_013389865.1 Piaya cayana | reverse complement strand
CAACTCAAACCATTCTGTGATGCAATCTGCAGCCTTTCCCTGTCGCAAACACATAGTTGGGCAGAGCTGGTTCCGAATTCACAAGAGATTTGGCTGTTGTGACGTTCAGAATAACATTAAAACAAATCCCTGGGAAGTGATAGAACATGTCTGAGATTTCTGGAGGAACGTATCCACATGCCTCTCAGCGGGAAATGTGTTCTGACCGAGCTCCTGTCTGGCTGCACCCGACGGATGGAGATCGCTCCTCGTGTCGCCAAGCCCCGATAAAGGCCGCTCGCTGTCTACAGTTCCCAAATGAGCCTTTGGGCGACCCGCTCCCCCGGGGCCGCAGTCCCGGCCCGGTGCCGTCTACCCCCCTCGCTCACCATCGCACCAGGACGGCGCCCTCACCCCTGCGGGCGGCGCCGATGAAGGCCGCGCACTCGTCCAGGCGGCTCAGCAGGTCGGCGCGGGGCTCGTCCCGCGCCCGCACCTGCAGGCACCGCAGCCCCGGCACCGCCGCCGCCTCCTCCGCGCCCACCGTCAGCACCGCCGACACCCCCGCCGCCCGCAGCGCCTCCGCCGACCCGCACGACTCCGCGCCGCCCACCAACAGGCCCGGCCACACCGCCACCGCCGCCGCGCCGCCCGCAGGCAGCGACATGGTGGCAGCAGGGACCGCCCACAACATAGCGGGGCCGCCTCAGCCGCGCCCAAAATGGGGGAAGTGCCTCAGCCACTCCCAGCATGGTATGGCTGCTTCCAACATGGCGGAGCCGCCTCAGCCACTCCCAACATGGTATGGCTGCTTCCAACATGGCGGAGCCGCCTCAGCCGCTCCCAACATGGCGGAACCACCCCAGTCGCCCTCAATATGGCGTGGCCGCTACCAACATAGTGGGGCCGTCTCAGCGTTCCCAACATGGGAGCCTCAGCCGCTCCCATCGCGGCTGTGCCGCGCCCAACATGGCGGAGACTCAGCCGCTCCTAACATGGCGGGGCCGCTACCAACATGGCGGAGGCGCCTCATCCGCCCCCAGAATGGCGTGGCCGCTCTCAACATGGCGGAGGCGCCTCATCCGCCCCCAGAATGGCGTGGCCGCTCTCAACATGGCGGGGCTGTCTCAGCATTCTCAACATGGCGGAGCCTCGGCAGCGCCCAACATGGCCTGGCCGCTCCCACGATGGCTCCCGGGCCCCACCTGCAGGCTCACAGCGCTGGTGGCTGCGGCGGTTGGTGCTGGGGAGCGCCGCGTGCGTGAGGCTCTGGGCGATGATGTCAGGGCGCTTTCTTTCTCCATTGCCGTGATGTCGAGATAAAAAACGCCAGCAAATAAACTCTCCAAGACTCGTTTTCGAGTTTTCGAAAGCGAGCGCCCTTTATCAGGGCTGGGCAACACGAGGAGAGATCTCCATCCATCGGGTGCGGCCAGACAGGAGCTGGAGCAGATTTCCCACTGGAAATATGGATAAATTCCCCTAGAAGTCTTACATGTGTTCTGTTACTTCCCAAGGACTCATTTTAATGTTATTATGAGCTGCACAACAGCCAAATCTCTTGCTAACTTGGAGCTTTGGACACAGCTCTACCCGACCTTGTGTGTGAGACAGGGAAAGGCTGCGAGCAGGTACTGTGGAGAGAGAGACACCTGTTCAGCACAGATCACACCGAGCATAAGCCGCTCTCAGCTCCAGTGGAGGAGCAGCACCTGGAGAAACACTGCTGGAAAGAAAACGCGCTCTCAGAGGGACATGCTGTCTGACTCTCAAAGAACAAAATTGCTTAAATGAAACTTTACTTCCCTTTTTGTATTAGTGACTGCTTCTTATATCAATGACAGCCTGTACAGAATTATCCATATATAATAATGATCGCTTAATGTTTATCCTTGTATGCTCAAGTTGCATAAATCAAAAGAAAGGAGTACTGTGAGACTGGAAAGCCAGAAGAGGCCAGTTGGAGGAGAGCAGCCTTAAGGAGGGGATGTGTTGCATATCAGCAGGCCAGTTCCACAAAAAAAGATGCTTTGAAGCGGGTCCTGAATATCACCGGAGAGATCCTAGAGTAGATATGCCAAGTGTAATGAGTGTGCCATTATTAAGATTGGTTCCGAGAAACAGTGTGAACATGTAAAGCCTTTTTGAGGAATAAGATATGTATCCACATCATGAGAAGACAAAGAACTCTAGTACTAGTATCTGGGTGTGCACGTCTTAGGAGGAGCTGATCCTCCAAGCACCCAGCGCTGAATAAAGGATGCCTGCTTTTAAACCTCCAGCAAGAGTCTTAGAGAGTTTTATTGTGACCAACATTTATGGTAACAGCCAGTATTTAAGTAGTAATTTCCATACTGATCCTCACACACCTGGGAACACAGTTCCCCACATCTACAGTTGTATCTCATCTCATCCTTGCTCAAACAAAAGGTTTTCCCGCCTCCCAGCCCTGTCATCTTACAAATGCTCAGGAAGCAAACAGACAACATTAAAGAATCTCTCAATATGTTATTAAAATCCTATAATTTTTTAATTAGTCTGTGTTTCTGAAGCCCCTGTTTGCTATTATTTGTGTGTTTTACATTGACCTTTTTTCCCCCACTTTGATAATGAGGTAGAAATGACTCTTGGACAACCTCAGAGTGGATTTCTAGTAACTTGTTTCTCCGTTGTGGAGTTGGTGGGCTGTTCTTTTGAGATTGATGTCTGGAGTTTGCTTCAGTGCAACATCCAGTGTGGGATAGAATAGATATAGATGGTGATCAGAGGTGAGCGCCACTGGAAAATCCAACATCTGTACTTCCAATTCCAATTTCTGCTACCATAGAATCGTAGAATGTCTGGAGTTGGAAGGGACCCACAAGGATCATCAAGTCCAACTTCTGTTCCTGCACAGGACAACCCCCAAATTCACACCATGTGACTGAGGCTGCTGTCCAAATGTTTCTTGAGTATTGTCAGGCTTGGCACCGTGACTGCTTCCCTGGGAAGCCTGTTCCAGTGGTCCACCAGCCTCTGGGTGAAGAACCTTTTCCTAACATCCAACCTAAACCTCCACTGGCACATCTTCCTGCTATTCCCTCAGGTCCTATCATCACTCCTCAGAGCAGATCTGTGAATGCCAATGGCATGTGTGGTGCAGAAAGGCAGCCTAGAAGAACAGTTATCTGGGAAACCTGGGGAAGTCACACTGGGATCAAGATTTGTGATTGTGAATCACTGACTTAGAGAAGCCGTCAGTTAGTGAGCAATCTCTGGCTTCTTTGCTGGATGGTCACCATGAACAGGATTCTTTGTCTGAGCTGAGTTTGCCTACAGGAAATCAAGTAGATGGGAAGTCTGCTGGGAAATGCATCAGCTTGCTGCTAAGGTCTGTTACAGGTCTACATCCACCTTTAATCCACATCCCACTTGGCGGGGTGGTCCACAGGCAGAAGAAAGCTAATAGCAGTTAGCCTTAACTCTTCCTAGACTGAGGCTTCTCATTGAGGAATCAAACTGCAAGCACCCTTTTAATTTTTTTGCATCCCTGTGAGCCTTTTTTGTTATGCACCACTGATGCTTCCCATTGCAACCTAAACTGGAAGACATACCAAATAGTGCATTACTGGCCTTGTTTGAAACATCTGAGTAAGCTCTTGTCAGTGAAAATCAAATGTCTGGCCCATCATCTTGGAAGCTGCTCCACTCCTCTGTTTTATGGTAGCTCTCATGTAACCAGTAGATTTTTAACTGCAAAACAGGAATTATAACTAAATCTAGATTTTTATTATGATGTTTCACTGTTAACTGAGCTATGACTTGCATTCAGCACTGAAATGTGATGTGGTGTAGACAAGAGGGATCACATCTTCTGGTAATCTTCCTTGATTCCAAGGTTTATTATGTGTGACACCACTGAAGAATATGGGGCAGTGCAGAAAACTTGGTGTCACCACTTTTTTTGTCTGCCCATCATAAGATTCAGGTCTATTCTTTGGTGAAAGGAGACAGAGTATTCGCTTTTCAACCCATATATATGGATACTCTTCCTTGGCTCTTACCAGGATGCCTGTGCAAAGTGTTACAACCCAAGACATCACCAGACTTAGCTTTTCCTTCTCGCCTCCAGAGACCCCAACACTTCACTTCCTCAAATCTTTTTGTCCTAAGGGGTTTACCACATAGCTGTGAGTTTTCCCCAGCATTGGCCAGACTTCGCAAGTTTCTGAGCAGAGGTAAAATGTCAGATTTCATTTGAAAGAGTTATGGTGAAGCTACCTTCCCAGGTAGAGAGTGCAACCTTGCCCTGCCTCCCCTGTATGAGATAAGAGAGCTGGAAAGTCCTCATTATCTGTTTCTGCAAGGATTGTTCTTGTGCAGCTCTGTACAAGACAGCTGTAGGCAAAACCATTGCAAAAAGAGCCTGTGAGGACCTCTTGGATCCTTGTGGGACACTGGCTGACCACAGAGGAGGTGAGACCAGCAGCTGCCTCTGACCTGATAGGATAAGACTGAAACCTAGTGGGAAAGGAGACTGTTACCCCTTCCTGCAGGAGAGGTCGATTGAGCAGCTGTCGTGGTGCAGAACGGACGGGCCACCACAGAGATTCTGCTGAATGCTGTTCATGTGCTCTTCAAGGACTCCAGCAGGGACCACGCACCAGTTGTCAGTCTGACTGGATGACAGATGGCAGGACAGCACCTCCCAGAGCTGTAGAGTTTCTCTGTGGGGCTGGCGGTCCATTGAGCAGATTGAGACATCTCTTTGTAGTTTAGATGAGCCCCAAGGCTTCTAAGAGTGCCAGTCTACAGAGTTTGCTGTCATCCTGCCTCACCTCCCTTGTTTGCTGTATTACTTGTGTGATTGTGCAGCAGCCTGGCTGGCAAGCTGCTCCAGCCAAAGGCAAATCCTCTTTTTAGATGGATTAGTTTTAAATCACAGAAACCTGACCCAAAGGAAAGGGTGTGACTGTGTATCTGAGCATGGGGAGTCTCTGACAGCTTTCATGTAGATTATTTTAAGTTACCGAACTGCATTACCTGTATAAAACCTCTTTTCCAGTTGTCATTGCCACCAGCTAGAAACAAAGGGCCTGTTTAAAAAGCCTTGAAAGATTGCAGTTTTTCAATAAACCCCCCTATAGTCTAAAAAAGCAAAAAAAATACTGAAAAGAAAGGCAAAAATTAAAACCAGATCAAACTGTGTATGGACCTTTGGTCATGAAAGCAGTTAACAATTACCTTGGAGAAACCCTGGATTATCCACCTTGTGGGAGATTTGAAGAAAGACTGCAGGCAAATGCAAATTCTTGAAGGGGTTATGAGTTTTATGGCAAGACTGTATTATACAGGGATTATATCTTAGAAACATATAATCATGGAATGGTTTGAGTCAGAAAGGACCTTAAGGATCATCTACTTCCAACCACCTGCCATGGGCAGGGACACATCCCACTGGATCAGGTTGCTCAAAGCCTCATTCAACTTGGTCTTGAACACCTCCAGGGATGGGGCAGTCACAGCTTCCCTTGGCAACTTGTGCCTCACCACCCTCACAGGAAACATTTCTTCCTAATAGCTAATCTAAATCTCCCTTTTTTCAGCTTAAAACTGTTACCCCTTGTCCAATCACTGCCAAGAGATGGTTAATCATCTCTGTTAGCTTTCCAGTATGTGATTTGTGGGGTCTAACAGGATCACCTGCAACTAAAAACAGTGGCAGAGGCAAGAGGCAGGGCTTGCAGATAAAGGCTCCCAGGAGGCTAGTCAGGTCACGGTGTAACCAATACACTCCACATTGGCTTCTAGGACCATGGATGACAAGAGAATATGTAAAAGATTTTATTTCAAAGTGAAAACCTGTAGTCAGGGAAAAGTACAAAATCTGTGGGAAAGAGCCCATGGGCAGCTCGGCATGAAAGGGCTACGCATACCCAAAGCTGCACAGCCTGAACAACCTCACTGTTTCTCTGTACCCCCATTCACTATATTTGCCACCTGCAGGTTGAGGTGATGTGTCCTGAGTCGCTTAAGAGTCCCAAAATAGAGTCAATATTTTTTCCAGTCTGATTTGCAAACCCTCATTCTCCCCCCACTTCTGCTTCCCGCTTCAGCCTTTGTCGTCTTCTCCTGCATCACTGAAATTTTTGACTGTTTGTTTCCCCCTTGGGTTCCAGGAAACCATGTGACTAATTAAGTGGTTGGGGCAAGCTCAGGTGCAAGGGAAAAACAAGTCAGATGACCAACCGCTGCCCACTCACTCCAGTGAGCGCATTCCATCACAGCGTGTGTCTACCCTGCTACTTCGCAAGGGAAAAGAAAATACTGGGCTTTCCTGGGCCTCACAGCACACTGGATCAGCTCTCCTGCTATGGAAGCAAAAGTTCTGAGAGACTGATCACAGGTGGAACCCCCTCTTCCATATTGGAAGAATATGGCTTGTGTGCTTTGTCACACGTTCAAATGGTTCTGCTCCCTTAGGCTTTAAAACAGTTTTCATAGAATGGTTTAGGTTGGAAGGGACGTTAAAGATCATTCAGTTCCACCCTCTGCCGTGGGCAGGGACACCTCCCACTGGATCAGGTTGCTCAAAGCCCCATCCAACCTGGCCTTGAACACCTCCAGGGATGAGGCAGCTATGACTTCTCTGAGCAACCTGTGCCAGTGCCTCACCACCACTCAGGAAAACATTTCTTCCTAATATCTCATCTCAATCTCCCCTCTCTCAGTTTAAACCCATTCATCCTTGTCCTATTCCTGCACTCTCTGATAGACTCTCCACAGCTTTCCTGTAGTTCCTTTTCAGTACAGGAAGGTTGCTATAAGGTCTTCCCAGAACCTTCTCTTCTTTAGGATAAGCAAGCCCAACTCTCAGTCTCTTCTCATTTGCAAAGTGCTCCAGACCTCTGATCATCTTCATGTCCCTCCTCTGGACTCACTCTAACAAATCCATGTCCTTCCTGTGCTGAGGACTCCAGAACAGAACAAAGAACTCCAGGTGAGGTCTCATGAGAGCAGAGGGGTAAAAATCACCTTCCTTGACCTGCTGCTAACACTTCTTTTGATGCAGCCCAGGATACAATTGGCTTTCTGGGCTGCAAGTGTACATTGCCAGCTCATGTTGAGCTTTTCATCCACCCACACTCCCAGTTTTGGCCGTCTACAGCAGAGGGTTGATGAGAAGAAAAGTTTGCAGCCCACAGCCTGAGTTGCCCAAAGTGGCATGCAGCAAAGCAGTTGAAAGCCTAATGAGTGGGGACATGTTAAAAAAAGATATTCATGAGAGATAGAGCAGCTCTGGGATTTTGTGTCTTCCTCAGGTCTAAACACAGCAGGAGCTTGCACAGGTCCTGTGGTGAAGGCACTTGGTGGCATTTCTTGCTTCTTTGAGGAGCATCTCTTGGCTTTTGCTGAGCTCAGGCCTTGGTGGGAACTGGGAAGCCCTACACAGTAGTATATCATCCCTTGGACCAGGAAATTCACAGCTGTTGCTGTGCTTCTAGTGGTAAATTTGACCTCAGATTTTTGAAAGAATGCTGTTCCCTGCATTAGTACACTCTGCGTCTCTATCCTGAACTTTGTGCCTACTTTTCTCCATATATCAGGAGGAAGGATTGCTGCAAATCCCCACAGGAAATCTCAAAGACTTGTAAAGGCAACTAGTAGCAGAGGAAGGGGCTTACTCTGATAGTCTGCAGGAGAATTTCACCATAACCCCATGTGGGTGGGATGTTTCTACCTGTCTCCGTGCCCTCAGCATCTGTAAAGGTGCAGTTACTTCACATGTCAGACAAAACAGAAGTGTTTCCCAACTGCAGATTTGATGCTCAATTACAGAACAGAGCATGACAGCTACTACTACAGTGTATTAATAACTCTGCTTCACTTTATGGCTTTAGCAGCTGCACCAACCAAGATTTATAGTGACACATTATGTTCAGCAATGCATCACGTAAGGGAACTAATCTGACAGTGCCAGGTCACTGAGCTGACTTACACGTTTTTTAGCGTGTTTCTTCTGCCAAATTTGCTGCCCTGGATTAAAATGAACAAGTTGTACTATGTTCATACAAAACTCCATACTTGCCTTTGTTTTGGCAGCTCCCAGACCCTTTTTGGCAGCTCCCAGACCCTACTCCCCACTGTCATGCTGCCATCCCAAGAGCCATTTGGTCCTTCTTCTTTCCCCATCCTCCCTTTGAAACAGGTCCTGTGGTGTGTATCCCAAAAGGGAATACACATAGAACAGAAGAGGAGGGACTGTAGCTGGGAGAAGGTGCAGGGTACATGGGCAGAGATGGGGGATGGAGCAGCAGTGGCAGAAGGGCAAGATGGTGGTTGTCCAAGGGCAGAGAGGGGCTGTGGCTGCCACCGCTCACTGCCTCAAAGCAGGATTTTGTCTGTATCCTGGTCACTTTCAGAGAGAGGATGGCTTGCAAAGATTGGATCATCTGTTACTTCTCCCTAGACTTGGAGTTACAGCTGACAGTGGGAAAGTCAGTCCTAAAGAAAGGTTAAATGTTAAGACTGCACCTTGGAGCTAGATCTAGACCTATGTCAGAGCCTCCTCAGCAGCCCCAGCAGTAACCCATGGTTTTTAATCTCGTCTTGCTTGTGGGCTTTGTGCCTCAGCATTTTCCATCCTCATAGCACTGTAATCCACTGCGCAGACACAGACAGATGGATAGCAGAAGGCTGGCTCTCCTCAGGGGAAAATGGGCTCATTCTCCTGGACATCCATTACTCAAAGATGCATTCCTCGTTATTTCTGCAACTTACCCAGTAGTCTGGTCCAGGAGGCTTTAAATGGTGTTTCAGAATTCCATCCCACAACCCCTTCCTGTGGGACCAATGAAAAGTGATTAAAAAGGACAAGAGTATCGTCACGAGGGTTAAATTCACTACAGAGAGTGCTGCACTTCTACTGATAAATACTCAAAGTCTGCAAATCAGAGAATGGAGAAAACACCTCAAGTGTGTGATCTTTAAGATATAATTGAGATATCTCTTAGTTTTTACATTTTTGTGAAACAAGAACTTGTAAACAAATAATGTCAAGTGTGAACCTTTTATTCATGCTTTAACATCTGTAACAGCAGCATGTGCTGTGGTTTATTTTTGCCTTTATTGATATCTAATGGATATTGCAAGTCGAAAATATGTGTTGATCTGTAATTTAATTGCTGTTTGCCTGTAGGGCAACAGAAAATGTAGCATCCAAAATAATCAGTTATTGCCATCAAATGATAATATTTCAGGCAGGAATATTGCTGAAGAAATATTCATAAGAGGGAAAACTATTTGCTCTTTTGACCTCTAAGGGAGAGATTTCCTTACTGGTGGTTATGCCTCCATCATTTCTGCTGCTACTGTTTCAGTTCCCTATTTGTCTTTCTTGTTTTAGAAACAAAAAAAAACTGTTGACAGAGACATAGGTTCCTTACATCCAACTCCGCAGACAATCAGATTACATATTTTCTTTTCTAGCTCCATCTTGAAACAAATTTTATTCCCCTCCTTCCCTTCTGTGAAGTTCTGAATTAACGATTATCTCATTGGACAAAGAGATGGTAACTTGCACTGAATCTGATTCTTTTGTCAATGTTATCCTTTAATATATATAACTATATTCCCCTGTTGTTTATCTCATTGGTGCATTATTGGAGAAAAAGAAACAAATGAACTAACCCACCCATATTCCTGCTCAGCTTTGGCTTTGTTTGTGAAACAAGGCAAGTGTATATGTTCAATGGACAAAGAGGAACTTTTCAGTTTCCACTTACAAGGTGGGCTCCTCTCAGTGTGTGTGTGCAGGTTTTTATTCATCCATCTTGACCGCGTATGACCAAAGAGGACGACAGATGTGCTGGGTCTTTCCCAACACTTCGTAAAACCTTTTTTAGTTCTGCTAGAAACATGTCAACTGGTCTGTTCCTAGGACATTTTGGATTTTCCTCCTTTACTGATTCCTGATTATCCTGCAAAAGGCAATACCCCAGGTGCTTTCTTTCCTCTTTTGCTGAAACAGTGAGGTTTTACAGTAGAAACTGTGGCCTCAAGTTGCACCAGGGGAGGTTTAGATAGGATATGAGGAATAAATTTCTTTACTGAAAGAGTGGTGAAGCACTGGGAGAGGCTGCCCAGGGGAGGGCTGGGGCCTCCACCCCTGGAAGTGTTAAAAAAACACGTAGATGTGGCACTTTGGGGCATGGTTTAGTGGACACAGTGGTGCTGGGCTGGTGGTTGGACTAGATGATCTTAGAGGTCCTTTCCAGCTGTAATAATTCTTTATCCCAGCAGCACATGATCTTGCGCCCTGTACTATTAAATGCCAACCGATTTTTATTACTGTGTATCTCCAAGTTATTCATTGCCTCCTGTCCGGTAGTTTTGTCCTCCTCCATGTCTCCTGTGCTTCCCACAGTGCTGTTTCTTCTTTTCACGTGCTGTTTCAACACTTCAGCCTGAGCAGCTGTGCAGTTCTTGTCATAATTTCTACTTTGTCTGTTTCTGACATGTCACCGTGGCAAACTCTTGGCAAAGTCTGGAATTCTTAGTTGGCGACTGCTGTGTCACAGAACGGGTGAATTTGGGAAAGCCCTATATGCAGTCAATAGAATGGTTTAGGTTGGAAGGGACCTCTGGCCTGGTCAGGCGCACACTCTCCTGGGTGGAAGACTGGTTGGGTGGCTGGACCCAGTGAGTGGTGGTAAATGGGAGTTAAATCCAGCTGGAGGCCAGTTACAAGTGGGGTTCCCCAGGGCTCAGTGCTGGGTCCAACCCTGTTCAATGTCTTTATCAATGACCTGGATGGAGGCATTGAGTGCACCCTTAGCAAGTTTGTGGCTCGGTGCCCCTGGGGAAGAATGAGGAGCTGTGAAGGTGGGCGGGGCGTTAGGGGGATTGGGTGGGGTGTGATTGTGAATGGACGGGGTGGAGCTGGGGAATGGGTTGGGAATGGCCAGGGCATGGCCAGGGAGGAGGGTGAGTGGGCATGGCTTGCGAGGGTGTGAATCATAGAATCACAGAATCGTAGAATCACCAGGTTGGAAAAGACAGAGCAGACCATCGAGTCCAACCATTCCTATCAATCACTAAACCATGCCCCTCAGTGCCTCATCCACCAGTCTTTTAAACACCTCCAGGGAAGGTGACTCAATCACCTCCCTGGGCAGCCTGTTCCAGTGCCCACTGACTCTTTCCATGAATTTTTTTTCCTGATGTCCAGCCTGAACCAACCCTGGCAGAACTTGAGGCCATTCCCTCTTGTCCTGTCACTTGGGAGAAGAGGCCAGC
>WAAB01021078.1:35933-59265 GCA_013389865.1 Piaya cayana | reverse complement strand
TCAACATCCTTCTTGTGGTGAGGGGCCCAGACCTGAACACACTATTCAAGGAGCGGTCTCACCAGCGCCGAGTACAGAGGGAGAATAACCTCCCTGGACCTGCTGGTCACACCGTTTCTGATACAAGCCAAGATGCCATTGGCCTTCTTGGCCACCTGGGCACACTGCTGGCTCATGTTCAGTCGCCGTCAACCAGCACCCCCAGGTCCTTCTCCTCCGGGCACGAGTGGGCGGGGCGTAGTCGGCTATGATGATGAGTGGGCGGGGCTGTGCACGGAGGGGGCGGGGCTTGCGCGGGACAGCATTTGGGGGCGGGGCGGGGCGGGGCTCAAGGTGGTGGCGATAAAGGGCCGGGGGCGGCGGGGCGGTCGCGGTCGCTCGGGGTGCGCGGCTGAGCTTGACCGGTGAGCACCGGGGGCCCGGGGTGGGGGGCGATGGAGGCTCGGGGGCCGCTTGCATTGAGGAACCGCCTCGGGTATCAGGCGTTTGGAATACAAGCAGCGGTCGCTGTGACCAGAAGGGGAATGTCTTTGATTTGAGCTAAAGTGGAGCTCAGCCTAAGGATTGGCGTTCTTTGAAAGCCGGGCAGTGTCCCTCTGAGACCGTGTTTCCTTTTCGAGACAGGGTTTATTTCTTATTTCTTTATTTCTTATTCTTATTTCAAAAGCGCCGAGGAATAAGCTTTCCAGGGCTCGCTTTGGAGTTTTAGAAAGCGAACACCCTTCCTGGGGTCGGGCAGCAGCCCTCTCCATCCATCGGGTGCAGCCGGACAGGAGCGAGGACAGAAAACGTTCCCCACTGACAGGCAGGTGGATAAGTTCCCCCAGAAATCTTACGCATGTTTTATTTCTTTCTAAGGACTCGTTTTAATGTTACTATGAGCTTCACGACAGCCAGATCTGTTGCTCATTTGGAGCTTTGGAGCCAGCTCTGCCCCGTGATACAAGAAGCAGTTACTGTTACAAACCGTGGAATATTTTTGGTTTAAGGTAAAGTTTCTTCTCAGCAATTGTATCTTCTTGAAACACTGAATGTCCCTCTGAGAGCGCGTTTTCTTTCCAGCAGTGTTTCTCCGGGCGCTGCTCCTCCTCTGGAGCTGATAACACCTTGTGCTCGGTGTGTTCTGTGCTGAACAGGTGTCTCTCCCTCTGCAGTCCCTGCTCGCAGCCTTTCCCTGTCTCACACACAAGGTCGGGCAGGGCTGGTTCCAGAGCTCCGAACTGGCAAGAGATTTGGCTGTTGTGAAGTTCATAATAATATTAAAATGACCCCTTGGAAAGTGATAGAATAACGTTTCTGGGAGAATTTATCCATATGCAGTTGGGAAATTTGTTCTGTCCTAGCTCTTATCTCACTGCACACAATTAATGGGAGATCGTTCCTCATGTTGCCCAGCCCTGAATAAGGGTGCTTGCATTTTAAAACTCTCAAATGAGTCTTAGAGTTTATTTGCTGGCATTTTTGGTATCACTGTAGAGACAAATAGCTTTTAAAGGCAGGAGAGCCTCCCCACCTTCAGTGCAGTGGGGGTTTAGGGAGGTCTTGTAGCGCTGTGGTGGTATGGAAGGGATCTGCATGTCACAGGGGTGCTGTAGGTATGGCTGCCTATGGAGTTTTTTAGGTGTTGTGTCAAGTTGCGTGTCTTACAGGGAAGTCACCTGCTGCAGGATGTTGCACTTCATCAGGATAGAGATGAAGGCACGTTGTCCTCTTTCCTTCTGCTTCTGATTTGAGGTCTGCATCCAAGTGAAGCTGTGATACTGTTTGCTCTTGGTATTCTTGGTATTAAAAATAGGTAGTGACTATATCTGCTTCACAATATTTTCTTCACTATCTCTGCTTTTGATTTTTTTTCTTCCCAGTGAATGGTCATCTAGACTCCTCAGCACAGGAAGGACATGCGTCTATTTGAGTGAGTCTAGAGGAGGCCATGAAGATGATCAGAGGACTGCAGTGCCCCCCCTGTGAGATCAGGCTGAGACAGCTGGGGTTGTTCAGCTTGGAGAAGGTTCCAGGGAGACCTTGGGGAAGCCTTCCAGCACTTAAAGGAGCTATAGGAAAGCTGTAGAAATTCTCTGTATTGGGGGTTGCAGGGAGAGCATGAGGGGTAATGGTTTTAACCTGAAAGAGGAGAGATTTGATTAGCTGCTAGGAAGAAATGTTTTTCTGTGAGGGTGTGGATGCACTGGAACTGGTTGCCCATAGAAGTCATGGCTGCCCCATCCCTGGAGGTGTTCCAAGCCAGGCTGCATGGTGTTCGCAGCCACCTGATCCAGTGGGAGGTATCCCTACCCATGGCAGGGGGTTGGAACTGGATGATCTTTAAGGTCCCATCCAACTCAAACCATTATGATTCTGTGCAACAAGGACATTGAAGCCACTGAGATTGTGTTGTCACTAATGTAAATCTTGCAGAGTAAGCAAATGTCTGAGTGGTTTGGGGGTGAGAGGCTTCATAAGTTGACAAGTGTGTGAATTAAACTATTCCCTGGAAATGAAATACTTCATCTTCCTCCCCACAGGGGCAGCAATGCCTGTTGTTCTCCTAGATGAGCCTGACCAGGCAGAACCAATCGTGTGGAGTGGGAAACGCTGCTCCCAGTCCTTTCTGGTTGCTGAGTGGTCTGCGAGTGTTGTCTTAGCTGCTGAAAAGACTGCACATGAGTAGAAAGGGAGGGAGTGCTTTCAGAGCTTGTAGCTGAAAGTACTTGCAGCTTGAGCCAGAAGTCATGGAAGACTGTTTAAGTAATCTGAAGGATTTAATGAAAAAGTAGTTATTTAAGATGAAAATATGTTTGAATGTGTTTGAAGTGCCCAAGAGCAGGTGCTGGCAGGTTTGCTGCCTCTGGGTTTATGTTGCATTGCAGCCTTAAAGATCAAGTTTGAAGAATGCCTTGATTTGTCCTGGACTAACTGTCTTTCAAATAATACGTTTGTTTTATGCTGCTGGAGCTAATGTGACCCACAGCAGCAAAGCTTGTAAGGCAGCAACTCACGCTTAAGGGCAGAAATCACTTCTGCAGGAGCTTGTTTACCTTACTGTATGTTTTAGCTAGGATTTGACTCCTGTAGGAGGTGACAGCTCAAATGAGCTGTTCAAAAATGAAAAGCTGGAGGAGGACAGGCATGAAATGACGACAGCTGCACTTTGAATCTTGCTTAAAAAGCATTCCATGCACTATGTTGATGCATGTTAGGAAAGTATGTGTCTAGGTTTTAAACAGTTGCTGATAGGCAAGAGTTAACTGGCTTAGGTCTGTCTAGTATGACCTTGGCAGCTGCAGTCTTCACAAATACTTGAGGCTGAAGAAGGTGAGGCCTCAATTATTCTGTAGTTGTCAGGAAGCACCTGGCCATAATAGAAACCTGGAACGTTTAAAAAGACAAAAGTGTATTAATACCAGTTGGAGTGGCGTGACTGTAGAACATATATAAGTAACTGCATACTTCAAAACCCAAGCCATTCAAGCACAAGAGAATGATCTGGTCAAGATTTAACAAGTGCAGAAGCTTGGATGAGGCTGTGACCAAGTCTGATCAATGATATTCTCAAGCCTAGTGAGATTCGTAGTGTTGAAGGGATACATGTAATCTGAAAATATGCCAGCTCCTACAGGTTTGCCTGCCCTCAACAAATGAGCAACGCTGGGGCAAGTATGAATACTTCCTAAAAAAGTAGTTTGATTATGCAGTGTATCAGAATCATAGAATGGTTTGAGTTGGAAAGGGCCTTAAAGATCATCCATTCCCAAACTCCCTGCTGTGGGCAGGGACGCCTCCCACTTGATCAGGCTGCCCATCCAACCTGGCCTTGAGCACCTCCAGGGGTGGGGCAGCCACAACTTCCCTGGACAACCTGTACCAGTGCCTCATCACCCTCATTGTGAATATAAATTCCTTCTTATGTCTAGTCTAAATCTGCCCCTCTCCAATTTAAAGCCATTCTTCCTAGTCCTGTCACTCAATACCTTTTTACAAAGTCACTCCCCAGCTTTCCTGTAGTACCTTCAGGTACTGGAAGGTTGCTATATGATCTCCTTGGAGTATTCTCCAGGATGAGCAACCCCAGCTCTGTCTTGATGTGGGAGGTAAAGAGTTACTTACAAAGGCTGGAGTGCAAATGAAGTAGTTATCTGACTGTGCAGCTGAAATTCTGTCCAGGATGCTGAAGTACTATAGCTTTTTTGCAGGAGCGAGGTGTACTTGGCCTTTATCCTATGAGAGGTAGATGCTGGATGGCTGAGAAAGGAAAAACTTTTATGAACAGGAAGAAATCTTGTCTCTCTGACATAATTAAAATGCTTGCAGTGGTCTGGATGTCTAAGCCCTGAAACTAACACCTGAGTGTCTTGCACTGTGTTAGTTTGAGAGAGTAGTTTGAACTTTATATATAATGAAACAAGTTCAACACTTAACTTTCAGAAGTGCTTCTCAGTTCTTGCTGGCTTCAGCTGGCGTTGCAGATGATCTTAAACTTTGGCAAAGCTCACCTTTTGATAATTTCACTTTGATGCAGACCACTTTTCTAAAGTGCTTAACGTTGCCTCAACAAAAATGGATGATGATGACTAACTTTTTTTTTTGCCTGCACCAACAGAGAAGCTCAGCATCATTTCAGGTGAAAGGCTTGCTGATAATCATTAGTATATGGAATTATTTCTTTCTAATTTGCATCTGTGTATAGGCAGAAAAGCAGAGCATAGGATATATGTAGGAAATTCAAGCCTGACTTGTCTTTTTCTATTCCACTTCCCTACAGTTTCTTTGGAAGAGAAAAACCCTGAAGATGGCAAGCAAAAGAAGTAACACAGACTGCATGTCTTGCAGTGTACTGAACTGGGAGCAGGTCAGCCGTCTGCATGAGGTTCTTACAGAGGTGGTTCCAATCCATGGCCGAGGTAACTTCCCAACACTGAAGTTAACTCTGAAGGACATTGTTCAGACTGTCCGGAGCAGGCTGAGTGAAGCAGGCATTGTGGTACATGATGTCCGCCTGAACGGCTCTGCAGCTGGTCATGTCCTGGTCAAGGATAATGGGCTGGGGTGCAAAGACCTGGATCTCATTTTTCAAGTTTCTCTTCTAAGTGAGGCGGAGTTTCAGTTGGTTCGAGATGTGGTGTTGCGATCCCTCTTGAATTTCTTGCCGGAAGGAGTAAGCAAGCTAAAAATCAGTCCAGTAACACTGAAGGAAGCCTACATCCAGAAGCTGGTCAAAGTATATACAGAGTCTGACCGTTGGAGCTTGATTTCACTTTCCAACAAACATGGCAGGAATGTGGAGCTGAAGTTTGTAGAATGCATACGACGACAGTTTGAGTTCAGTGTGGACTCCTTCCAAATCATACTGGACTCCCTACTCTTTTACTATGACTACTCGCAAGCTCCCATGTCGGAGCACTTCCATCCAACTGTGATTGGGGAGAGCATGTATGGAGACTTTGAAGCAGCTTTTGATCACCTCCAGAACAAACTGATAGCTACCAAAAATCCTGAAGAGATCAGAGGCGGTGGGCTTCTGAAGTATAGTAACCTTTTAGTACGAGACTTCAGGCCCATGGATAAACGTGAGATCAAAACATTAGAGCGCTACATGTGCTCCCGATTCTTCATAGACTTCCCAGACATCCTGGATCAGCAGCGCAAGCTAGAGACCTACCTCCAGAACCACTTCTCCAAAGATGAAAGGAGCAAATATGACTACCTCATGATTCTGCGCAGGGTGGTGAATGAGAGCACAGTCTGTCTTATGGGACATGAGCGGAGGCAGACTCTCAACTTGATTTCTCTGCTAGCGCTCAAAGTGCTGGCAGAACAAAACATCATCCCTAATGCCACTAATGTTACCTGTTATTACCAGCCAGCACCTTATGTTAGTGATGTAAACTTCAGCAATTACTATCTTGCAAGTGCTCCTGTGCCCTACAGCCAGTCCTACCCTACTTGGTTGCCTTGCAATTGATCGCTTCACTTGAGCATCCTTGAGCAGAGGCTACTCAAAGCCAAGACTCTGAGTATATATAGACAAGAAATGACTGTCAGTTGGAGGTTTTGTAATGGAGATGTAACTGCATTGGACTGTCCTTTTCCTGGTGTGGTGTAGGAATATGCAACCAGGTGACCTGCTATGAACCTTTCAGAGTATGTCTACAAATGCCAAGAAGCCTTATTAACTCCTCGTTAGGAGAAGAGAACCAGCAGCCAAATGCTAAGAGAAGAACTTGCAAAACTGCACTAGTTCTTTCAGTGGCTATTAACACTGTGATCTAAGTAGAGTACTCAGTAAACTGGGTTACTTAATAGAGAAGAGGCTGTAAAATGTCCTAAGCAAAGCAGAAGCCACTCCTGGAACAGTAGCAGAGCTCTGCTTTCTATTGCCTAATCTCATGACACCTCAGTACCAGTTCAGGCTGACTTTCTATTGAACTAATTGTGCAAGAGTGGGCTTGGGTCATGCTTGGGCCATTTCTCCTTTCTGGCTGTGTAGAACTGGTAACCATATGGATACTGTCTGTCTTGTAGAGGTCCTAAGTGTTGTTTCCTGTAGTACCTAGGGGTATATGGTCCTGCCTCAAGTTCAAAACTGATTTCTTGGAAGTTGAAGATGGATTAGTAGGTCAATCTCTCATTCATAAGCTGGTTAAGTTTTTCTTGACTACAAAAATTTGGAAGGTAGCATCTCTAAATGTGCGCCAAAATGGAATTTAAATGTACTAATGTGATAAATCTTTGAAGGGAAGACTTGAAGACGTAAATGGAATTGGAATGACAGTTTGAATAGCTAGGATGGGAAAATGCCATTACATTCAGGTTCAAGATAAAGCCTTTCTGACTGCATCTTTCAAAACAATTTTTGGTGTGGTTCCAAAGTAGCGCAGCTCTATACACTGAGGCTTGGCCCAGCTTTCTTCCTCACAGGTCCACAGCAAGCGAAAAAAAATCCCTCGAAACCTTCAAACCACTAAGTTGCAGGATAGTGTGCACTCCTGCCACTGTATAAACTCCTGAAGTGCCTCGTGAAATTAATTTCTTCTTGTACAACTTCAGGCAGGTCCTGAAGGCTTGTCTTTCTGTCAGTGCTTAAGGGTTAAACTTACTGGTTTATCACTATCACCTGGTCACTGTATGAAATGGTATTTTGAGTGGTTAGAGTCAAAATCTTCATCTTTAACCTACCCCACATTTGAATAGGTGTAGAAACCTTAAATGGAGCTCTCCACAGAGGCTGTGTGGTGAAAGTCTGCCTTGTTTTCAGAAGAGCCTCTTCCAGAGTATGTACTCCCCTGGAGGTGTAGGGGGCTGACTTTCCTAAAGGGTGTGTGCTGAACTTGCTGCTTTGACACTGAGCTTGCTTGATTATGTGCTTTATAAGGAAGGCTAAAAATTCCCTAGTTACATATGTAGCAGTATTAGAGGCTGGTACCTTAAGTGGATTATTTTCTCTGAACTGCAATAGTAAAATACACATAGCAAGTGATCTTGAGTTTCCTTTGCTTAACAAGAGAAGTAGATTAGAAAGGCCAATCTTAGAGCTATTTAATATGTACTGGTACAATGTTTAAGAATACGTGTTTGCTAAACCTTTTTTATGACTTCTAGCTGTCTTCACAAACTTGTGAGACCCAAGCACCTGATCAAACAAACATAAGCTTTTGTGGTAAAGCAGGTGAAACACCAATGTATGGTTGCTGCCTAAGGTGGAAAACAGTAGCAAGGTGGCACTTAAATAGCAGTAAAAAACTGCCTGTTCCTCATAGGACCAAAACCTTCTAGTTATGTTGCAAATTCTCTCACTTCTCATAACTGCTTAATAAAGACTGCTTCGATAAAGCAGTGAGGCTTCTCTTTTGTTCAGGCTTTGGTCTTGTAAGCAACTTTAGTAGCAAATAGACAAATAATTTGTTGTCTTTTGTCTGGGTTTTTATTTCATTAAAGGCTTCTGGAGTAGTCTACCAAAGTAGCTAAACTTGAAAGTGAACCCAGCCTTTTTTCATCAACTGTGGCCTGGTCTTGATTTGGCTTACAAACAAGGCATCTCTTACCCAAGACTTCTGCTTTTTTGGAAGGTTTTTTAAAAACGAATATGATGCCAGTGTTGTCGCGTGTGTTAAACTTAGTGCAAGCTTACTGATGGAATGTAAACCTAGGTGTGAGTAACTTCTGCACGGAAATAGGAGGGGAGTCTTTTGCTTAGGAGTATGTGATTGCTATCATCTCTTAAATTACTGTTTTAAAAGCCAACCTAAACTATACCCATTGCAGAAGTAAAGTATTGCAGAGAGGCATGCTTGGTTTACACATTAAATAGTTTAGACTCTTGTATTTGTCTTGTGTGATATTGTGACTGATCTTAAACTGTTCTCGTGTGTCGGCTGATGTGGAAGAAGTGGTCAGATGCTCCAGAGAAGTCCTCACAATCTTGAGATAGACTGATGTTTTACTAGTACATGAATGTCTTGGCTGCCGAACATCAGGCCAAGTGCATCAATTGGAAATGGAAGTGCTAGAAAAGTCTCAAGGATTTCTGCTGAGATGGAGCTATGGAGAATTTAGGCTTCCTGCCATAAATATTCTGGTTTTGCTAATGTAACTGGTTGCTGAGGCCTCTAAGGAGGCTTTGTGTTGAATGATTGCTCTCAGAATAGCTGATTTCCTGGGTTTAAGCTTTGCAGGCCTGCTGCCCCCCTGCCTGGTTCTTAAGTTGCTCTGTCATATTGGAAATATTGAGGCTTCATAGCCTGCCCCCTGGATGCCAAGCTCCTGAATAGTCTGAAGCTGCACACTACCTACTGCATTGGCCCTACTGTATAAAATTACTGAGACACTATTAGTCTCATTCCCTTCAAAATAATCTGTGATTGGCAGGTAGAGATGGAATAGTCAGTACTTTTCTTCACTGTGGTGCAAGCAGACTACCCCTTTCTGTTTCAAATTGTCCTTGCAGCCTGGTGTTGCGTGAGGCTTAATTTGGGGTGTGCAATGTGGTTTAAGTTCAGGTTTACAGTGGCCCCTGTAGTAAGGAGTAATGTAATAATGAGTGCTAGGTGAAAGAGAATAGTGATGACCCTAGGCCAAGTCTAAGCTGCCTGCTTGATTCTGACTCCGTTCAGTACTTAACAATGCCTCTGCAAATGTGCCCTGTCCTCTGCTTCTTACTTCTGTCTCAAGTGGAGGTTAGAGAGACTATTCCAGACTATTACTGTGATGCATTCCCTCTGGGCAGTGGCATCAAAACGAAGCTGCAGTAACATTAGACTGCAAGTCTTATATCAGTGCATCATTCCTCAGGACTAGGCTTCTAGTGAGTTAGACCATGTGGTTTAAAATAGCTGTTTTCTTCCTGTGGCTTATAAGCTCTGAGCTAAACCAGTCTGAGGTTAAGCATCTGTTGTCAATATTTATTGCCAAGTCCCCCTTGGTTTATTGGTGTTACTTCCTTATTGTAAGATAATTTTTTTTAATTATTGTTTGATAAAGATGCTACCAAGGAGACCTAGTATTAGACTTCAGTCACTTTGGTAAAATCCCTGTATTGATCTGTGGTGACTTTGAATAATTGTAGGATAAAGCATACTTCAGGCTTCCTCAGCTCAAGATTTAATTGTTGCTGTGTTTGTGCTCAGCTAGTTCAACCAACCACTAAGCTGGAGGTTGAAGACTACTGCTTGCTTTTGAGTAACCCCTTTTTGAAAGATCCTCATACTTCATTTTAATGGGAATAATATCTTGTCTACAAAGCAGTAGGTAGTATTGAAGTCTGGTTCAAATACCTAAAGCTTTTTCTTGAAACTTAGACCCATATTTTGGGATTGAGCTCTGGGGTTAAGCATTTGGTATATTCTGTGCCTAGGCTTTGTGGGTTTCCAATCACTAGAATAACTACTAATGTTGGTAGTGATCCCATTATTATTATGAGTGGTGGGGGAAAAGCCTCTTAGAAGTGAACTTGGACAAACTGCTTCAATTCTAAGCTGTCACTGTACCGATCGTCCTTCTTTACTGTCCCTCTCACTTGACTCATTCAGTCAGGCTGCCATAATTGTTAGGCAAAGGAATAAGCAATAAGTTGACCAGACACACTGGCAGCTTGGTGTAATTTGAAAGCCAAATGCATAGTGATACTTCTAGCATTTGCATCAAAGTCTTACATTTCACCATATTTAACAAATGATGGAGTATTTCATATATGTTCTTTAATTTCAATGAAAACTAGTTATAAGGTGGGCTGTAGCTGTAGAAGCTTTAAGGGGGGAAGGGTTGGAGCACTTTTTTTTTCCCCCCTCGCTCATATTGGAAGAGGTGGCCACTCACTTCAGTGTCTGGATTGGGCTTATCTCTTTCTGGTTAAAATTGCACTTCCCATTGAAATTTAAAAGGCCTTTATTTTCTGTGTTTTTCTCATTATCATTATTATTTTTTACTATTAAAAGCAGTTAGCTTTTTTTTTTTTTTTTTTTTTTTTTTTTTTTTTCTGGCAAAGCAAGGCACTAGAAATATTTGAATTTGTGATGAGCCCAAATGTGAGATTGGTCACAATAACTTTATCTACTGTTCTGTACTGTGGTGTTCACTCGTCTTTCTTGGAAACTGGGTTTTTGGATCTTAATGATTCTGAAGTTCTTGTGCAAATAAAGTTATGCTAAACATTGCTTGCCTTAAGTAATTCTTGTGTTTAAATAGCGTTGACAAAGTATTTGTGGAGTTTACTGACCTATGTATGTGTAGGTATGCTGCCGGGGAAGAAGCAATGATGAGGGACACACTAATGTTTGGTTTTAGGTGTTACTCACTGAGCTCTTTTTCTCATGGATGTACACATCTGACTCAATTTACTGAAGATTAGTCAGTTAAGTGAGACATGATTCAGCTTTCAGTTTCATTATACTGACTGTTTCTAGAGAACTATTTTTGCCTTCTCTGACCATTATCTGGTCTGAACTTGACTTGAAAACCTGTCAAGGCACCATCCTAGGCCTGTTAGTGTCTGATCTGAGCTAGAGTCTGCTTGTCTGTGATGCACTCCAGTTTGTGCTACTCCAAATCAGGGCACCCAGCATACATCAACTCATGAGCCAAGGAGGTGAGAAGTAAGGTTGGCAATTGCTCTTCAGGTTATTTACAGGTTGAAAGTCTTGGTGCTTTCCGTATCTGTCCTAAGAGCTGATGCTTCTACATACCCCAGGGGACTGAACAGGTCAGAGCTAAATAAAAGCTAGGGGCTTGTGGCAGTCTTTCTGTTCCTTCTGCTCTAGGATCAAATATAACTAGACTTTAAAAAGCATGCTTGCTTTTGATCCCCTCCAGAGCTCTGACAAGCTCTAACTTTTCAGTTAAGTAATGCTGAAGAAATTCCAGTCTTCAGGACCATGTAATATCTCTTGTGGAAACTTCTATGGAGATTAGCAGAGGCAGTGTGATCCCATGGAAGCAGTGATGAAGATTGTGTAGTCCCTTTTCAAGGTGTAAATGCTTTCTTCTGAAATTAAATGGAGAACTGATACTAGAGCTGGGCAACATCTACCATCTGCTTCTCACCTGAAACTCCTTTACCTCAACTCCTCAGTTTTTTAGTTGTTTTGGGTAACATCCCTAAGTTTCTAGAACACCACATTTAAATTTGCGGTGTCTGATACCAAAACAGCAAAATAGCTATGTTTAAGCAAGTGGCAGTATGTACCCTTTCAGTTCTATAAGGAATTTGTATAATGGTAAAAATTGAGAGAAACTGAAGAAGGAGGGCAGAGGAGGGCAGTGAAGCTGGTAAAGATCTGGAGCACAAGTCTGAGGAGTAGCTGAGTGAGATGGGGTTATTTAGCCTGGAGAAGAGGAGGCTGAGGGGAGACCTTATTGCTCTCTACAACTGCCTGAACGGAGGTTGTAGTGAGGTGGGTGCTGGTATATTCTCCCAAGTAACAAGTGATAGGACAAGAGCAAATGGCCTCAAGCTGGATCAGGGTAGACTGGATATTATGAAAAAAATTCTTCACTGAAAGAGTGGAGAAGCATTGGAACAGGCTATGGTGAGTCTCCATCCCGGGGAGTGTTCAAAAAGTGTAGACATGGCACTTTTGTTTGGTGACACTAGTGGCGTTAGGCTGATGGTTGGACTAGATGATCTTAGGGATCTTTTCCAGCCTTTATGACTCTGTTCTTTCTCTATTGCTGTTGTCGTGTTAGTGGAAGTACTGTTATAGATGTCCTGTTCTGTTGTACTGCTGGAACCCAGCTTTCTCCATGCTGTGCAAGATGACCTCAGTCTTGTGATGGGGGAGTGAGAGGCATTAGACAAATGGTCTCTAAATTGTTACCCTTGTTCTGGCAGATGCACGTGTTTCTCTCCTTCCTTACATGATGGAATATCTGATATTTTTGAAGTTACAGTACTCAATGTGCCATTACAGAGGCAGGGTAGATGCTCCTGTGAGAGAAACAAAGTTTTTCTTTGCTTCCCTGCTTAATTCAAAAGTTGCTTACTACATATTTTGTGCATTACTACCCTAAACACATGAAGCTGCTATTTTCAGCAACAAAGTAGGGTTTGTATGTATCAAGCAACTTAATAGGGAAATGTATCAAAGGGTGTAATGTTAGTATGCTGCTTGAGCGTGGGTGCTAGGTTTAGTGGTCACGATCTCCTGCAGTAGCATTGCTGTAATCTGTTCTGCTTCATCTCAATGTGGAAAAGATGAGCTCTATATCCTATAGGCAACACTGCCTGTTGAAGAGAAAGTAGTAAACTTGCCAAAGCTTAATAATTTTCCTAGTAGGAAAAAGTTGAGTCATCATGCTGGAAACAAAAGTCTTGCCAAGAACAGTGTGCAAAGCATCTGCTGGAGCCCAAAGTGGTGGTTCACACATACACTAAGGAAACTAATATCACCTACTCCAGTGTTACCACATTGACCCTGGCTGGGTGGTTTAGTAAACAAGCAGGAACTAGTTGCCTAGGCTGGCTGATCCCACAAAATGTTGATCTGAGCCTTTGTTGCTGAGAAGAGCAGGGGCCAGTCCACTTCACCACTCAGAGAATGGAGAAGTGCAAATTCTTGGAGTAGTCTGGCCAAGACAGAGCACAGGGAAGCTGGTCAGTCTAATCTAACCTGTAGCAATAATCTCCTTGTCATCGATAAAACCTAGAACTAGCTTGTGTACTTTGGGAGACCCCCAGCAAACATCTAAGACCTGAATAACTTTGGGGAAATAATTTGTCCTGATATAGTTATTTCCTTGTGTATTCCCAGCAGGCAAGTGACAATAATCTGGGGCTATAGAGGTGGTCTCACTATCAGAGCTGGAAAATTTACTCTCTGACGTTGTGATTTATTGTGGTCTGTGTTTTAGCACATGAATGACATACCCAAGGCAGTTCATGTTTTCTTATACCCCTGAAATATGTTAACTTTATTCCACCTGCTCACGTCGCACATCTTCTTCAGAAAATAGTGAAACATGCTAACTGAGTATTATACTGATAGCACCTCAAACAAAGGGAAATGTGTCTCCCTTCCAAGAGAATGGTTGGAATGTGAGACTTCTGATTCAGTCACTGTCCCTGTGCAGCAAGGCAAATCTTCTGAGCATGTCAGGTGTGGGGCACATGGATTATATCTACAGGCTGTTTCTTTTATGGAAACTCTTCTTCCTTCAGAATCAACTGTCCATGTAGAGCAATTCCCTTCTCCACCCCCTCTCTATTGCCTATCTGAACAAGTTACTCTGGAAGCTATACCTCAGTGTGCCTCCTGGGAAGTTATTCAGTCTTGCTATAAAGGTGCTCTGGGGTGGGAATTAATCATGTATTTGGAGAACCTGTTCTAATATTTGATTGTGGCCATTACTGAGAAATTCATTTGCATTTCCACACTGTTCTTTGAACTTAATCTTTGACCTGTAATTGCTGTGTCCTTATCAACAAGGCTGAAAACTCCCAGACTCTCTCATGTTATCCAGTAATCCCTTCAGCTCTCAGATGAACTGTGGAAAATGAAGCTTTATGTTGTATATGTTGGATTCTGAAGCTGAAAATCTGTTCTCCTGGAACTTTGTGGTTCCTGTGCTTCTCACAAAACAGCATGAGTTGCTAGCCCAGCGCTCTACATACCACAGATAATAAATAGTGCTAAAATTTCTTCTCAGCCTCTTGATATTTGTGTCTACAGACTGTGCACACTGTTTTTTGTGATGGCATCAGGGTATGCCGAGGGCTTGTGCCGAGTCAGTTATTTGCGGTGATTTCAAAGTCCATCTGCTGCTTCTCAAGGCAGTCTCTCCCATCTGGTATCGACAACATCTGTGCTCCTGGTTTCCAGATGTGTTGTAGTATTTTGAATTTTGGTAGTATGAGAAAAACATTTTGTCTGACTCCTATGGGCAAATAGTCATAGTACTGATGGACAGAGTAACTAGTCTTATTCACTGTTTGCTACCTTATTGATTTAAGTGTTGGGTAGTGCCTGGAGATGACTGAAACACTCATAGTTTTGTGGTGTTCTTGCACACTGAAGAGTCAAGGCTGCTGAAACCCACAGGTGGTTAAAAACCAGCATCAGCACAAAATCCACAAAGGTACAGGACACAGGTTATTTTGGGAGTGTTTTTTTCTCCTCCAAGTACAGGGCTGAGACAGAAGGGGAAGCTTAAATTCTGTCACCACCTGACAGTGGTGCCTCAGTCCTTTCCTCTGCAACCCCACAGCTAAAACACCATGGTGACAAGTATCCCTGGGGCAGAACTTCACGATGTGACTGAGGAAGAGAGCTCTGTGTTCCTGCTCTTGCTATCACATCTGTTAGTCATTACACTGGTCTGCCTGTCTATTTTACTGCTCATGTGGGGCTCCCCAAATGTTGTGTAGCCCTGAACAATTGCCAGGACTGATGTAGCTGTTTAGAGCTCCTGAGCTCCCTTGCACTTTCTCCTCCCGGGAAGCTTTTCTTAGCACTGGGGTAAAGTGAGTTGTTTTTGGGAAGGGAGCTTGACATTAATCCCACCACCCAGATTCCATGTGACACCAGCAGGAGTTCGTCAAATGCTATGAGGGATTTTCTAACGTGCTGGCAGACTCAAGTGACCAGGGCTCCTGCGTTACGGCTGTCTGCTGCCCAGCTGTGCTGGAGTGTTTCCACAGCCCTGTTTGATCGGTGGGAGTGACATGTGCGGATGAGGCTCAGCCTCTGGCAGCAAACTCATGGAGTTACTCCAGAGAAGCACTGCTTGTAAAAAAAAGATGTCTATTTTGGAGAAGAGGAAACTTTGAATCTGGAGTAACAGTCTAGTTAAGTATGTGAACGCTTCAGATTGGTGCTTAGCCTCCTTCCTTGCAGCACTTCATAGATAGTTGGAGTATTCCTAAGTACTACCATTATCCTACACTAAAAAATGAGACCTGAGAAGGGGAAGGAGCACACTTAAGAGCGCACAGGCACTTTTCTGGCAGAGCCAGGAATAGACATCTTAGAAACCCAGCATATTGACGGGGTGGGAAGAGAAAGGGAGCTGGATGGTACTGAGACATTTCAGAAATCAAATACAAGGATATGGGTGTTGAAAAAAACCCCACAGCTGAACTGAGAAACTGCAGTTTTGAAGCAGAATTGTCTCATCTTCTCAGAGGCTTGTCTGGCTTAAGACTGCAGCAGCATGCCAGCAGAACTTGCAGGGGGGCTGTGTGATGCCCATGTGTGGGATGCTCTACACATGTACTTCATAACTTCTTGCAATGCTCAGTTGAAATGTAAAGTTATGGGGGTAAACATGCTGTTCTGTTATCATGTTACACACGTGGTTCTCCTCAGCAGTTTTGTTGTCAACTCTGGTCTTTGGTATCCTCAGCCAGATTTTTGCTGCCTCGTTGGAAATCAGAGATTGCCATATGGGTAAAATTGCAGTTGTGGTCAGGAGTTTCATTTGACCAGAACTTAAATTTTTGTTTTAATTGAAGCACAGCTGAAAAAATGGATTTAGGTTTTTTTTTCAAAAAAGACATTTCTTTCACAAAGAAGAGTTCATTAACTAGCAGTGTAATGTTTGGCAGACGTGGTCTTGCCCTTAACTGTAAAACTGACTGTGAAATTATGACTTTTAATTCCAGGACAGCAGTTTTTACTTTGAAGGGCCTTACTATCTACTGGGGCCTCGAGCAGCCTGATCCAGTGGGAGGTGTCCCTGCCCATGGCAGAGGGTGTGGAAATGGATGGGCTTAAAGGTCTCTTCCAACTCAAACCGTTCTATGATTCTGTCATCCTATCTGATTACTAGCTTTACTTACTGCTAATAAGGAATAGATGAGTAGTGAAAGGGGCCACAGTTCATGTGGACTGACTTGCAGTATCATAACACCAGCTCATGGTCAGAGAGCATATGTCCATTTCTGAGAAAACTTCCACATCCCAGACTTCATGGAAAAGCAGTAGTAGTACTGCTATAAAGCATTGTACTCATCCGTATTTGAATAGAGGAAATCTGCAGAAAATCATTTTAAAGTTGGTTTCTTTATGATGACTGGTTTTGAGGCTGTTTCTGGCATGCTTAATTGATTGCAAACAATGTGTAATTTCTAAGAAAACCTCAGAGGAGGCTGTTCATTGCTAAATGTATCACATCATAACACATCATGAAAAGGCTGCAGTGTGTTAGCACTGGATCATGGAACTGTTTCATAGAATCATAGAATGGTTTGGGCTGGAAGAGACCTTAAATCTTATCCAGTTCCAAACCCCCTGCCTTGGGCAGGGACACCTCCCACTGGATCAAGTTGCCCAAGTCGCCATCCAACCTGGCCTTGTCTGAAACTGTCTGACCTAAATGGCTATGTTTAATACTTATTCAAGTGACACTAACTTTAAAAATTACATTAGAGGACTAAAAAACCTGCAGAAAGGCATTTAATTTTGACAAGGCTAGAGCTATCTGGAAGCTTGTGGCCGGCGGTGCCTGCTCTGCATCTTGAGAAGAGGTTTTCTGTGCATGGGTAATTTCAGAGGGGACCCCAGGGTGCTGCTGAGCACCAAGGAACAGCACGGAGCCCTTCAGTTTCCTGCTATATTCACTGCATAATGAGGTGAATTAAGCAGCAAGTTAAACCTTACCTCCAAATTAAATTGGGCTCCATAGCAACCTAACATACTTTTTTTATTTTTCCAGTGGTTTAATTTCCTTTTTATTTCCGTAGTGATGGATTCTTGAGAATCCAGACATGCCGGAGTGCTGGCACATCACCTAGACTTTAACCCGATCTTTATTCTCACAGTATAGCGTTCACAGAGAACTGAAGCACTGAAAATAAGGTGTAAATATTGTATGAATGTTGTAAGCAAACATTTAAAGAACAGGTTTTATAGCTCAAAGGTCTCTTATTACTGCAGTGTAAGCAGGACTGTTTTTCAGGCTGATGTTTTGCTTCTTATGCTCCACTGTGAAGACCATTTTTTCTTTAAAATATCTTGGTGAAATATTGTACAGACTCACAACAATATTTTTTTTCATGAAAGACCATTTATATAAATTCTTTTCTAGAATTAGATGCATTAGAGCAGGCGTAGGGGTTTATTTTGGCTTAGGATACCTGATGTATGGCCACTTAAAATAAGTTGCTGATAACATTTCACACAGTGTGTGTCCTGTGCCACGGTTACCATGAGACGAGGCAGCCTGTGGTGCTGGTGCCTGGCTGTAAAACCTGCATGCTGCTTTTTTTTCTCACTGACACTTCAGGTTTGCTGGGATCCAAACTCAGCCTCCGATCTTTATGGCATTGCTTCTACAAGGAGCTGGTGCACCAGGCATCCTCTGAGGTCAATGCAGCTTGGGGGGCATGAGTTTTGGGGAACAGAAAAGCTGTAGTTTGTTCTGTCAGGCATACCAGGACAAAGTTTGAGAATGTGATGCTTTATGCACACACGCTGATTGTTGGGAATTTATTTTGGAAACCTTTTTTCAACCCTATCCTCTCTTCTGACAAGCTGTGCCATGGTGTGAGATCTATCTCTAAAAATGCCCATGTCTCTCCAGTGACTATGAAGAAATCCGTGAGCAACTGGCTCAGTCAACCAAAAAAAAAGGTCAAGAAATGTCTTATCCCAAATGGTCAGAAATAGGACAAAAACACCAGGAATTTTCTTCCAAGCCCACTGGAGAAGTTTCTTTTCTTGTGACTCTGTTTTTGTGATGACGCCATGGACCCCTTCTTGCAGGTTGCTCAAGTCTCCTTCTCTGATCCATGTCAAGATGGGTGTTTTACACTCTTCCAGCCAACGGTCTGCAGGAAGCAGATGGAGACCCCTTTTGCCGGGAAGAGAAGTCTTTGCACTGTTTAAGTTTTGCTCTCCCCTAAAGCTGAGTGGTTTGCCTGTCTCAACTTTTGTTTTTTCCACATCAGTAGATGTGACAGGAAGACCTGCTGCAATGTCAGGAGCAAAGGAGTCAGGGGAAAAGTCTGTCTCCGAAGCTGGAGCTTTATCAGAGGAGAAAGATTCACACCTTTTGAACTTGTTTAATCCATGCTCTTAATACTTTTTCTCTAATTATTTTTGGTCCACTGTTGGGTGGTGTCATTGTCAACCCTATGTTCTTCAATAACTCCCCTGTTTCTATGTGAAAATGACTGCAAAATGACTCCAAAACATTTAGGAGCCAGCAGGAAGAAAGAAGTCAGTGCTGAGAAGTGACAACCGACCACATAGACGAGACTGATTCAGCCAGGAAGGGTTCAGAGGTCTGGAGGCTGGTCTGGAAAGGGATTTCCAAGTGGTAGTCTTCAGGATGTGAAACAGGCTACTCCTGCTAGTGGTTTGATATGTTGTGGTGTGTCTCTAAATGCCTAATATCCCAACAGGAAGAAATTCTGATTAAAAAGCAGATAGGAAGTAAACTTTGTGGGGGAATAAAAATGTTAACAAATGGGGAAAATTCTTTGGGAAGACTGTATTAGATATCCAAAGAGCTATATAGGTGATAGGTTTAGCTAAAAGCCTTTGTACTGAACTACAATGAAGGCAGTAAGCTGAAGCAGATATGCGGGATATTAGATATGGGAGGAAAGGCAGTAAAAAGTGGTGTTTGGTGTGAGCTAAACTTCTGAAGTACAACAAACTCTAGTGGGAAGTGAGGGATGCTTAAAACCAACTAGATACATTTTCTTCAAAGGCAAAAGGAAGCTGTTTCATCTTTGGAACAAAACTTACTTTGCTGAGGGTATACACCCTTTTTTTTTTGGTAGGACTGTTAATAGATTAAAAAGGATGGAAATGTTTATTATTGGTTTTCTGGTGAATGTCTGGGAAGGAAGGTGTTCTGCTTATATCACAAACTACTCTTGAGCTTATTGGCAATGAGTGGAAATTATTAGATATCAGTGACTTGCAAGAAGAGTTGGATGGAGAGCATTTTGGTCTGCTGATGAGGACATTAAATTTTGAAATGCTGGCTAAATTCCAGGAGAATGAAAACCTACGGTCTCTGTTCCAATGTTCTAAGAGGGTATGTAGGAAGAACCACATAGATCCTCATCTCTGACTCCAGTGTTCCAGGTTAGTGAAATAAATGCCTTTTATTTATTTAAATTCCTATTATTTATTTTTAAAATGTGTGTGATGGACTGGTTCTGGCCTGTTATGTGAATGAGGACTCTTTCACGTAAGCTTTTGAAGATAATACAAAGTGAGGTCCTAGGGGAAGCACCCTACTGGCTCTAAAAGATAACAATTGGAAAGATCTGCCTTCTTTTTGTGCCATGAGCTTCTTTAGTTTTAACTGTGGGCATAGGGAATGAACTTCCTGTGTCACTGCAGAGAGTGGGACTCGGATCAGCAGCTGCACGTATCAGGTTCCTTTGCTACAGAGTGTTTCTATGACTGCAGCACAGCAGAGCAGTCCTCACTCACTACAGTCACACATGAGAGGAGTTGGAATTGAGTTAAGGAGAGACAGTAAAGACAGGGTCCTTTATTTGCTCACCCTATTCACCAGAAGCCATCCTGATGAACACTACTGAATTAAAGTCTTTCAGATGGACTCTCTTGAATGAAATGATGACATCTGAGGATCCTCACAAGTGTCTTAAAGGAGCCCAGACTTTCACATGTGAGTCGTGTTGGTACAGTATTTGCTGTCCAGTGTAACTGTCGCAGTTTTGAACATGGCGTGTACAATTGGAAATATTGTAAAGGTGTGTGGACATAGTCCTGGGCAATCATCTCTAGGTGGCCCTGCTTGAGCAGGGGGTTGGACTAGATGATCTTTAGAGGCCCCTTCCAGCCTCAGTCATTCTGCAATTCTGTGAATCTGGATAGCTCAACTAAATCACATGGCTAAAGAAGTCGTGTTCCTTTATGACAGTGAGAAGGTGATCGCGTGTGCTTTCTGCTTTCTACATGGTATTAAAAAAAAAAAAATTGGGGATGTGCTCCTTAGAATCATTTTATGTGGACAGCTTTAAATAATTACAGCTGTGCATAAGAGCTTTCTTGGTATTTCCTCATATCTGAGAGCCTTTTTATTCTTTTGTTCCTACAGCAAGGCTTTGGTGATTGGAAAGGGACAAGGTGAGGCATGACATATATTGGGAAGGTGAGCAAGTTGCTGTAGTTCCTTGAATTTCAGCCACCTTGGCCTCAAAGCTTAAAACTCTGATGGACTGCTTGAACCTCTTCCTTCTGATGTCATCTCTCATCCTCTTCTCACTTCCTGCATTCCCTGCCCCACATAGAAGAGAGAGGATGTAGTAGATTGCTGCACTGAGCACTAAGGATGGTACGTAAAAGAAACTTTGCTTTATACACTTGGTATTCCTTGCCTGCTTGAGAAATAAAATGGACTTGGAGCACAGAGAACCTTGTTCTAAAATTTTGTAAGTCAAGAGTCTCTGAAAATGCTTCAAGTATTTCATGTCTCTATTTTATACTGAGACAGTGCTTTGGAGAAGGTAATTCAAGGCTGTAAGGGCAGTGTTCTCATTGGGAAAGGTACACGGCATAATTTGCTCTTGAATTTAAGTCTTCAGAGAGTACTGTGAAGATTTTTCACTATATGTTTAGTGCTTTGGGTACTGAAAGTCACAGATGGTGCAGGCTTTTTATAAGATGAAACAAAGCAGTGTTGCTGATGTCTGATGCTCAGATCCATGATCCTGTCTGGAAAAGGGAATGTAGGCCCTGTGGTGTAATTCCTGCCCAACTTAGCCAATAAACTTTATCTCCTGGCGTTTTTAAAACAGTTCCTGCTATCTCCAAACCCAATTCACTTCACCCTATATAAATACTGCTAACAAAGAAAACTTTTCATTTCTCCTTTTAGAGAAACATAGCCTCTACAAGTAAAAGAGAAGCAGGCATTTAAACCCTCATATTTTAGACTCAGATAGGTTTTTCTGCTCTGTTTTTGTCTCTGATTAATTGCCTCATTGAATGACCAGTTTCTCATTCTACTTGTGCTGTCTATAGTGTTCTTGGGATGAATCCCTGAGTCATTTTCTATCACTACCTGCCACCTTTTATACTTGTTCAGCAGCTGTGTGTGCCTGTTAGGGCCAACAATAAATGTGCCACCCCTGCTATGAGTCTCATTTTATAAATTATATTAATTCCAGGACAGAGAGAGGCCCAGAGGAGTTCTAACAGGAAATGTCTGTAAAGATGCAGCTCACTGAAAGCTGTAAAGACAATTAACATATGTATCCTTACAGGAGCAACATTTTGAGACTCCTTAACCTCTATGCTGCCCCCTCTGGATTTTTTTCCCTGCTTTTAGCCATGTGGGACTAAGTCATCACAGCAGTATCTGTGAAAATAGCCTCCTCCTCTAGCTCAGGGAGGGCACTGGTAAGGCAGCAAGTGACTGAAGCTGGGTCTTTGCTTGCTGAGCAAGTACCAACCTACAAAGTTCAGCAAGGTGCCCTCTCCTTCAGTGGCAGGGGAATTCAGTTCAGAATATAGATTGAGTATGTCATGATGCGGACAGAGGACTGGGCCATGGCAATTTCTGCTTTTAGGGTTGGAAGTTGATGATAACCCTGAGATGATATGGAGTGGAGAAAGTCATGCCTCAAACTAATTCTCCAATGTTAAATTCTAGGGTTTGTGTTGTTTTTCTTTGTGTTGTAACTTAGGGTAAATTAGAGTCAGTTTTTGTGTCTAACTCAGTTGCTGTGAGTAACTTTATGCTCTGAAAGCACCTGTGAGAAGGGGCAAACAGGGCCGATGACCCTAAACAGATCAACACAGAGCATTCCATCCCATATATGTCATACTCAGTACAAAACTGAGAGATCACAAGGCTCTCTCTGTCTTTCGCAATGGCCAATGTCCAGTGAAGACCTAATCTGTCTGATTGCTCCTGATCCTAGATCTGTGTATTGCTGAATCCAGTTACTGAGCTCAGCTCCCTCCTAGCCACAGACCCAATTTATTCATGTTTGCTCTGCAGCCTTTGTGGTGAGATAGAGTCACTGGGGGGCGGGGATGTGGTATTTGTATATAATTTATTACTTCGTAATGATTTTCATTATTATAATTATCGTGGTTATCATTTCATTGTGGCTGTAGTTCTAGTTTCCAAACCTTCAGGTCTTCTTCCTCTCATTTCCCTTTCCCTTTTCATCAAGGGGTGAAGTGGGGGAAAAATTTGGTAGCTCAGCTGCATAGTGTTTAGCTGCTGAAATTTAGGCAGATGATGTTTATGGGCTGCCTAGGGAGGTGGTTGAGTCACCTTCCCTAGAGGTGTTTAAGGGACAGGTGGACGAGGTGCTGAGGGGCATAATTTAGTGTTTGATAGGAATGGTTGGACTCAATGATCCGATGGGTCTTTTCCAATCTGGTGATTCTGTGATTCTATAAACAGCGACACTTTGTTTGTTGGGGTTGTTTTGGGGTTTTATTTGGAGGGTGGATGCAGGCGGTTCTGGAGGGTGGGTGGCGGTGTGTGGGTGGTGGTTTGGGGTTTTTTTACTCTCTCACCCGGCTTCACCCCAGGAGGAGACCCTCCCAACCACCCGGGAGTGGCAGCGACCTCAGCACCGCGGACAGCGCCCGGCTCAGGGCGGGGAAGGGACCGCCAGCCACGTGGCCGCGGGGAGGGAGCTTGGGGGATGCACACATAGAATCACAGAATCATAGGAACACTAGCNGTGATTCTATAAACAGCGACACTTTGTTTGTTGGGGTTGTTTGGGGGTTTTATTTGGAGGGTGGATGCAGGCGGTTCTGGAGGGTGGGTGGCGGTGTGTGGGTGGTGGTTTGGGGTTTTTTTACTCTCTCACCCGGCTTCACCCCAGGAGGAGACCCTCCCAACCACCCGAGAGTGGCAGCGACCTCAGCACCGCGGACAGCGCCCGGCTCAGGGC